>JAFELO010000796.1:496977-535437 GCA_017140195.1 Eumaeus atala
CTTGCTTTTTATATACATACATATTATAGTTATATATACGTATAGCACTATACTTAAAAAAACTCTATTTTTGGGCTCTTAAAATGGTTCGTACAAATTATCGTATTATTTTAAAATTATAAAATAATAAAATAATGTTACAACTAATGAACGGCGGAACCAAAGTTCCATGTGTTTCTAACGAAAATGTTGAACAGTCTCTTGATTTTGAGGTAATTACACCATTGTATAAGTAAGATTGACGTAAATCGTTTGAAGTGGAATTATTTACACGGCACAAATGATTTTCGTACACAAAAGCCCCTTTGTAGAAGTTTCGGCTTACCAAAGGGCGTAGGATTATCAAGGGCTTCACTGGATTCGACATTTGAACTAGCCGCAATGTTAGTTAGCCTCTATGCTGCTTCTGCATGTTGTTTAATAAACTCTGATGGCCTTATGTGATTTAGATTTTATATATTTTTTTAAACGACTATTGTGCAATCATTTACGTTAGACACGAGCGAGGGAATCTCTATAATATATTATAAATGCAATAGTTTATATGTGTGTTTGTTATATTCTTTTACCTAAAAACTATGAACGAATTCTGTATCAATTTAGGACAAATATAACAACTAATAATATTAATGGTTTCCTGGGAATATATTTTATATTGGTGAAGTCATAGGACATAGCTACTTTATGTGGATTATTATGAAAATGATGAAAATCAGTATTGATGGCGCCTTCCCTTTATTAATGATATAAAACTGAATAAGATGTCCCTCGATTTTGTCATCATTCGTTTTTAACCGTGTGTTAGCTCCGATACGTTCGTTCTAACATAATTCAGAAGGTCGCAGGAGACGAGAGTGACACTAGCCCGGTAAGGCGTTACGCTAATTGCTCTGTCGCTATTACACACGGAAAAAAATCTAAAGAAAATACTATGTAGTTTTTTCCATATCACGCGCTTAATTTTTTCACAGCTCCAAAAAGTCTAAACGGTCAATTGTCAAAGCTATTCAGACAAATGTACAATTACTCCAACAACACACGAAAACGTAGTTAGTACCGCACGAAAAAGGTCCAACACAAAACATGCGGGCTCAAATCGATATGTGAAGCGTTATTTAACTTTTGTTTATAATGTCAACAAGCCCGCCTCTGGTCCATGTCTGGACCGGGGACTGTGGACTGCGCCGCAATAGAAACAGTGCACATAGCACGCTATACAAAGTGCTTATTTACCGTGACTACACTGTAAAATGGATTTTAGAGCAAATGGAAGCGGTTGGTTAGTTCTTTTTTCTAATTGGAAAGCTATTTATTATTTATAATTTCAATGTAATCCACATGGGCCTACAAAAATACCAAGATACACAGATAGCGTCTCGAAACCGTCAATGTAAAATATGTGCACAAAGTAAAATATGTGGATACAACATAAAATCATGTGCATAGGAGCTTGCTAAAAACCTGTATAAATTATGCGCTTATATCAAATAAAATTTCCTCAGTAAGAGCTCCTTAATATCATACGCGTAAGGTTGACTTTGCAAAAAAATATGTTTATGTACAATCACTAATGCCTTAGAATGACAACCGTAAGCACTTATCTCTTTCCACAAGCGTATAGCTACATAGCACTAGCGTGTAGTGACGATTATGATACTATATTTCATGTATTTTTCCTGAGCAGGCTACCCAACATGTGGATCGAGTATAGGAAGGAAATATACTCATTTCTGCGCGCGTCGTAGATATTCGTAGGCAAACAAGTACCCCGAATTTAGGGGTTTAGCCTTTGGTTGTATGGATAAATAAGAGCCATTATCCGACTTTTCTTTATTGTTTATTTATCTGTTTGCCTCCTTAAATAACACGTATATAATATTATGCCAGAGAAACAACTGTGACACATTAACTAAACGCACAACAAACATGAATTAAACGACAACATGTATGAATGTTTAAATTAATTCAGTAATTTGTGTTGCTAATGAATTCACGGAGCAAATGGTATCCATTACAGAAATACTCGATATGTCTCTTGTCCTCTGCCCTCGGGCGGTACAAGCGCATCAATATCGTTAGCGGCGCAGCACCTGGCCACAGCCTGTTTACATTTGAACTTAGCAGTGTTTGCTTATGGACACCAGTAATTGATTTCTATTATGCATTTTGTGGCTTTGTTAAATTTTCATGCGCCTATGTTATCCATTCGTTAATTAAGTCTGAATAAACATGTTTAATATACATGTAAATTCTAATGCACGACAAATATACTGTTTTTTATATAAGAGAAAATTAATAAGAGTCAACCACATTGTTGATACGCAGATCTGTTGCTTTTCTCCGTCTCCCTTACAATAAGCCACCGGAAACTCACGAACTACATGAAATGTAACAACAAAGCTGATACTTTGCGACTGTATCACGTGAGCGAGCATAACGTCCCATTTTGTTGCAGTGCAGCACGGCACTACCGCTTACATATTAAGATCTATTGTTCTTTATATATATTTTAGTCTGTCTCGTGGTCTAGCACATTCAACCACAGTCGTGAAGTCCTGGGTTCGAGTCCCGGGTCGGTCCAAAGTCTTATTGGGATTTCTTAATTTCTATTAACAGTCCGGAGTCCGGAAGTTGGCGGTGTTACATCACCGTGCCTTGAAGCGCACGTAAAGCCGTCTTGCGCCTGATTCCTCTCCGGACGTGCCGAATGAACAGGGAGTACACTTGGGCCTCCGTACACCTTTGTGCACTTTATAAGTCATGCGGAGGTGGCTAGTGTCCATATGTGGCCGCCGTGGCCGAAATACTTTATGAATATCACCAAAAAAAAACATCTGATCGAACTAGCAGTAGCCGAGCATGTCATACAACAACTAGCTGTTCTCCGCCGTTCCACCTGCGTAAAATTTATACCAAGGGAATCCTTAATTTTTTCGGGATGAAACATATTTTTATGTAAGTTTACATTGTATTCTATATCTGGGATAAATTTTACCTTAATCCTTTCCGTAGCTTTTCATGAAAGAACAATAAATATACGTACAAAACTTTCGCATTTATAATGTTAAAGTACTAAATGGAGTAACGAGTGCACATAAATGGGTAGAAAATGAGGAAAACAAACAAAAATAAACATTTGTTACACACGTAACAAGCTCTCTTATCACCTACAAAAGATTTTGATAAGGAAAAACAAGTAGCTACTGGGGTGCATAACTTGCTTGATAACAGATATTTCCATCGTTACCCCAATGATATAATGGAGGCATGATATAACTGCTGATATTCAAGTACCGGTACTTCCAGGTCTAGTCGAAACTGATGGTAATTTACATAAGTACCCTTGGTGACCATAGAGTTGGTGCTATGTACGTCTAAGGTGGGTTTCTTTATTACTAGAGAGTTAAACATTATACGATTGGATGAACCGTCATGGCGTTAATTGATAGAGTCTTGAGTATATTTCAAGTAGACAGATAAAAGTCAGTGATGAATGCCTTTTCAGAATATTTTTTGAATAGCAAATCAATGAAGTAATCTAAAAACTGAGAGTAACATTCACTGATATTTAATTACCACCTGTAAAATAGACCATCGTTAACAAAGGGACCGACGTAAAAAGGAGGTTGCGCCACAGAACAGTCTCTTTTTCATTACCAATTCCATATACCGTCTCCATTGCTGGTTCCAAAACAATGCAAATCATACGTCTTTTTATACATGTGTATGTTTTGTCGTCTTATCATAACAGAAATAGGGACTCTCAGTTCTATTCCCTACACGCTATATCTTCATGTATTTTTTTTAGTCCTCTATGCTGACGGAAGTGTCCAGTGCAGCTTCATTGGTTACAATAAGACGCGTCGGGCGACGGTCTATGGTGAGATTGTGATCAATGACACACCTCCCCCCTCCCTCCTTTCCCGCAGATGTGAACGATGCATCCCGATAGTTATTTAAGATTTTGCTAAAGTAACTATCATTGTCTTTGCCGAGGTAGCCTTGTCGCCTCCCCCCCCCCCTCTGCCATAGGGGGCAACTGACGCGCGTGATCTAAAGTTGGCCTCGTCTTACGCATATCAAATTATGGTAACGTGGAGGACGTCCTGTCATCTCTGACCTCAGCCCATATGAACGTAGCTGGTATACCTTGATTATAGTGTTATATGTATATATAAGTTATATATATATATATATATATATATAAGTTTTATTGTAAACATTCGCGTAAACTTAGACATCAAAACCTTATAATTTAAATTTACATAAGTGGCCTGAAAATATTTTCAGATAATAATATACCTGAAGATACTAATGTATATATATATATATATTTAATTATTTATCTAGCCCGACGTTTCAGAAGCTTTACAACAACCATGATCTACCCATGAATAATTAAGTAAACCGCGATAAAATCCGTAAAAGTAGTTTTATTGTAATTATAAGGTCTTATATCTTTTATTTGCTTGTTAAATATATGAACAATGATGCTTATTAAATAAAAACAATTACGGTTTCCCAGCTTGCGTGCAAATTATAATACCATTCTCATTTTCTAATATCAGTTAACAATTTCAATTATTGTTACAAATTAACATCTCTCACATCTGGCAAACAGAGTGAAATAACACATCAAATAATTTGCCCCGGAAAGGTAACAATTCAATTTTACGCTACAACAGCGACTGAAGGGTTCTTTCTCATTCTGCCCTGATCCGATCCGCCATTGGCATGCCATTCTTATCCAATTTAAATAATTGAATTTAACTTCCAATTTAGAAAAAGTATCTGTTCCGTTCTCCGGTTTACGTTTTTGGCGTCGTCAATTTTGATGACAAGCTTTTAGAATATCTGGCATATTTATACATCTATACAAATTATTGCTGAACAATTTGTTTATTTGGTTGAACGCGCTGATAGTAATAAATTCAGTGTGGGTACACATTTCACGATGACGGTTTTTTTAATTTTTTACATTTTTATAACACTTTTTGGTGTGGGGATAGAATTTAAATTGAATACAGATTCGATTATCGAATCAACATATTCGATTAAGTAAAATGTCGCAATACTTAGTATTGAGACACTTTATTTAACCGAATTTCTGAGTTAAGACAATATTTTCTTACGGTTAAAGAAAAAAAGATGAAGAAGAGATTATATTGACGTGGACATTTCAAGAATCCTTAACACCTACGCTGCCTTGATAGCCGGAGCGGTAGCCCATGGACTCCGGTTTGCTTGCCGTTTATTAGACTTTCACAATCTAGAACCGTAACGTTCTTATTTGCCGTATTATTGCTAGACATCTCTGCTTACATAATACCGGCATAAAGTGATAGCTATACTGTCGCGTATTATGCGTTCCATGATGGTTGGTGGGGAGCATAAGGACTCTAATAATAAACTACTTTAAATATATAATAGCGTCAGTATTTGTGAACTCGTATTTTGCTGTGTTATAAGAAATATATTTTCATGCCTCGTTGTCACTAAACTGGTTCAAGGACACTATAATTTTAGGTAACGATTCTCTAATTGGTCTGTGAACGCCGATGGACCGAAATGGACGTCGTATTGCGCTCTCTCCGCCCATCGGGGACATTACCGTGACTCGGATCTATGACGTCATACTTTCTCTAGCGTTATCGATTTAAAAGACGTGACATAAAGTACAACTGATAAAATGTTAAAGATATTTCTTCGTCCATAATTGTGAATACACTTGTGGTTTATTGAAGGGATACATGGATGGATTGAACAAGAACCCTCAATAAAAACTAGTCCTACCAAGTTCTAATGTTGACTGCAATAATTGTTCCACATAGTTGTACGGGAAAACTTTTGTAGCCACAACGTCTCTTAATGAGTTAAAGTTTCTGATAATGCTTCCTACGTTCGTAACGCAGAGATAAAGTTTTTTACTTTTTATATAATTTTTAAAATAATAATACGTTATGTTACTAATCCATATTATTGTGATAAATAGAAATCGTTGTTTCTTCCTTTCTTAAATAACGTTAGTTAAAATAGAGTAGTTGGTATAGCAGTGACACCGTAGTATCTAGCGAATAACAGTTATATAATTTATTTTAAAACTGCAAACTAGATGTCTAGTAATAACGTTTTGAACTATCGTTTGCAAATGTATATAGTACAGTAAAGTATATGTAATTCAATAAACATTTTCATAGTGTAGGAGGCCAAATGAGAAATCGCAGCCCTTTGACGATTACCGCCGCATATAGACATTCGCATTATTGTTGTCATACAGATGCGTTGAGCCCTCCCCCTCCCCTCCTTGGGCCACCGAGAACAAACAAACAAGCAATAATCAAAACTGATAAGGGCTGATAATGATGATTATGATAATGATGAAGCATTACATAACATTAATAGATATCCTGAGATTAAAATTATGCGTAAATCTATTTTTTATAACATATGGGACCAATAGGCATCCAAAAAGTCATCCATTTACATCTGCATACTCGATATGCATATACATTACTATAAACTGAGTAATAATAACTGAGATAAATGTAAATATATTTACAAACAGCGACTGGATATTCAAAAATGAACAGTTATAGCTGTCTAACACGTATATTTTACATACTTGGCGTTACGTTTTAAACCTATACAGACAATTTGTTTGATGTTACAATATACAATACCATAAAGTATTTTAAACGTAACACAAACATCTAAAACAACGAAAAGTAAACAGTAATTGCGCCATATATCATAACATAATATATGTACGTACCTATAGGCAGAAATTTGAATATCCCCATAGAGCAACTCCGCCAATAAATTAAACAATGGAATAAAGAATGAGGTATCCTTGTCCATTGGTTGCGCTTGGATAATATTTACGTGGCGACCATTTCATTAAATGTCTCGATGGAAAAAAATCAATTAAGTCCGTTTAAACAGTCGTGTTTACTTACTTATACTAATTGAATTCACAGCCTTATGAACAAAAGTTTGAAAGGTGCTGAGTGTTAAATATTCAGCCACATAATCATCGTTGCCGTATGGACCACGATGAAAACTACTTTTTTTATATTCTATGATCAGTAGTTCCGAGCTCGACTTTTATGACTTAAAGGCGACTCGCATATTGATGTATGTGATGAGCTCATATAAGTGTTAGTAAACAGATTAACTGCCAGATAATACGACACATGATTGACTTTACGGGAAAAGAAAGGGGTGATGATTTTTTTTATAGTATAGGGGGCAAACAAGCAATGTCTTTTGACGACTGGTGACTGCCTAAGTCCAGAGACATCCACATTAATATTATGCATATGCGTTGCTCTTCTTTCCTTCTCCCATCCTATGGAAAAGACTTTTCAATCATAAATATTTTAAGGTTCATGAGTTTTCAAGTTTTTTTCCACTATTCCTTAAGTTACTGACTGTCTGTTGTCCAACTACAAAATATAAACACAAACAAAATAACATACAAAATATAAGCAGCGCGGGGCAAAATATTCGGATTAACATGGATATTGTAGTAATTGTATAATATACATAAAAATACACTTCATTATTGCATTCTGGTATGGACGTGCGTCCACTTACGATGTAAACAGCGGTCAACAGATTTATTATCATGTTAGAGGCTATCATTCTATAAAAGATTTATCAGATCATTAATTTTCCTTAATTACTGAACTTCCTCGTATATTGTCATTTCAGTTTATGTGTTTTCGAGCGTACTTTATTAGCCCTAATTATAAAACTTTCAGCACACTTGGTGTATTCCGCCTGTAACTTTCTGGATGATGTTACAATGTGTAATAAATTGTCATGTTGTCTAGAATAGTACTGCTAGAATAGTAACCACTAAAAAGTGCGCCCTTAGGGGTGGAGTTTCGTAAAATTCATTTACCGCGAATACTGTGAGAGTAGCCTACCAGCCAAATTTCGAGTTCGTAGGTATTGTAGCTTGTGATATCTCGAGATTCAATCATGGAGTGTCGGACCATAAATATTGTTACAATTAAAACAAAAAAATATTATATTTTAATTTGGAGTCTGTCATTTTTATACGAATGTTCATTGTGTTTTCGCATTTTAGCACCAATACAATGTACAATATTTTGCGATATTAAAATGGAATGGGGTGATAACGAAAACAGAATCGCTGTGATTGCATTACACAAACACGTATGGAGCCAAATGCAATTTTTAAATCTCTCCATACTCATAGTATTAGTTAAATATTTGTGTACACTTGCAGTTTGTAAGAGATGCACTGGTCATTTCTTGAATGTGAGTTGAATTGAGTGGCAAAACCGAAACAACAACTGAAGCGGTACGCGAAGGGAGGTCACAGAAAAAGTTTGTTGATAGATGAGACTTTTTTTTATAATTGAGAAATATTTTAGCAAACAAAATGACCGTATTTACGCTCTTAGCTCCAAGGAAGCGACCCAATTAGTTGACAGAGTGCAACGGCATTGTCCGACTTCAGTGATGGTTTGGTTTGGTGTTGGTCTTTCCACAAAAATATGGCTCAAGTCACCTCGACTTGAGCCATATTTTTGTGGAAGGAGTATCAAAACACCGGCACAAGTGTATCAAGATAACATTCATGGGAAGATAGTTAAACCCCTTAATAACACCATGTTCAATAATCAAGTAGCCAGACTCGGGGCCAGATCTCACTTGACACCGGCGTGGAGTGACTGCATCGCTGTCGCATTTCATGCTGTTTGTGAGTAGCCGCTGGCCCGTTCGGGGGTTGATAGAAGGGCAACGCAACTGCGTAACAATAATGCCAATTACTAGGGGCGTCGGTATCAATAGGAAGCGATTCTCGTTTGCCCCCCTATTCTACAAAAAACAAGAGATTTTTTTTATATATAAGATTTTTTTTTAATCCGATGACACAGGTCCTCTCGATGCTTAGCACGGGCACAGAATATCGTAGGGGTTTTTTTCAAATCTTTATTTAAAGGCTGTACATTATAAAGATTAAGTCGGCCATCGTAGGGTTTAGTTAACCAATATTGTAAAGTGAACTATAAATGAATGCTTAATAATATGGAAAACCTAATGTCCATACTCGTATAGTTCATCAAACCTAATAAAATCCACAGTTTTTGATTAGGCATTTTTGGCTGGTGGCCCTTTGATGGGTTTGATGAAAGGTGGACATCGCTTCTACATTAAAATTATGTGGGTGTTTATGGCCGTTGTTAGTCATCGGAAGACTCCCGACTGCTGGTTTGTCCCTCTGTATTATAAAAAAGGTAAAACTAAACGACATAAGAAATTCGTCAAATACTTATGAATGTAATAAGATGTAGAAGAATTTGAAAATTAGGTCAAATTAGGGTAAAATCAAACACGGTTACAAACATGGATTTCCTCTTTAGGAAAGTGTTAATCTTCAATTTTATATCTATACACAGACAGTCTCAGGGTAAGTGGGGCATAATTCGTCCATAGCTCACATTATATTTTGTATGATGTGAAATTTTATTGACACATGACATGAAGAATGCAAATAAGAACACTTTCATTAATTCCACTATCCTATCCCGATGGGATGGCAATCATCACGATTAGAAAGATGCTTAAAGGAAGATGTTTAGAGGTCTGATGGATTTTACGCATTCTTATAAGCACATGGCGGAGTAGGAATGGAAGGCAACGTATCTGCATAACAAACGTGCACTGTGTGTGTCGGTGATCATCAGTTGACCTCGACTGCTCCTTTGTGCCCCATCCATAAAAAGGAACATAACTGCTAAGTATACATTGGTCTTGTTAAAATCTAGTACCTACTCGAAATATTATCCCCTTCCTGTTGACCCGGTTTATCATCTAATTTTAAACGTAATAATACATAAGTAATGCAAAAGTTACAGAACTATTATATTGTTTAACGTTTTATCTAGCTGGTCCAGTTTATTTTTTTTTCTTCAGGTCAAATTTAATAATAATAATAATAATAACATAATAATACCTGTAGAATTATCACACACCGTTAGTCCAATCCTGTGCTAAGTACCGGGAGGACTGGTACTAGACAACGGAAATATATTTTATATTGTTAGAAATTTATTTTATATTGTTAGAAATTTATTTTATATTGTTAGAAATTTAAGAAATTTTATATATTCAAGATTTCTATTAGGCAAATGCATATAATAAATTCATCTAGAACATCGATGACCCAGGCGGGATTGAAACCCGTGACCTCTGGCGTAACACGCGGATTAACCGCCACGTAACCAACTGAGCCAGCCGGTCGTCTTTTTGGAATCTTATCCCCTGCCTGATGCCACAGGAATCAAGTGGATCAGGATTGGCCTGATATTTGCCACACTCTTACTTTTGATGACAATACAATATAACAAATTCTCTATACCCAAGATGGCTGCCTATAAATATTGAGCATCCCATTGCAAGACGTTCTACCCATTCTTGCTTCCTTCCTTCATTTAACCCTTATATAAAACATACACTATTACACCTCTGAAGAGGACTGACTGAACCTGAAAGCACCACATCTACCTTCGACTGCATATGTCATGTGGTGCAGATGTATCAGCCATAGGCCTGATTATGTCCAAAATTTTTCAAATTAATTAAAGGCCATGAGGCCGGAGTTTGATTCCGGTGTCATATTTTAGTAACTCGGCCTTTCTTCTGAAATATGGTTATCAATTTGCACATGTAATTGACGCAGCCAACGTCACTTACTGTGCAGTGAAGGAAAACATACAGAACACTGTGGTTAAAGAAAATATGCATAATGTGAACATAAATTTTTACATGATATAAAATCTATCAATTTTGGTTTAACAAAGAAAACTTTCCTAAACTACAACAGCCCTCGCTTAAAAATGGAACAAATGTATATAATCTCAATGACGATTATTACTTTAATTAATATATTTTTATTAACAGTCGACGGAATTTTCTAAATCACTTCGCTACTGCTTAACGCTGAAGACAAGTCTTGATGACTGAAGCAACCCTTCCGTGAAACTTGTTGCAAGTTGTTTATTCAACACATTCGCCATCCTTTGTTCACCAACTTCACAGACGAGTGCAGACACTACTCCGCGAATAAATATAATTTGCATTTATTACTTTACGTACAATGTCGGAACTTTAATAACAGCCTTCCTTACATCGCAACTTTACGCTTGCACAAATTTACTTATGCACAGTTTATTACTTTTTATAATGTTTACAATCGTATCGAACAACGTGGCAATTTTATATATTGAAAAAAAAACCGGCAAAGTGAGAGTAGGTCTCGCGCGAAAGGTCCCGTACCTAAAAATAATTTATTTTATGAGATCCCCTTCAATTATTATTATATTCCGTTTCTTACTATTTGTAGCTATAGAGGCAATATAAAATATCATCTGTGAAAATTTCAACTCTGTAGCTATCATGTTTAATGATTTACAGCCAGGTACTTACCCACCTCTACCCATACTGCTATCCGCCTCTCGGTATACGGAGCGAATCATAGGAGATGCACGGGGTTTGCTTACCGGCTCTGTGCAATTCTTGACTCCCTACACATTATTTAAGTGCCCTCTCGTTATTTCACTCTCCCGTTTCTGGGGACTGACACCACAAATATAGAAGTTGTCATCGGCCTCGTCTGTCCTGATTATCTCGATACGGCTATGTCATTACCTACCCTTCCTCTTCGCGTATCATGTATGCGCAAATGTCTTCAATTGCCTAAAGCTCTGTTCCGTTGCGACAAAATCCTAATGATAGATTGGGCTTCCGCTCGATACCGTCCAACATGATGTTTCGCTCGTTTTTTTACTAGTCACATTCAGACAGTACATGGTCTCTGGTTTCAGCTTCATGACCGCAGGAAATGATGGCAGTTCACATAATGCCATCCCGTGCAGGCGACCTCTAAAGCACCCGTGTCCTGTTAGTATTAGTGAAATAACGTACCCAGGTTCCACCCATTGTTATGCCAGACGCGTTGTAACTTCTGGAAAGAAGCACTGGAGGGAACTGCCCTCCAGTCGGCACACGCGGCCCAGCGTAACTGCCAAGTAGAGATGACGTCGTCCGCGATAGCGCTTTTCTTTTCCTTACGCTCTTTGCCAACCCAAGCACCTTGGCCACAGATACACTCGCGATCGAAGGACCATTCATCCTAATGGTCGGTCCCCTTTTAAAACGACCCTTAATTGTCATGGTCTGGGACTTGGCTGCGGAAAATATTAGCCTATTACGGGTCCCCCAATCCGATAAACTGTTCAAGATCGTGGCACATTTCTGTTCGATAAAGGCGCGCGACGGTGCCTCGATCGCAAGCGTCAAATCGTCTGCGTATGCTACAAAGCTTATACCCTCTGGTCTCGGTAATTTAAGGATATCATCCTAGAGTAGTTTCCATAGTGTGGGGCCCAGTACGGAACCCAGGGGAGATCCCTTTGTGGAAACCTTCCAAAGCGTGCGGTGGCCAACTGAGAAGCCAACATAACGATTACAGATATAGCTTACGAGATTCTGATAGATATTCGAAGAGATGCCGGTAGCTTTCGCTTTTGACAGTATCATTGGCCACCATGCATTATCGAAGGCTCCGGAGATGTCCAAAAGGATGAGCTGGACGTACTTATATGTGGAATTATCTACTATCTCGAACACTAATTTTAATGCGCTTACAGGAGCTGATGTATAGCAGTTTTGGCGTTGTCAGAATAACCTTCTACGAGTTTTCCGCCATGAATGACATTCTTCGGTAGGCGAGATCTACCAGTCGCGGCTCAGTATGCCGAACTCCAAGGATTTTCATTTCCCGCCTCGGCAATATTTCTAAATTGTTTAATTTCAGCGTCCTTCATGGCCACTTTGTATTCTTGTCTGGCTACATGTAGGGCTTCCTGCAGTGAGATATCGTCTGTGGGATTTCCTCGTCTCGAGTTTTGCCAACATCGTCGTGCGGCCTTGACTTTATGGCGCAGACGGTCCAGAGGCGGACTCCACCATTCGTAGCCCCTGAACTCCCCATCCTTGTGATATTCGAGGTTTATTTTGGCAGTTTGCGTAAAGATTTCACTAAACTGACAGACGGACAGTGAAGTCTTAGTAATATTCCTTCCTTTTAATACCCTTTGAGTACAGAACCCTAAAAATAACGGTGAGACTTTATAAAGACTTACCAGTCGTAGTGAAGTGCTACGCGTCCGCTACGCTAAACCACGCCGTAGTGCTACGTAGGCGTAGATTAAATCCGAGAGTAGCAAAAGGGCATGCGACAGATATACCAAAAATAGATGATGAAAAACATCAGTTATTAGAGAAATGGTTGGAATAAGTAATGCCTTACAATAAAACTAATGTTACGGATTTTATCGCGGTTTATTAAATTATTTATGTAGCACGACGTTACAGCAACCATGGTCACGAGTGGACTGAGATGACACATGTCCTGATGTACCAAGTTTTTAAAAGTACCCAAAGAATTATAATTTTAGTTGTTAACTTTACTAACATTCCCGTAAACTGAAGACCTCAATATAACAAAGACGTACATAAAATAGGAAAGATATTATCGTATCGACATAAGTAAACTAGAGATTAGAATATTGAAGACGTGTCGAGGAAGTTCTTAACTTCATTAATTTTATTTAATTTATAAAATTAATAATTTGTTACCTTTTAAGCTAGACAAAGTATTCTTTGATGTATATCAAAGAACACTTTACTTCGTAAAAATGGCCTGCATAAACTTTACCAATTTACAGTGATGGAAGAAGTTATTTAATTCTAACATTTTAATTAAATACCAAAATAGGAGTAAACGGCCCTGAGTTTGAATGACAATAATTCTGTCAAATTTATGGAATACTTCCACTTGGCGTCACTAAGTGTGAATTGGGCCGAAGTCTGCGATTAAAGGTAATATTTCATCAAAGTAGTTAATTGGTTACAGATAATAATTTGGCATCAAATTAAATTTTGTTTCGTATCACAAAACCATTTAAAATATATAGAAACTGAAGTGATGTAATGGAAGTTAAAAAATATATGTAGACTATAATAAAATATAAGTTGTCTTTCATTTAGTATTGGAGTATTCCATAAGTAGATATTTTTATCAAATTTTCAAATAATGCATGAACTAATTAAGTGCTAAATAAATGCAGGTTTTTAAACAAAAATGTTAAATCAAGATAATGATCCAACACGTTTTATAATATTCAGTCGTATAAATACTTGGAATAAGTCACACAGTTATGTGCGGAGTGGAGCGGAAAAGCAAACCGCCAGCACGGTCCTTCCTTATTCCGTAAAGTTGCTTGAGCCAAAATTATAATGGTATTGATTTATTATAATAAAATTGCTTTTACGGATTTTATCGCGGTTTATTTAGGTAACAAAAATACATGCGACACTAGCCCGGTCTTTCGGAAGCTTTACGACGACCATAATCATGGGTGGACTCCCAATACCCGTGAAAGTAATTTTATTCTACTGAGTAACACTCGTGTAAGCATGAGACAGCGATATTCATTTATATAAAATAAAAGACATGAAACTAAGCACCAAGACTCAAAATTTACTCTTGTTCCATAATTAAAATAATGAAGCAAACGATGATATTACGAAATAAAATATACCAGTCAAATACATAAACTACTGCAAAAATGAAGTATTATCAAGAAAACTCATAATATTTTATGCCAAGATCTATCTTCAGTGATAAATCACGAAACTGCCACGGGCAAATATATTACCAGTAATAAAACTAAATCAATACGAATGAATAGGTCAATTGATATCCGTCAGCTCGGAGTCCCGTGCCACTAACAGGCCTAATTCGTATTAACGTGGCAGGAACCGTGTGTAAAGGCCGACCTACCCTTCTTGGCTGTGTCCGATTGCGTTTGCTTAAATTACATACCATATAGGCTTTTAGACCCCTCAATAAATTACAGTTCCCTTAGAACAAGAGTCAAAGACGTATTCGGGTATTATAATATAATAATAATATAATACAGAAAGTATAAAATAAATATAAATATAATAAATAATGCTAAAAAATTAACTTACTCTTTCTAATCTCAAAAGTAAAACCATATTATTGCATATATTTTAATATAAAAATGGTCTGAAGGGTTTATGAAGCACCGGTCGGAACGAAATAATTATACTTATATTATCAGACAGTTATTCATTTTAAAAAAAAGGCGTACGAAATCTTATGGACTTTCTCTTAAATTTCACATTTTGAACACGACTGCTGTACAGTCCCAATCTATATACAGAGGTATAAGACACCTTCGTTACTCAGTGACAGATTGAAAGATAACGCACAGCCGCAACTGCTGTACAAACTTGAAATTGAGAGAGAGAGAGAGAGAGAGAGAGAGAGAGAGAGAGAGAGATTAATTTTCATGATGTAAGTGAGAACTAATGAAGGATGTTCAGAAATGTAATCACTAAAGGGGTGAAATTCATGATATGGTAATTATGTTTATACCGCGGAGCTCTGCTTGTTTATATTAAAAATCATTCACTTGTCATAATTAAATAAAATCAAAATAAAATATATTATTTTTATACAAACATACATAATGTATGTAACATAAACCCTGCTGTTCCTAAAACACGTATATACACATAGATATACCAGTATCAAATCAAAATAAAATAAAAAGGTTTAAACCGCTCACCACAGATCTTAAGTAACCGGTGTCACTACTAGGGCTCGTTTGCCACTCTAAAATACTACTCTTAAATCCTTTCAATCATTTCACTACAATTAAACTATATCGCTAATTAATTATGTTACGCCAAACCACATTAGGTAGCGGGGAGCCACTGGATGCAAGTGGCTCGTGCCTGTGACCTACGGCGCTCTATGGGGCGGCCTCTATGAGGAGCAGTGGACGTTGTCCGGCTGATGATGATGCTGGAACCAGTTTATAGCTATCATCAAAATTTAAGTCATTTTTTTTACGGCGCAACGACTACTCTATAATAGCAGCAAAAATACTGCTTGTGCACCTACACTTCTAATTGTACACCTACATTTCTAATTGTGCACCTACACTTCTAATTGTGCACCTACACTTCTAACTGCTACACAAAATACTGTACATCCACCATAGAACCTCACCCTCATATAAAACGGGTTTGTACAGTTTTTACTTTACTCTAAGATTATTAAGATACTCATATACGAGTATTATACTCTAATATTACTGAGGAACAAATAAAACCATCTGTACATCATTATTTCTAAAAAAATACATATATAATTTGTTAGGCATACGTCGGACGGCGTGGGTTCGCGGTTCGTTGAGATATTAGGATACAAATATTTTTTCATCGAGCGCGTTATTTATATATCTAAAACTTAAACTATTTTCATTATGAATGAGCAGGCACGGTGAGGGTCGGTAGAACCGAACTTTTCCTGGTTAGGTTCAAAGGTTTCGGCGGGAGGCAATAGCAAACAGCAACTGGGGCCATCCAAACCTTCGCGGTAAAAGTGTTTTTTTTTATTTGCACGCAGAAGTCATGGCTTCATTTAATACTTGTATCGATCACAACCTCGGCATAAAAGTAAGACTGGATAAAATAAAAGGAATCAGCCTTATTCTATGTATCGAATCTATCACGACATTATAAATATGACGTAGTGGTTGGACGAACAAGTGGAACATGCATGGATATGCAAACACAATAACGTGATGGTTGATGCTCATTATCATGATAGTATCAGTAGTTCTAAAGTAAACCTCACTTTATCGGTGCAATAATAAAAAAAATGATTTATTGCTTTTCTGTTTTACAGCTATTGTAAATATAGTATCTATTTATTTATATGTTAACATTACACTGTACACTTAGGTTGAGTTTTCGATTTATTTCGGTTGATACAGACATTCGCGTAAATTTAAGACATCAATATAGTATAAAACATTTTTAAGTAACCATTACATTAGGTACTTATTTTCAACATTTTTACAAACAAACTAAATCGGAGAAAAATAATTTAATTTCATTGCATCATGCGTAAGTATGAGGTCTCCAACCTGCCGTAATGCGCCGCTCGTCGTCAGCGATTCTATTATAAAATATGAAGTGTTATACCTACCTACCCATGGCGACCGCTGTTTATCTCTAGGTGAAAGTTTCATAATAGGATAATACATCGTGTTGAGGTCTGTTGAAATGAAAATAATATTTTGTGACTGTACTACTCAATACATTTTATTGAATCTTTGTACGTAGGCTGGGAACGTACGTAACACATACGAGGTAAATTTTTTCGGTGTGTTATAATCCCCACCAAATATATAATCTAGTTCAGATTGGAAATGGTGTTTAAACTTAATACATTTTGGAGATTAGTGTTTGAAGTAAAAAATAATAAAAAAAATGCTCGTTGAGTCAGTATCAGTATTTTTGCGGGAACAAAGGCAAAAGTTGTTCGAAAAATCAGGAATAAGTTCAATACAGCTAAATACATTCCAAAATAATATACCGAATAATAATATAAAGTAAAGTACACATTGTAGTCAAGCTATACATACGTACAGTCGCCGCTCAAAGTGTTGTGCAGGTAGGATGAGAACGCTGCGACGAGCAGCCGAATATAACCGAAGAGACGGTCCAGAGGAATGTTCTTAGCTTTCTTTTATTTCTCCCCGATCCTATTTAATTCTTATACCGCGGAAGAACTAATTTTGTTCCAGTAAATATTCAAATTCAACTATTTGTAATTAAACTGTAGTTTATATTCGAGAGATTAGCTCGCACAAACATAAAAGTCAAAAACTCTTCAGCATTTTGATATGACCACACTTCATCAGCATCAGCAGCCGCAGACGTCCACAGCTGGGCATAGACCTCACCTAGAAAGATTCACATTTAATTATTAGCTATCCAGAGCATATTCAGATCGTTTACTTTTTTATTCGATTTAGAAAACAAAAAGGGCTTATTATCTCGTTATATCAAAGAATATAACCATAATGAGTGAAATGATATCTGTGGGTGTCGGCCGTTTATTGGTGTTTATAGAAACAGCAGGGAGCTGTGCCGTTACGAGATAATTGGAGATCGTGTAGGGACATTAATAACGTCAGATATATCATAAGGAAGGCGGGCGGTGACCGGCGCGGCGCACTGATTGTTATTTGTAATCACTGAAGCGATTCTTGTTCAGACATCCGTTTATTTTCTTCTGTAATTGTATTTCTCTCTCAGAAGAGCTAGTGACCTGTTACAGAAATATAAAATGTAATAATTGTGTATGCATGTATTTTTTGTTATTTATTATTAACTAATAGCCTCATATGATTTAGGAAGACTATAGAGGCAAATCAAGCCTGTTGGGGCTTGATATCATGTTAAGCTCAATAAAATGGAAACAACTAACAACTTTGTTCTTAATATGTTAGTAAGAGGCGGTATCTCTCGCTCACCTAACACCGCCGTGAATTGACAGCTAAGCTGTCGCGTGTCGTGCGGTTTGTGAGCGTCTGCATAACTATAATGGGTGTCTATGGGTGTTGGTAGTCGTCAAAATGCTCTGATTGCTCATTTGGCCCCCCCAATGCTGTAAAAAAGAGAAGCGGGAATAGGTTGCACTAGTTATTAATATAATTTTTTTAGGCGCCTTAAGAAGACGAAAAAACATGTATCTCTCTTTACATACATTTTGAGTGTAACAAACGAAATCTCAATCATATAACAATAATCGTTCTGATCGTTTTTTTCATCAAAGTTTAAGTCACCTGACTTTTAAAAAGCTTTCACTCAAAAATGTCATGTACCATTCAATAACGTATAATTTAAGGGGTAGAGTTGTCCCATCATTGCTTTTCTTTTTGATTTGCAACAAATACAAGCGGAAGAGGGCGCATTTAAAATTGAACAAAAAGTGGTAACCTGCTGTAAAAACAAAGTATATACATAAAAGAGTAAAATAAAAAAATATGTTTTAATCTAATCTTTATACCCTACCTTGACATTAAAGCACAAAATCAGAGGTGAAAAGTAATATCATAAGCTAACATTTGCACAAATTATTTTGTGTAGTCAATTGTTGATGCAATTCTTGTAAGACACAAATAAATTAATATAAATACAATGTTTCTTCAACAGACAAAGTGTTATGGAATCAGCAACAGACATATATTACAATATAACATAAGTTATCATTCAATGGTATAGAACTTGACTGTTACGCAATGCTCTGCGAACTAGATTGCTTATTTCAAAACAAAAGCATTTGTCATATTTATACATATTAACGTATATGTAGAAACTGTTATGTTGGGTGAGGCTCACTTATACCTTCTGACCTATTTCTATTGATTGCAGTACCCAGCACAAATGATTCAATATGGGCTGGAAGTATTAATGTTGTTATGAATTGACTTTACCTCGCTGTACAAGTTCGAGCTACGTAGTCGTTATTATGTAGTCCGCCGCACTTTCCCTCGTGAATAACCCGTGCTTTATTGATCGTTTTATAAATTTTATGTAATGATCAAGCGGAAAGCAGTCGTAAGGGTTCGAGTCTCGGGTCGGACCAAGTTCGTTATCGGATTTTTCCAATTTCTTATAACAGTGTGAGGTCAGGAAGTTGGTGGTGTTACAGACCTGTGGCTCGTAGAGCACATGAAGCCATCGGTCCTGCGCTTGATTTCTCCCCGGTCGTGTCGGATTGCAATCCCATCGGAATAGCAGAATGAGGGAAAAGTGTGTGCACTTGCGCCTACGCACACATTTATTCTCTATAATATGTCCTACACAGTTTGCTAGCTTCTATACAGATGAACGCCGTGGCCGAATATATATATATATATATATATATATATATATATAATAAAAAAAATATTTTAGGTATTATATATATTTTATATTTTTTTAAATATCCAGTTAGTTTATTTGTATGCATAGATTAGTATATTATATATTAAATAAAAAATACTCTGGGCCTTATTTCAATGTTTCTTTATTGAATGGGCTTGTTGCGCCCCCTAACGATTCAACTTAATCAAGTACATTTCAAGAAACCGCCCCATCACCTTAACATATTGCTCTCGCCCCCAACGCTTCAACCTCGATTTGGAAATATTACTTTTTAACACCAAGCCTCTGGACATTAGGAAATATTTCATTAAAACGATTTGTTTTAAACGTTACCTAAGTACTAAGCTGAACTCGATCATATGGAATAGGTTTGATTTTCAGTTACCTCTTAAAATATTCCGTAAGCCGTTACCAGATAGTACCAACGGTTCGATACCTAAACCAATTCAAAATACTTATTAAGATAGTGTTCACTAATTAAATTCTCTATTTAAAAATATTATAATATTATACAAAGGTAATATTGGCTGGTAAGTTCGTCGTAGAACCCACTTACTTTATTTAGGCCACAATATCACATTTTACTTTATTTTGTACTGCAAAGAGCTGAGGACCCATCGTTTAAGTGTATGAAACTAGTTGTGTCGCATGGTTTACGTTAATTCTACTTTTAGCACAATGGTATAAACCTATGTTCTATAAAAATAGACTAATCTTATAATTTTCACATGGGTCCAGTACTTTCTATAATTAGTGTGTTCAAACAAGGATGATGTAAATTTTTATTAAAAATATGTCTTTTTTTGTCTACTATATAACTTAATATTCAATGTCAAGTTACATAGGCCATTTTGTAAAAAAACCGTCTTTTTTCATAAGAAACTATTAATATATGACAGATTATATAATTTAAAAATATAACATTAACCTATATAATACACGAATTAGAGAGAAGTAAACATTACGGGGTCCATCTGTTATAACGACGGAACACAAAGCTTTAATTTCTTGATTAAAATACGAGGCCAAAGAAATTGTCTGAATAAATAAATCTTCGTAGACGCTATCATTAATATTAAGGAGAATCTGCACAAACGAACCTATATGTTTATTCAATGAGCAAATATAAATGAGAAAAGTAGGCGCATAAAACATATAGGTAATGCTGAGCTTGTTTGTCCTCGGTGAATGAATAAGTTATGAGAAATACGTACGTAATATCCAAATATCATTACTTATGCCATGATGTCAAAGAATAGTACTCTTGAAGCTCAAGTGAGCGAACATTAGAGAAGACGTCGTTACTCGTTAGAGAAATATAAAACCAAAGCATCTCAACTTCCACACTTTTACAATTGTAAAATTGCATTATGTATAACATTGTTTGGTTGTATTGTGACAATTTTTCACGCTGTCTGTCTGTACATTTGAAACTTGGTTTTGAAGTGAAAATTGTGAAGCGCTTTTTGCACTATTGGGTGAACAAAAATCATTGAATTCGCGTCATTGACGCGTAGAGGGTCATACATAGCGCGCGTTCGCAACCTAACGCAGCTGCGGATTAGATGACCGAAAATCTTGGAATCTTGGAATTCTCATTTCTGTCGGTACTACACAAAACTTTTGATTCTGCCTTTTTTACTAATTGCAAATGGCAAACGATATTCGGAGTCTTTTGACATGTATCTGACGGCAATACATCCATACACCCACTTGTGGTGTTGCGTCTCTTTACCTTCCTCCAATCAGTTCTTCATTCACAGATCCTCGCAATAAAAACTATATGCAATGCTGCTCAGTGAAGATTCGCTATAGTATACTGTATTTTTTCATATATTAGTCACGTCACCTGATGTTATCTACTGATACTCAAAAGTATCATTGCCACTAAATAATAGGTTGATTTACTATTAAGCCATACATAACAATCCCATTGGGCCATGCCGGCTGACACAAGTTTCAGGAAACGCAGCAGACTATCAATTAACTTCACGTTAACATTATGTGAACGGGAGATATTTTCCTGGTATTATGCCCATTTCTGTTCCAACGCAGCAGCCAAGTAGGAACAACTCTTACAAACGCCGTCTATGCAGAGAATGAGCAAGTAATGACGAAAACTTTAAGATGTAGTCTTCTTATTATAAAACTGGAATGAATATGTTTTATAAACTAATTAGTATCAAGAGCACAGGAGAGCTTTAAAAGTTTGTTATACCTCTTGTACGGTCCCAGTTCGCAGAAGCGGTAGCTGCAGATAACAATTCATATTTCAACTTCACATTTTGTACGTAAATACTTTGAGACAGATTACGAGCAGCCTTGGTGCTGCGTTGGATGTAGTGGTCTTGAGTTCCTGGGTTTGAATATCAGGTAGCGTCTTTATGTTTTGCTATTTTTATATTGGTCTGTACAATTCATCAAGCTATGTCTAATTAGGTAATAAGTTAGGTATATAGTACTATTACAAAATACTGATTATTTAAGATATAAATATGATTATATTATTATTATAAGATAACTAGAAGTATAAATCATAGTATGACATGGCATAAACGTATAGCGTATCATAGAAAAAGTTAGACTCGCAAACGCTCGTCAAAGCCTTCTCTGTTATATGGAGTTTGTGTGGGGTACAAGGACTATACTAAGTTAATCTAGGACCACACAAGATACAAAATAGGAGGGGGAGTCTACATACAGGGTAAGAGAATGGAAACATGATCGTTCCCTTTGGCTGTGGTGGGTTTGCTCTGTGATAATAAAAGTAACGAGAGGTGTCAAGCAGCACCCAGATGGAACGAATTTCCTTTCGATTAATTAGACAAGGAATTGTAATATATATTTCTTATTATTTATTATGTTAAAAAACCTGCATCAATTTAACAAAACAAAAATTATCGCTACTCTACACTGTTTAAAGCAAAATAGAAAGACAAAACAAAAATAATTGGTTTGTTTCTATAAAAGAGGCAGAGAGAGAAACATGAGCACGCGCGCGGCCTATTAGCAAAAAGTGACGTGACAATTTTTCATCTGATTTTTTCCGTCTAGCCCACTTCGCAACGCGCGCTAAGGAACTTCGTTCCAATGTTAATATCTCAGAGCTTGTGACACCACATTAGCTTAGACCTGTGCTAAGCACCGTCACGTACTGGACAAATTCCGAGTTTTACGAGTACTAGACAACGGAAATACATGTAACATTAAAAAAATTGAATACTTATATTTAAGATTTATTTATAAATGCATATCAGATATATATAAACAGCCATGTCCTGAGCGAGATTCGTTTCCGCGAGCTTTGACGCAACATGCACGAGTATCTGAGCTTGAGCTATCCGGTAGTCTAATGTTACATAATTGATAAAAGAAAAATCACGGTTTATGTGACAATTAATCTCACCGATGAGATCATAACGTGAACCTCCGTAGGTACATATTTATATACACTACTGATTCCAAAAATGAATTTCTTTTAATTTGTGTTTATGTAGTGTCGGTGGAACTCCAGCGAGTAATTAAATGCCATGCAAAATACAATTTTAAAACAACACAGACCGAAAGACCTTGTACGGAAAATTCACTTTATTGTTATTTAAACGGTTCGGGAAGCTGCGTCCAAGCGAAAACATTTTTTCTTTTCATTCTACTTATTTCGCTACACCCTATACGCTCCTATATTTTCGCATGATATTTTTTTTCCATTCAAGCAGTCCATGTCAGACGAATTGGTAATTGGATCATGGCGGAAGGGTATATCGACGCCCATATACATCCATTAACACAATCTGGTGATGTGCTTGGCAACTTTAACTTATCCATTCTATTGTGCAAGGCTCACCTGGGGTGACAGGGTGTTGGTCAATTACCGCCGATTAGGATGAACATTACCGTGCTGTTGTTGCAGAAGTCAAATTTTAGACGGAATTGGGTCACAAAACAGTCACTTTGGCTTTCATTTCAATTGGATAAATATATGAACTTATCACACGACGTTAACCTAGCGCTGTGCTAAGTACCGTAAGGATTTGTGTCACAAGTCTTTCAATATGATTCAAATAACACCGCCGTACCGGTTAGGTATTCCGAAGCTACCGCGCGCTAGTTTTTTTCACCCGTCTGAGCGTGAAGGAGGATACGGGCTCCCCAGTCAAGATCCTCTCCATGAGCCATTTTAGACACAGTGCGCGAGTAGCCCTCGACGTCCGAGTCGGGGAATGAGGGACCTCGCGGTCTCACTGCCCATGATAACAATAATTAAATTAGCTATTATAAATATTCACGCGGACTTAACCGCCACGTTACCAACTGAGCCAGCCGGTCGTTATTTTATTTTCTATTGGGCTTCTCTTCGGCACCGCAGCATATCACACTCAGCATTCGAAAAAATAAAATGTATTACGGACCACCGACTCTATGTATTGTAAAAATTTTATAAATTTCATACATATAAATTTCATACATATATGATTTCTTCCCATTACATAGATAAAAATAAGCATTCATCACCAGAGGAGGATTCGTGCCAGCAACATCTGGCATGTGCTGCATATACACAGTATACTGCTACTTTAAACGATGACGAAAACTCGGAAAAAGTTAAATATAGCTTTTGAAACTAAATTTAAGTAGTAAAAATTAAAAATAACACTACACCCGCGACATTAATTTCACGGCCTCATGGAGTTTAGGTGGCGATTTAAATTCCGAGCGGGCGAAGCCAATTTTATGGGGAATTTGTGTTAATCCACGATATGTGTCCTCTGTTCTCAATTTTACTTGCATCTGTCAAGCTTTTAGAGTTACAATGGATAAAACAAATTGAAACAAAATATGAATATTCATAACAAATCGTCATTACGATTATCCAGAACACGAGCACGTGTCGCCACACACACGTACTGCTTCTAATAGAACGTGGTCGATTTGTGGCGACAATATTTTGTTAGAAGTAGTTTGATTACATGATGAGGACACATATTATTGTCGTGAAATGATGAGTGACCTCACGGAGATTAGTAAGGCCTAAGAAGGGCCAAGTACTTTTTTATGAGTCTCAGTCGTCAAGTTAAAGCATTGAAAGCTCGTGCCTTGACAAAATAGTCTCGATATAGAACTAACTAGTTTAATGTTTGTACATTGAAGAGGCAATAGAGATGTTGATATATGCACTAGTAGTGCCTGCGGTTTCCTTCACGTACTTCTTATTACTCCCTATGTGTTGCCTAGGTTTATTATCTGTACAAAAAAAAAGTTTCATTCAAATACATCCATTACTTCCAGATTTCAGCGTATACAAACAGACCTTCTCTTTCTTCAAACTTTGTCCCTACTATTTTTTCCTATAATATATATACGACTTTGGATACGAATGCGGATGCATTGCCCAGCTTTCCCCCGCCCCCCAATGGACCACCGGATACTCACAAATCGCACGAAACGCGACAACAGAGATATCACTTTACGGCGGTATCAGATGAGCGAGAGGTACCGCCCCGGTCGCGGCCCAATTGGTGCTGGCTGCAATGCTGCATGGCGCTACCCCTTATTGAAATCTAATTAATAAACTCATTGATTTTCAAATACACCTTGTATATCAATGAATAAACAACTTAGCTAGGTATTTAGTATATAACTGGAACCATCGCCTTCCCAATTTCTTATATAGATCCTGTAAACAGCTTCCGTTTCTATCTGCTGATCGCATCAATAAAATATAATTTTCGTATAATCGATATCGGAAATGGTCTGAACGAATCGTTCCTCTAATTTCGATAGCACAACTATAAATAAATATTGCCAGTTGAAACTTGCAATTTAAACAGACTAGCGAAATCCAAACAAACGAGTATATATGATATATAGATGCAATAAGCGTGATTCCAATAAATACTCTTTGGGCCGCCTTTGTTGTGAATCATTTGGGTCTGTATATCGGTGTTCAGGTAGAGCTTGCAAACGTTGTGGGGTGGAGAGGTACTGTTCGCATATTAATTCCAACGGCCTTTGATCTCAACCGCATTGTTGCATTCAAATAAGCAGACCTCGAGCTTTCACTTCCCTAGCAATTCTACGCCCCAGGAGTGTCTTAAAGCCTCACGGCTCAATAAAGACTAAAATAAATAACACGTATACGTATTATTTATTTATTCAAGAGTATAATAGAGCTGTGAAATAAAATTAATTACATGTTTATACGTATAGCTATTAAGAGTTTTGATAATTCCTATTATAGTCTTGATACTTTTGAAATAATACAAAATCTACTTCTGGACTGTCTTGCGACTGTCGTTCGATTTAAAAACGGTTGACAAGCATCGGTTCGATGTGGGGAATGATTTAAGGAGAGAAGAGGTGCTTGCTTGATTATGGAGAAAAGTGTATTTTTTTTCCTGAAGGTTATCAGGATTATTAGTTATGCTACAAACAAGTTCCATTCAAATCCGTCCCTTAGCTTCGGTGATTAGCGTGCTCAAACAGACAATTATTTTTCTTGAAATACTTTCTCTGCTAACGTTTCCTTATTATTATTATTTTTAAATATTAAATTTACAGACACAATTGTTACTGTTTTATTATATTATGTATAGATATTTAGATTATATGCATAGATTATACATTAATTTATATTTTATTTCACCATAGCCATAAAAAATATGAATACAAAAACATATTATGTTTCTCATTCCGCTTGTCTAGTTCGAGGGGAAAAGAAGTATAACAAAGTGTGTGGTATGTGGGGATAAGCCAGCAAACGGGCAGCATTCAATTCGCCACTACTTTCGGGGGGATTCCGCAAATATCGGCCTAAGCCTCTGATTTTATGTTACATAAAGAAAATTCCACATCACAAAAAATATATTCGCAACAAGATATGTTTACTTTTGTGTGTTAAATTTTGTTATTTCTAAATTCGAATTATAATACTGAATGCGTGTTTAAATTTGCATATAAAAAACTGAAAAAAGAATGTAATAAATAATTTGACGTATAATTTATAATGAAGGATCCATAGAGAAGCCTGATGATAATAACATATTCAAATAATGTTATACAAACATTCTGCAAGTAGTACACTTATGCAAACAAAGTATACATTATGCTCTAAGTTTTTCATATAACAAAAGGGTCAAACGAGAAATCGGATCCTTTTCATGTCTACAGACGCCCATGGACATTCGCTACCGGCTACTCACAAACCGCACGAAACGCGACAACGACGCTGTCACTTTACGCCTGTATCAGGTAAGCGAGAGGTAATTTTCCTATCGTGTCGGCCCAAATCCGTCCGGATGTCATACACCATGCATGGCACTACCTCCTCCTATGCAGCATGGCACTAGCTCTTCCTAGTATGGATACCTAGATGTGGCATAAACTTAGCATGTATATAGATACATGTACGGTAAGAAAAATGTTTGATAAGCACATAAACCTGAAGACACCTGACAATATGTTATCTTATGGTATCGTTTCTCAATCTGTAGTTGTATAACACTAGCGGCTGAGTTGGTGTCGTGGCATTTGGTCTGCGTGTTACGCCAGAGGTTGCGGGTTGGAATCCCGCCTAGGTCTCATGGACGTTTATACATGTATTTCTATAATAAAAATCTTAAAAATATATATTATTTTAAAATTTATAAGGATATTAAATTAAATCAAACGTATTTCCGGTGTGTAGTACGTTTAACTGAAGTCCTTACGGTACTTACTACAGGGGTTAGGCTAACGTGGTGTAATAAGTCTACAGATATTATTATAAAACTTCGAAATAATCTTGCAGATAATGAAACCGATAATTGATAATCGAGGCAAGCTTTATGTGTCAACTAATAGTAAAGATATAATTAAAATCTACCGGATACCAAATGCGGTTGTCGAATCCGGTATCCTTATATCTACTTTTGCTGCTTATCAAATTGTGGACCGATGCATATTTCCTCAATAAATACAATTAATTGCGTTCCTAAAAGCGTCAGCCCTCGCAAAATGAAAACATGACGTTTCCGTCAAAGTATTACAGAAGCACTTGGAATTGGCGGAGTTTATTCCGAAGCCGTCATGTGTTTCAAAGTCGTAAGCTTATCCCCTTATTATCACCGACTTCCCAACTTGGCAGCGAAATTAATTTCATTACATAACGCTAACACTGCGGTTTGGAATACAATTATCTCTTCTACAGTGACGATTAACATAGCTTTAAAGCAGTGGGGAAAACCTAAAAAGCGGCAAAAGTGCCAAATTAAATGTGTGTTGGGACACATGTGATGTGAAATGTATATAGTCCACTCCTCCTCCACGCGATCCTTACGCCCTTCATGTGACGAACAGAATAATATAAACGAATTTCACATCCAAAATTGTGCATTAAAAATCTGGCTGCTGGCCGACTTGATCAGTTAAATACCTACAATCTCTCATATCCCGAAATTTGACTGAATGTTTATTAAAGTTTCCATAACTGTTCCACGCTGTCGATTTAGTTTCTCTACCGCATGAAATGGCATTTATAAAAAGTGAAAAAATTAAAATAAAATGTAACGAATATTTGAAAGTCTTTAAAACTTTTTGCAGTCGTTTCAGCCATTGCATATCAAGTAGTGTTCACAAATGGTATTTCATAAACGCAGCTCCCATAAAAGCGTAATTTATCACAGTATTGTATGTTGTTTTTGCATGTCATAAAAGTGAGAGATGATGATAATGACTAGCTACTACTATAAAGGAAAAAATAAAGGGATATGAAATTCCTTTAATCATACGATATGGATGGTACTACTAATCTAACGCCCGAATGTGTGCACCGAAAGGGGATTTGGTAAATCACATCAATAGTAGTAGAGTCTGTGGTATCATAACCGAAGCGATTCTATTTGGGAAATACTCGATAAGAATGAGTTTGCCGCCAGGCAGGCGCTCACAAAACGGGTAAGAGCTCATTTCGGGCTGCTTTAAGAATAGCTCCGATATCTTACCCCAGAGTACTGAGCCGGACTGCTTGTACGTGACCTTGCATATTATTACCATTACCTAGGATATATATTTAGATTTTTATTTCATAATACATTGACTAAGTTATGTTTGAACGTGTAGAACATTGGCACGGTTGTATAATATTTGCTCCAACTAAAACAAATGATTTTACGATGGTTAAAATAATTGGCTTTAGTTCGAATGAAATTAAACGCACAGGGCGTGCGTTTAATTTCATTCGAATTTTACTTGTAACTTTTCAAATTATGATGTGTATATGTATATATATTATAATTTTTTTACAGTATAAAAAGTTATGTAATTGTAATAAATTATCATAATATTTTATATCCGTACCAAATTTATTTGAAATCCGCAAAAAAGATTGATATAAATATCACTTTTATATTTACGGCTTTATCGACAACGCAGTATAAAAACATTTTTTTCTATTATCTTAGGATAGATCAATAAACAACACAAAACCCCTTTTTCCGTTTCACATTTCAGATCACAGAAATAATCCTTTAGATATCTTCAATATATAAACATACACTATATATAACAGAATGGTATAAAATTAAATCAACACTGGTTTTAATTAGGGGAATTGTATTAGCTTTATACATGTTTGTCATAACAAACCGCTCTTGCAATCAGGTAACCCAAATGTCGTCTGTACGCACCTCTACTACCTTATCAGCGCTCGTGGCGTTTCCGAAATATTAATTACTTCTCAAGCTGACTACGAGATATTTACGTTATACTGAAACTCAACATTAAATTTTATTGAAATATCCAAGTAATATTATAAAATAAGAGAGTGCCTGTTATTATTTCGACGACCGGCTGGCTCAGTTGGTCTATATGCTACGCCACAGGTCACGGGTTCCTCTCCCGCCTAGATCATGGACAATACATGTAATATATTTATTACTATAACAAGAATCTTAAATATACAAAACAAATCAAATTTATAAAAAAATATTGAATATATATTTCTGTTGTCTAGTACCGTAAGGACTTGTGTTACAGGTAATAAGACTAGACTAGGTGCAATAAGTCCTCAGATATTATTATTATCGTTATCGTTATCGTTATCGTTATCGTTATCGTTATCGTTATCGTTATCTTTATCGTTATCGTTAACATTATCATTATTATTATTATTATTATTATTATTATTATTTAGAAAATTTATTTTCACTCATCTAGAGAGGTACGAATTATACTACAAGCACGGGCTTACGCCGTTATATCGGGTCTATTGAAGTATATTTACTATCTTGTCGGTAATTATTGTTCTGTCCCAGTACAGTTTATATTCTGTTGAATCCAATACGGTTTGAGGTTTGTATTTGTAATATGTAGTTTTTTCTGTGTTAGTTTATATTTGTATGCGAGGTATTGGTGTATTATTGCTGCTATTTAATCATGGTGGTGTCTGTAGTCTGTCTGTGCTAGCGATTTACAGGCACCCGTGATATGCTGGATTGTTTCAGAAGAACTGTGGCAGTATCTACAGTTATCAGTTACAAGCGTAGGATCGTGTGTAATGTGTTTCCTGTAATTATGTGTGTCTATTACCTGATCGTGGATAGCCACCATAAACCCTTCCGTTTCAGGAAACAGTTCTCCTCTCTTGAGCCCTGTGTTCGACGCATTTTTGTCAACATTAGAGTTGGTCTAGTCGAGGCGATGTCTACCGTGTAGTGACTTCTGTGTCCAAGTGTATATTTTTTCTTGTAGTTTGGTAATAATTTCATTTTTCTGTGGCAGATAATCTCTTAGGTTGAGTGGCGTGTGATTAAAATCAGCGCGTACAATAGCGATTTGTAAGATTGAATGTGAAATTCGGGAGTGTAAAAATGATCTGTGCGTAATGATTTGCATATTGTGTAAATTTTTTATGTCGATTATGCCTCATCCTCCTTCGCTCTTAGGCAATGTAAGACGTTGTATTTGCATACAACGTCAACGTATGCAAGAGTGTGGATGGTGTTTTCTGTATTTAGTCATCTGTGTATTAATAATGTGTTGGTGTTTAGTTAAATCTGTTTGGGACCACTCGATTATACCAAATGAATATGTAAGTATTGGGATTGCATATGTATTAATGGCTTTGGTAGTTTTTCGTGCGTTCAATTGTGTTTTAAGGGTTTTGTATATTCGGTCCCTGAAATTTTGAGTAAGTTTATTTTTTGTATCTCGTTGATGAATTTGTTGTTTGGTAATAGCCTAAGTATTTATATACTGTTTCATTATCTACTGGTCCTATTTGTTATTATTATTATTATTATTATTATTATTATCATTATTATTATTAGTATTATCATTATTATTATTATTATTATTATTATTATTCTTTTTTTTCTCGGCTTTCACTGGAGTACTGATGTGCACGAGCCTAAGCCAAGTAGCATATCAGATGGATACAATTTTTAATGTTATGTGGAATGAGTGGTGGGTACCGATGAGACAATTTATTCCTGGTTTATTTGTAAAAAATTTCTCACTATTCGGCAAGTGTTTAGAATAACTGCTCTCTGGAGAATATGATACGTGTTTGGAGGTAGCAGTAGAGTCTTTAATGATCGGTGCAATTGTATCGGTATAACACCTGTACAGGATATTACTATTGGTACTATTATCAATTTTTGCAGACGCCAGAGACGAGTTATTTCATCTTTTAATTCTATGTATTTTGTAAGTTTTTCAGATACGGTACTTTCCAAAGTATATATATAAAGTATATATATAACCTCCAGGTTATGAGTATTAGGGACTGCTATGTCAATTATGTATCCTGTATTAATTGATTTATTTATTAGAGTAATATCAGGTCTGTTATTGTGGATAGTTTGGTCGGTGAGGATTGTTCTGTCGAAGTAGAGTTTGGTCGTTATGTTTTCCAACACATTATGGGGCTTGTGTTTATAGTAGGGTTCCAAGTCGGTAATGAAATGATATTGTTGAGCAAGTTTCTGGTGAATTATATTAGCAACTTGGTCATGTCTATGCTTGTAGTCAGTTTGAACTGTTGTTTTGCATACACTTGTAACGTGTTGAATAGTTTCCGGCGAGCTATTGCATTTCCTACAGGTATCATTATTCAATGTTTTCGTTATATGCAATTGGAAGTTTCTGGTCTCTATTACTTGATCTTGTATCGCTATCATAAAGCCTTCAGTCTCGGGGAAGACTTCGCCACGGGTTAGCCATGCGTTCGACGCTTCTTTGTTGACATTAGGGTGGCATAAGTCCAGGCGATGTCTCCCATGGAGGGCTTTTCTGGTCCATTCGGTGATTTTAGTTTGGTTTTCTACCAAGATCTCATTGTTCTGTATTGAGTTATCTTTTAAGTTTAGCGGTGTGAATTCATTGTCGTTTAGGCTTATTGTCTTATGAAGTGGGGAGAATTGAGATTTTTAAAAAAAATAATGTCTCAAGGTCGTGACTTGCTTGTTGTGTAAATTTGTTATGTCGATTATACCTCGCCCTCCTTCTTTCCTCGGTAGCGTTAGTCTTTGTATACAGGATCTCGGGTGGTGTTTGCGATGTTTAGTCAATGAAGTGTTTATTTTACGTTGTAGAGTTTTGAGGTCGGTTTTGCTCCAGTTTATTATACCAAAAGAATACGTGAGGATGGGTATTGCAAAAGTATTTATGGCTTTAACTGTGTTACGGGCGTAGAGCTGTGATTTAAGTATTGTGTTGAGGCGATGTTGGAATTCAAGTTTCAGTTTTTGTTTAGTTTCCTTGTAAATAATTTGATGTGACTGACTGTGTCCTAAATATTTATAAGTTTCGTTTTCGTCGAGTGGTTTAATAAGAAGGCCCGATTTTAAGAAATAACTGTGCTGATACGTGCATCCTTTTTTAATTGAATTTATCTTACATTCGTCAATTCCAAATTCCATTTTTATATCATTTGTAAATTGTTCAGCTAAGCTAGCTAGCTTAGCTGAACAATTTACCTAGCTAGGTTATATAGGTCATGTTCCTTATCAGCATAGAGTTTTATGTCGTCCATGTAAAGTAAGTGGCTTAAAGTATATTTTGTCTCTAAATTATTGTCCCTGAAATATAAGTGGTATCCTTTCGATGCTGAGTTTAATAGGTTCGAGAGTGGATTTAGTGCCAGGCAAAACCATAGAGGGCTTAAAGTATCGCCCTGAAATATACCTCTTTGTATTTTAATTGGTTCTGTTTCTATAAATGAGGTAGGAGTGGTAAGTTTAAGTCGCGTTGTCCAAGCTTTCATTATGTTTTCCAATAAATTTATTAATTTTGGGTGTATTTTGTATGTTTCTAAGATCTGTATTAGCCATGAGTGGGGAACGGAGTCATATGCTTTTTTATAATCAATATACATGGAGTATAAATCAGTCTTGGTTTTTTGGATACGTTTCAAAATTACAGAATCTATGATTAATTGTTCTTTACAGCCTTGACTGAACTTACGGCTCCCCTTTTGTTGTTCAGCCAATATGCTATTCTCTACGACGTGTTTATATATTAAATCAGAAATACAGGATGTCATAGTTTTGTAGACTGTTTGTAAACAAGTTATGGGTCTGTATTTTGCTGGGTTGGTAAGGTCATTGTAATCTTTTGGTAACATATATGTAGTTCCGGATGTAATATAGTGGGGTATTCTGCTAGAATTATTAATAAACTTGTTCAAAAATTTATGGAGGTATCCATGAATATGTGTTAATTTCTTGTACCAATAGTTATGTATATAGTCTGATCCTGGTGCCTTCCAATTGTGTAAATTATTTATTACATTTCTAAATATATCTATGGGAATGTGTTCAAAAAATATTTCCGATGTAGTTATATTGCTTTGATCCAATCAGCTTCAGTGTTATGTTTCACCGGTTTTACCCATATTCCTGGAATCGCAAATCAACAGGTTCTGGAGATTCATTTACAGTTTGTATGTTGTTACTATTAATTTCCATGTTTCTTGAATAATGTTTTAAGTTTCTGTAAAATTGTTTTTCATTATTGTTAAATTGGATATTTTGTTGTTTTCTAATCGTACATGTCTTGTGTATCTGCTGAGACGTCCTGATATGAGTGCATGTTTGAGTGTGTCTAATACATTTGTTATTTGTGTGTTTGTTTCTTCATGTAGATAGTGAATACTAAATTGTTGCATTATATTCTTCACGTGGTTTTCAAGTCTTTTACTCCTAGCCCCATTTATAAACTGTGAGATCCTGCCTATTTTCATTCGTATGGCAGTTATTCTTTTTCGAGATGTTTTTGCCACTGGGGTATCCGGTTTTTATAAGTAACTCGAGTTTGCTGTCTTGGTTCCAGTGATATTCTCGCTCCATTAACTTTGGCAGCCGTCCATGCTGCACAATACAATATTGTTTGAAAATGGTTGAATTCAGTATCGATAATAATGTAATCAGTGAGGATCACATTATTAATATATTTGCCAACTTTTTAGATGATTTTTGTTTCGGAATGTACATTCGCCGGGTTGGGTCGGTATCTTTGAAGTGTTGTAGTGTTTGCAAGAATATGTGGTCTATAGAGATATCTCTTATTGGCTGCTGAATATTGAGTTCACACGTTTCTGAGATATTCAAACATTATGAGAAAGGTGTTTCCAAATGAAGCCTCAAATGTTGATGATATTGTGGTTCTTCATGTTGGGCATCTTGTTCAGTGTCTGGATTCTCGTTTGAAATGTTTAAGGATCATTCGCCGGCTATTCCTTGTTTAATTTGATTTAATTTACTGTCACTTATGTATTTATTATTGATGATTGCTCTTCGTTGGTCCGTAATGCGTTGTTCACTAAGATATGCAAGGTTAGGGAATCTGCTTGTAAAAGTTTCGTGCAAAGGTTCTCGGTTAGAGGTTCTATTACTTTCTAATTGAGTAATTCTGTAGTAACCTTCTATAATAAATTCGTTGTGTTCGTTTGTCCATTTCAATCGTGTACGTGCATGCGGATGTTGTGATATGTGTATTGTGATAGCGGTTGCAGAAGAAGGGTTATTAGGTAGATTGTTTAGTTCGTCTTCCACTTCATTATGGATCTGATCTATTATATTTTGTGGTAATAATTTATTCCGAATACTCTTCGCCTACTCTTTGGTGGCTTACGTGCATATTTGGGAATTGTTCGATGAATTTCAAATGAAGCGGTTTTATGTATGCTTTGGTGTCAGTATCTAGTGATGTTAGAAATAGGCAAGTGCGTAGTATGAACATGTTCATTTCAGCAGTCCATCGTCTACGCTTTTGGGGAGCCCTCAACGTGGGTGCAAGATCTATGTCAAGGTTGACATCTTGCACAGCATCGTCTCGGGTAATAGCAGATGATGAAGAAAACGTTCGCCGCGTCATGTATGATGGATGAGATGAAAGTAAAGATGAAAATAATGATAGTTGATCGTCTTCAGATATCTTATATATTCCATGGCCCCTTACATTCGCTCGGAGATTATATCTCGTGGGCCGAATTGCTCTGTTTATTTGCGTTTGCAGGGCGTGATATAAATCTGGAGCAGTATTACACTAAACAAACGTATGCGCAACGATGTCCCCCCAGAATACGAGGGACTGCCTGAGTCGTCAGACTCAGGGCTGGACCCTCCATCGCATATAGCTCCGGTACCCGCCTGGGATATTTTTCTATTTCTCAGGCGCATATCACATGTCTTTTTGGGATTGGGTTTGGGACCGTTAGTTGGGAGAGTACGTTTACACCAAGATGTTATAGGCTATACAAATCATGTGATTAGAGGTTTAGGTATTCATGACCCGATTTTGTTGCCTTCCCTAAGCCCCCTCACCACGGCAAGGTGGTCCTACGAGGGGGTTATTATTATTATTATTTCTCGTTAAAATTAATTATTTCACTGAAGTTGGACACGTATGTAGCTACGTTATAGTCTGGAATGACATAAAAAGACACCCACGAAAAAATAAAGCACAACTTTGGGATTGATTTTATGCGGGTAAAATATTTGACCTCTACTGGTTTATAACATACTAGCGATCCGCCCGGCTTCGCCGTTATCCACAGGTTACCGTCGTTACCTTAATAAACTATAAACTAAAACCTTCCTCGGAAATCGTTCTATCCGTTGTTGAAAACATGAAAATTGGTTTAGTAAATTTTGAGAAACTCGATCACATACATATAAAGCTTTTGGGGACTTTGTTTTATAATACGTATATATATATAGATTTAATATTGCATGTTTATATATATTAAATAATGACATATATATACCTCATTGTATTGAAGTTCGTAAGATACTTACTGTGCCCCGCGGCCGTTTCGATCCTTTCAAACTTCCAATTCCTATTTCGCCCTCCTAGAGATAAAATTTAATATGAATTACATGATCCGTAGCCTTTTGAGCCAAACTGAATAAAGAAAGTTTAGTATAGACGAAAAAAAAAACGATGAAATTTGAGAATTTTGAGAAAGAGATTCAAGCAGCATATTTTGAAAGCCTTTGTTCAACTTCTCATACAACCTACATCCTGAAATTTAGCAATCAAAATTAACTGATTTCTACTGGAACCTCTTTGACACCTATAACAAAAGTTATCTGTATGTTTTTCGTCTCTTCCCTATTTGTAATAGAAAACTCGGTACGATATTCTTATAAAGGACGGAACATATTTTATAGCTACCAGGTCTTCTGTCTTCATCTCATTTTTTATATTTCGTAAGTTAGTATCTATTCTATTAATATCTTTTTTCTTTTCTTGTCCATTACAATATTTTAGTGAGGCTCTCGGTCACACGGTCCTTCCGAGCCCTCATGGCCATTTTATTATTGTAGTTTATGAGATCAGATTCTAACGCCACCCTCGCCCGTTGACGGCCTTTTAGAGATCAATATAATGTATATAAATTCTAATTGAATACTCTTTATCTTTGTGTAAATAATGAATAGTGCAGTCAATTGATAATATTGTAAGCACATACAACCTCACAATACGTAGGTATTAATAACGTATGACGAGTTTCAATGAATTTTGTACAAAATGTGTTACGAACGTGTGGTGTGATATCTCATATTAATAATACAATATCGTGTTCATACAAATGTGAAAATATGGAACAATATGCTTTTCACTAGTCATTTTAATAAATTACGAGCAGCGTCAGCGTGTTTGTTTAATCAGTTTTAGAACCGATAGCTGCCGGTGCAGGTTTATTTACTATTTGTCTTCATATATCTTGTACGTGTTTATTATGTTACTATTTTCTTGTGGGAATATACATTTGTTTCTCAATACTTCGAATTAATTTATATTATTGTTGTCGTGATACAAAGTATCTCAGTAGTAGCATAGCTTTGAGACGGCAAAAAATTGGAACAGAGTAAACGAGCAAATGGAGCCCTTACGCGGCTATCGACGTCCATGGACATCCGCATTAATGTCATGCAGATGTGTTGCCCTTCTGTCCTCCTCCCCTCCAATTGGCTATAATAGATCACTAATGTAGTCCACGACATGATTCTATTCCTTCATCTTTTTACACCGTCCGCTAAGTGGTACGCATTCTCTCGTTATATAAAGTACCTAAAGCGATAAAGAACTCACTCATTTAATATAAAAACTTTAATTTATCAAAACCAGTTTACAATTTATTATTTATACCTATCATCATCAGTCATCGGTTGTGAATACCTGTATAACAAAAAAACGCCACTCCATATAATACATTTGTATTATGTAAGCCACAGCACAACACTCTTTTGTTCGGATACTAAAACTAATTATGACGGCCAGCTCTGTTTTGGCAGCCATTTCTCGTGGATTTTTCTTTTATCTTGGTGAGCCTTGACTTTGTAGTCTAAAAACTTACTTCGCCGATATCCTCACAAGAAAAAGTGAACAGTGAACAGCGTGGAAATCATTTTGTGTCCTGAAAATCTTTCGCCAAGGAAATTTCCGCAACTGAGGTGTTAAAGCATGGTTTTTGTAAAACTCTCACACACACAACGCCGGATCGTGCGTTTAGAAAACACCGAGTAGCAGCTATATTCCCAAGAGCCGAGCTACCTATTCACATGCCCCTCGGATGCACTGAAGCAGGAAGCTAAATAACAAATATTGTTGGTCAATATTTGTTGTTTTGAAACATTTATATTATTTTGTTGCTATTTGAATACAATATACCTTTAATGTATACAAATAGAAGAACTGTTGTGGTGATAAATATGTGTAACTATGCAGAGTTTGCCTCGAGGTCTACTGGTGAGCATATTCAGCAACACACGAGAGTTCACGGATTCGAATCCCCTCGGAACATGCAAAAAGTGTTATCAGGATTTTCCAATTTCTAATTTATAATGTAGTCCTAGCCCAATTACGGCTACACCGGCCATCTCTATTTAGAAGGGCCATTTGCGCGGAACGTATGATAGTGTACAAGTGTTTGCGCAGACACAAGTGCACTCTCTACTCTTTAATTCTCTTATTCCGATAGGAGGACAATCCGACACGACCGGAGAGAAATCAGGCGCAGGACCGACGGCTTAACGTGCTCTCCGAGGCACGGGGGTGTAACACCGCCAACTTCGTAACTCCGAACATTTATTAGAATTTGAAAAATCCTAATAGCACTTT
>JAFELO010000796.1:541310-553764 GCA_017140195.1 Eumaeus atala
TTTTTTTTTTTGTTTGAGCAGGAACGATTGAACGCAAAATTTATAAAACTGTGTGCGTGAATCGCAAACAAATTTCTAACACAACACGGATGACGGATACGGCGGTAGACATTTGTATGTGAAGCAATTCTAATGGAGTAATTTTTTTTTTCTGTCGTTGCCATTAAGAGCTTAAATATTAAACAGCTAAATAATCTTTATATACAAAACCCGTACGAATGCCCGCATGCACCTCGATGAACACCCGTGTACACAAACAATTTCTGAAGGACATAATGCCGACCGCCGATTAAGTATCGTCGTATGAATAGATTTAGGTGGTCTTATACGTTAAAGCATGCTGTGAGAACTCACAGTGCTGTTTGTGAATACGGGCGTGAGTGACTGACTGACATATAACGCACAGCTGAAACTATTGAACGCAAATAGCTGTCATCTCACATTTACGTTCATCGGCCGTCTAGAGTAGTGGACCTAATTGATCACGAATTGGTCCGTGGATTTGGCTTTGTGAATTAATTTGTGAGCGACTTGTAATTTGTGAGCGACTTGTAATTCCTCGACGAAAGTTTTGCTTTAGCGTGTATGTTATGTTGGGTACAATAAGGGAGTGAAAAAAATTGTCCGCAATAGTCCACAGATAAATCTTAAGGAACGAGATAAAATCCGTTAAACAGTCATACTAAAGAGTGAAATAAATTGAAAGTGTGCAAAAAAATTAATGCGGGTTACAATGCGAGGCTCTGCTAGTTCTACATAATATTTGAAATAGAACCTGAATAGAATCCTATTAAAAAGTGTGTTTAGATACTTGTATTTCTTAAATATATAATATAAATTCAAATTTATTGTACAGTCAGACGAACAAATATATTTGTGTAAAATCCTTCTTGTGAACACTGATTTACTTCTTGTACTTCATGGACTTAGACCTCGTAAATCTGCTGCAAATTTAACAAAAAACCTTAAACTTCTTGATGGTCGCTTGGATATATCAACGTCACTCAACACAAGGGCAACCTCTTCTGCTTATATTTTTAGGAACACCCTGTCAAAATCTTACCCAATTGAAAAGGTAACTTATTGATAGTGTCAGATGTGGGAACCACTTTGAATAAAGTTACCTACTTCTGATGCGCTTACCTAATTATAATAAATATAATAAATACCCAATAATATACTATATATATATGTATATATATATATATATATATATGTATGTATATATATATATAATATAATATATAAATGTACCCAAATATAAATATTTAAGCACTTACCATGTTAGGTTTTCCTCATTTTTATCCTTTTCCGCGCATGATTTCTTTCTATTTCTATGAACTACCTAATGAAAGGATAAGCTTCAAAATGGTTTTCGAATTCGGTTAGTGCCTAACCGTACTAACTCTATCGATTTGGTTAGACTTCAGCTCGGCTAAGTCGACGATTTAATTATCGGATTGATTTGAAAACAAGTCTACGAAATATCCAATCTAATAACGCAATCTAATAAATAAACGAAATATCCAATCTAATAAATAATAAGGACAAGCGGTTTTGTAAATCGATGAATTTTTGCCCTGTTTTGTGTAATATCTGCCCATTTTTCATAAATGTCTAAGAGATTTCGACTCGCATCAATGCGTCATGTTTATCCAATATGTCGTACATCAACGAAATTATATAAAAGATGCAACACAGGCCATTCACAAATTGGACTGCATCAATGCAGTACATTGGTCACATTTAGAATATTCTGGCACTATGTGTGTGTTCGGTATTTTTTTTTATATGACAGATGGATAAAAGGGCATTCGGAGCAATTTTAATTACTACCAACGCTCATAATTGTTACACATGTGCGTCATTCTCCTTCCTCTAAAGGGAGAAGCCGTTCCAATGGACCGCCGGCTATCTAGAATGCACGAAACGCGACAGCAAAGCTGACACTTTTCGGCGGCATCGCGTGAGCAAGATCTCTCCAGTCGGGCTGCTCAATTAAGCTGCTAAAACATATGGCTATAATCATCACCCTCTTCATACCTACCGCTTTTTTTAAAACAAGGCTTTTTAAAGGAATTGCGATCCATTCGCTCCCATCGCAGATTCTCTCTCGTAATCATAGAGAAAATATAGATGGATAAGGGAAGCCAGCCTAAAACACGGTTGTCTAAGTCAACAGAGATAGCGAATGTGGCTCACTCTCTTTTATCATTCCTTTGTCCTGCTACCCTTGTCTACCTAATCTCACAGCACAATGCGCATGCGAGATTAGGTAGACAAAGGTAGCATTCTCATCTTCCATCTCAATAAACCAAGGCGCGCCGTAGCCGCCATAGGCCTGCCTATGGCTTCCCTTTGCTATCTATATTATCCCTATGGCTGTGACCCTTCGATAAAATCATCTCTGAGAGCCCGAGGGAAATCTGGAACTGTCTTGGGACTCGCAACGAATTTAATCAGATGAAAATGGGAAGAGTAGGAAGCGATTCTAATTTCCCTTACCAGTCAATGCGGGAGACTTGATAATAACGATCTATTTTAATTCATTTTTAATTGTGTAGATATTTTATATTATTTCTATTTAAGAGGACCAAACTAACATTTCAGACGGTGTTAATTAATCCTAGACCTCTCTGATAATTATACTACTCGGAAGGTACTAGGTAATTTTATACCCATAATTTCCTCGGAAATTATTGTATGTTTGAAATTTGCAAGATAGGTGTTTCTATGAACGGCTACAAGGATATGTAGTTATATTAAAAATAATAATTATATAATAACAATATGTTTTGAGGAATAATATTGTCTTTAGTTGTATAAGTATATATCATAACTGAGGGATGAAATAATATCTAGAGGGTCCAACATTTTATTTTTAATTGTTGATGTAGTCTCATAACCACTTGGGGAAAAGTTCGCTTAAGCTGTTTATATATATATCGTTCTTGTCCATGTTATATCTAAGACACTGCTCAACAATCATAAATGGCTGGCGCAGTCTTTATGTAGGTGGTAGTAACACACTGCGGCCAAATTCCTCCAACACGCCACGGGAGGTACCTCTAACATGCGGCTACTCACATGACACTACCAAAAGTCTGCTATCTTAAATATAATAGTACTCGGAACGGTGGTGCCTTTAGGGAGAGGCGAAATGAGGACAACGCATTGGCATAGTACTTATGCGGATGTTCATGGCGTCGGTAGGTGTGAAAAGGCTGCGTTTGCTCGTTTGCCCTTCTATACAAAAAAAATATCTTGATAATTAAATCGATAAATATTTATCTACCACAAATTAATATTAAATATGCACAAACTATCCCAATCAAATTTTAAGGTTCCGTGAAGCAATGCATTTTACTCGTCGGTGAATCTACAAATATTTATCAAGATTCCTTTACAGCACCGCGCCAATGCAAACAGTATTTTGTCAAGAAAATGGTCGGAATAAAATAATTCAAACTATCCCTTGTTTGCACGGGATTTATCGCTCAGACTTCGCAAATCTGGAGATTTGAGCAGCAGTTGCAGCGCAGTGAAAGCTGGCTGGCCCACCATTACCGCTCTCGCTAATTACGGATCAACTGGGGGAAGCCGCTCTCTCGTTTGCCTATACTAACGATATTGCTAACTAACTGAGGTACGGGAAAAACCTGGAATCGTTATTTTTGATACTTGAGTTATTTTAAATATAATAAAATCTATACTAATAGTATTATAAAGCTGAAGAGTTTATTTGTTTGTTTGAACACGTTTATCTCAGGTACTATTAGCCTCCCCACCATAGTTCAAGCCTTGTCGTGGCGGTGGGGCTTAGTAGCCGGGGTGAACCCAGGCAAAGCCAATTGAACTGAGGGGGATCTTTACATCCCTCTTATAAGAAGAGGGAGCTTAAAGATCAGGGGGAGGAATCGCTCTCGGACCCCTATTATAAGAAGAGGGGACCTAAGAGCAACAAGAGGTGGCGCTTTTGTGCACGGGGTAAGAGGCAAGGAGCGAGGATGGGAACCTCACCCCATTGCACTGTCGTAAAGTCGGTGGGGTTGTCCTGTAATGCTGGGCAACCCCATTTGTGGAGGTGGAGTTGGTCCCTTAGGGGCCTGACTAGCCGTCGAGGTGCCCTGATGATTTTTGTTCCAGGACACCTCAAGGGCGACACTGATTGCACTCGCGGTGGTTTCTGTGGGTATTCGGCACTATCATGTGCCGCGAGTCCCACACACAACTGGACCCCACCCAGGGCCGGTGAAGGCGCGTAAATGTGTCTCCCCGCGTCAACAAAGGAAAAGGTACTACTAGCCCGAAGTGAAAAATTATGTTTGTTTTGAAAAGTACATTTATCGAGGAAGGCCATATATAGGCAATATACCATGACGCTACCACTAACACGACGGTTATGCGGTTGAAACCGAGGGGTGGTACTAACTAGCTCATATAACAATACGTTTACTACCGTAAACATAAAATAGATCCAATAATAGTATTATGCGGGAATTACGAGCAGGACAATTTATAAAAGTAGACACACTGACATTAGCGATTTCGTATACGCCCTACAGGACCTTTTATAAGTAATGACATACAAATGTAAGTTTGTAATTCTTTTTTTATGATTTTGTTAATTATTAATAATAGAGTTGCGGAAATTTACCTTGTTAATTAATTACCTCAATTTAATTATAAAGTACAATTTAAGTTTCCTTGACACACATGAACAAAAAAGATTCTATAGTTTTCCATTTTTTCTGTGGACGTACAGAAGTCTTAAAACAGTTACTTTCGTCTGTCATTTGAACCCGCGGCTGCCTGTAGACATACTACTCCGTTGTAGTCGGTAAAGGTTACATTATTAATATAATATTATATACGAGTATAATAATATATATTTGTATAATTATATATATATATTCTATATACTATGGACCGTAGTTATGCGGATGAAACCGCGGGCGCAGCTAGTATGCATCTTCAACATAACACAAATATTAGTCAAATATTCTTACGTTACTCGCACGTGAATTAAACAAGCGGTCTTAGTTAGCTAACTTACATCTTAATGTTCCCCGCCGCTTATTAGCCTGATACGTAGTCGTTACTTATACCGTCAACAATCCGCAGCTACCAGGGCACCATGGCTTCGTTAAAGTTATCATCACACGCAAACAATTACCGGGAGCCAATTATTCGTTGCAGATACATCCTTATATATAGGAAATGATGATTGTTAGTTTGTACTTTGTGCATTCTACAACCACTGATCAGGTTGTGACGAAACTTTCAGTATTTTAGGAACGCCGGGGACCCTTTGTTGCATTTCTAAAAAACCTTTCTTTATCATTACATTATTATTCATCACAAAAGGAACGTCTGCAACAAATCTCATTTTTCTAGGAACAGTTGCTTCAGCTGTACGTTATCTGTCAGTCAGTCGCTCATAAGAGAAGAATTTTATAAACATAGATTAGAATGTTGTTTTCCTTTTTCGTAGTAATTTCGAAGTAATGGTTACTCTATATCATGTTTCGTGGAAGTTAACGCTGGTCTAATAAAATAACCCACATAAAAATGTTTTATATTTCAAACACTTGTATCATATGCGCTCAAGTTTCGCTCGTCTCAGCTCGCTGAAACTTCGCAAGTACCGCTACTTGCTTACTCACTCTACTTGCGGTAAGGTTTCTGGCATTTCAGGCGAAACTAAATTAAACTTCAACACTAAGAATGGCTTGTATAGTATAAAATATGTTGAAAATACTGAAAAGCAGCTCCTGGTGTTTACATACTAATAAAATAAAATTTGGATATCACGGTACTACCAGGCTACAAAAAAACTTATGTTTTGCGTATTCATCTGTATTTTTTACAGTTCATGGAATTTATATATTTATATTAATTTATTACGGGACACCAACAGTACACGCATTCTTATTCATAACAATAAGAACCAAAGAGAATATATATAAATAATCTTTCTTTATATTACGGTTCCACGTTACGGAAAATGACGATATTGTGGACGATGGGACTTTCCTGAAAATTCAACAAGTTCACTAGGAAAATAGAATTTTGTACTTCTACCCATTTGAAATATCGTGTGGTATGCAACAAAAATATTTGCCACTTTTAAATAACAAATTTGCTATCACTGAGAAAACTTAACAGAGAATAACTACTACCTATATCGAACAAAAAGTATATATGTTATGTATCCAATAGGTAAAGTTTCAGAAGATCAGATGGCAGATGGGCCAATAAGGTCCTGTAGTAGAGGCCTAGCGGTTTGGAAAAACAAGTGTTGGTCGACCGTTCACCAGGTGGGAAGACGATGTCCGTGCAGTAGCCGGTCCGCGATGGATGCGAGTAGCAGGAGATGGGTCGTCTTGGTGTTCATTAGAGGAGGCTTATGTCCAGCAGTGGACCGATAAGTGCGGTAATGACGATGATGATAATATATCCAATAGCAGTTGCTCGATTTAATAAGTACGAAATTTATTGTCTGCTTTGAACAAAAGAAGGCAGACCATGATGACGATAAATAGAGTGAAATGTACATGGATGTAGTACCTATGTAGGGAATAGAGTTTTATATACGCCACAAGATGACGCTCACCCGTGTACAAGCAAAAAACAAATAATGTAATTGTGACGAAATTCACATCGATCCAGTTAACCTAAACGATGTTTACAGTCCATCAGTCATTCTTGTTATCGTTCTATTGTTGCTAGTTGATATCCTGCCCACACCAACACCTACGCGAAAGGAAATAACAATATCTTACGCTGAACTGTTCACAGGATTATATATCAATGCCGCACCGAAAGTTCTGGAAAGAGTTTGTAAAGTGGGCCCCTGCGATGTCCCTTTAGATTGATGTTTCCCGTGCTAAGGCTTTGTATTACTGACTCGTTTCTGTTATTTACCTATCTCACCCTCATCTTCATTTGGCTTGAGTTTCGCAATTAATTTAGTACACCAACTTCATAAGTCGCAGACCTTTGTTTTATTCGTAAATTCTACACGCGAGGAAAGCTCTCAGCAGGGTAGATTTTTTAACAACCACGCTTCCTTTTTAATTATTTTCCAGTATTTTTTTATTAATATTTACATAGAACCGTGAAATAATATTAAAGAAAACCTTTCTCGAAAAAAACGATTGCATATATTTTTGTAGAACTGTTCAGAAATTCAGTCAGTAAATTTTCAGAAAACCGATCACATACAATCAGAGATCTTTTCGGCACTTTTTTTACAATACCTTTTTTTTCATTCATTCATTGTCAACCCTTATCGGTCCACTGCTGCATATAGGCCTCTTTCAATGAACGCCAAGACGACCGATCTCCTGCTACTCCCATGCAGCCAGGACCGGCTACTGCACGGAGATCGTCTTCCTACCTATTCGACCAACACTTACTGGTCTTAAACGCGGCCTGCACTCCAGAACCTCTCTGGCCTGTCTGCCATATGTTCCTCTGTGTGTGACCAGCCCAATGCCACTTCAGCGAGCTCATTCTTATCGCGATATCGCATACTTTGGTTCTCTACCTTATGTCTTCGTTACTAATTCTGTCGGACAGAGAAACACCCGACATAGCTCGTTCAATAGCACGTTGAGCTACCGCAAACTTGCGGACCAGTCATAAGTTAACTGCCCATATTTAATATGTATAGAGGATTATTATTATTAAAGCGCATACTGCTATATGCTTGCATATATAACATACAACGGATACCCGTTCATATACACAAACATATATATCACGAGTATTCAGTGATATATGTGAGAAAATTTTGTTCGAGGCATGGCAGCCGTAAGTCACTCACAACAGCTACAGAATTCCATATTCAAAGCGCGTATTACGCAACAAACATTTATTACGTGACAAACCTTTTACCTTTTTCCCATAGTTTTGGAGACAAACAAGGGGTGACGTATAATAGTAAGTGACCGTCATTGTTCCTGTGTGATCCGGTACACGGAAACCGTACAAAAGACAACAGAATACCTGCGGTTTGTACTGACAAGTTCTACTGAAGAGTTCCACGGTAGAGCTAATAGGATTTTTTCACTACATACTACTATGGCCGGCTTCACATGTGACTGTTATGGTGTAAATGAGCTATTAAATGCCATATTAATTAATTTCACCGGAACCTGGGATCCGAAATTCGTAGTTTATTTACCACTTAAGTTCCTAATAAGCTAATCAGGGTTTTCAAAGAAACAAAAAAGTGTCCCTGTTCCCACTTGTTCTATTTTTCCGTCTGTAAAGCAATAAGTGATTGTCTCTTACTAATAGGTACAACGTTTTAATAGGTCCCAAAACAATTTTTAGACCGAAGAAAACATAATTTCGATTTTACTATTATTAGGGCAGAACAATGCGAACCTGAAGTACGTGCCTGGTATTTCCGACCTCATTGTACGTCTCTGTAACACAGGTGTACTGACTCAGTATTCCTTTACCTAGATATCAGTCTCCTACAAGGATATTTTTGTGTTTATTTTTTATAGTATAGGAGTGGCAAAAGCAGACACTAAGTGAATATCGACACCCACTAATATTCCCTTATATAAATACTCACTGCCATCCTCCCAAATGGCTGCCGGCTAGTCATAAACTGCACGCAACCGGACACCACGGCTGCAAATTGAAATTCAATTCGATTGCCAAATTCTAATAAAAAAAAAATTTTGCTACATAATTATATATAATTATGTAAATTGTTTTATTCATTACTTATTTACTGGTCGGTCCTCAGGTGAGCTAATTAAGGCGTCTTTAAATGAAATATAGTTGAAAACTGAAATGAAACAAAATTCAATTTAAAACGTATACACGTCGCGTTATATGTTATCAGTTACATCGCCTTGCCAAGTTTAAATTTGGAAAATAGGTGCTAGTCTTCCTTTGAGGCTCTCGCAGCACTTTGTCTGAATTATTCATAGCCGCAAATATCTACGAAATTGAGTGCCGTAAAAGTGACAGATAATAATCGACTTTTAAATTGTCTAAAATAAAAAAAAACTAATATTTCTTTTATGTACTTTACCGTACACAAAATAAAAATTCAATAGTTTAAAAATATAGGTACAAACAATGTTTCGCATTTATAACATAACATAGTGCGATACGCTCTATAACGCATTATGCGTACATATTCCCACAGCCTGCATCTAATGGTGGTGAACCGACACCACAAATTGTCAATAAGTTATCATTGTTATCAATTTAAATGGTCATAATATATTGTGTGCTAAGTAGAACCATGGTATATATCCACCGGGCAGCAGCGTCGGTAAAAAGATATATTATGTAATTTATACAGTCTACTCAGCAAGCCAAGTTAGGTGCCATATTTAGTATATAGGTGTAAAGTATAGTTTGAAAGAATAAAAATATATTCAGTCAATATAAGTCTATCTGGTCCTGAAATGGACCAACGTTTCAGGCGTGATCTCTTACTTTTATGGCATGAAGAAAAAAACCTAAATTTTACTTAAAATAAGACAAGTTAGTATAACCAACTTAATTACGAGTTAAAAGTAAAAACTTATTTCAGGTTTTACTACGTGTTGTAAATTCTATAATGATGGAGATCTAACAATATTAAACAGATACGTCAGTTTTTTTTACAGACGCCATTTTTATTTGCGTATAAAGATGAGATTGTTGTAACGCTAAAATGAAGGTGAATTCGTGGATGACAACCTTCCCATTATATATTTTATTTCCTGTAAATCATTAGTGGTGCAAGACCAGACCTACTGGTTTACAATTGAGGTTATAGTGGTAATATGTGTGACTAATAAAGGGGACAAAAATAAAATTAAATATAATGATTACTGTTGAAAAGAAATGGAAGTTACTGTTGAAGGTTTCAAAAAATCTCCCCTGCTGGGAGTTTTCGTCGCGTGTGGCACGTGAACCAGCTGAGAGAGACTATAGAGAGGTACTAAAGAATTGTACGCAAAACAAAAACGCGATAGCGCGTCTCTACCTATTACGATTAACTCACAACAACTAACCAACGTCCCCCCAGAATGAATGTTCGTATGAATAATATTATAAGTGCGAAATTTTGCTTGAATGCTTAGAAAAACGAAGTGTTGGTCGACCGTTCACCGGGTGGGAAGACGATCTCCGTACAGTAGCTGGTCCGGGTTGGATGCGAGTAGGAGGAGATCGGCCGTCCTGGCGTTCATTGAAAGAGGCCTATGTCCAGTAGTAGACAGATAGGGGATGACGATGATATTACACATGGTAAAAGTGAAAATTTTGTTGATACGATGTCTGCGATGCGCTACTTTTCTTTATTACCCGTTGCCCCCAAGGGGCCTCCGGGCTCGAACAATCCGCAAACGTGCTAACACCACCTCACCCCGTTATTAAGTGAGTATAGTGACTCTCCGGTCGTTACAGCCTAATTCAACTGCAACCCAGCAACGGTGCTACCTTGTCAAGTTTCACTCCAATAATGATGCTATTAGTGATGATATTAAATGACTCAACATATAATAGTGTCGTAGCAATCTGCAGCACTACAAGCCCGCCTAGTTGATTAATCTAACAATTAACCCTAACGCAATTCGGATATAGCGTGCATTGTTTAAGGGTTATAACCCATTACTATGAATATTGTGACAAATTAACAAATGGTTTGGCTCGTTGAATTGGAGCGAGGACGGCTAACATAAGGTAAATATCAGCATCAGCCCTAATTAGTAATACACAGATTAGGGCTGTACAATACGTAAAACAAGATGCGGCGAAGGCACTACGCGAAACTTGTCACTGGAATCAGGAATAAGAACGGAAATTTGCTCGCGTTGCACAGGTTTAGCGTCGCAGCTGATTAAGACCGTCGGATCACCCTCTTAATTTAATTTATTTTAAATGCTTGTTGAATTGAAAACGCCCACCTTGTTAGTAATGTAATACTTAAAAACTATGTTTGTATAATAATAATATTAAGAAATGTACAATCTATAACACAAGGAAGATCTGAGTGTTCCCACATGAACCAACTAACACTAATTCAATTAGAAGCAGTCAAGTCTGTCGGCGAACATGGCCGAAACGGGATGGGGGCTGTCTTGCACTTGCAGATGGTTGCATAGAAGCAATCCACTCGCGCCTCCGTGAACACTCCGACGCACTGCAGAAAGGGGCCAGTCCCATCAACGACCGGAACGCGTTGTAATGTTGGACGCGGAGAGAGATATATGCACCCTGAATAAAACTCGCCCGCAGACAACTCGTGTAAAAGGACATGCAATAAGTTTTAAATAAAGTCACTTTTCCATGCTCAGTAGAACGAGCAAACCTACAAGCGAGCAGCGAGCATGCTCGCTCTAACAGTTAACGCCCTCCGTTCCCGCCCAATATCCGCACCATGTTTGAGCCAAATAATTGAGGGCATGCTAAGGACAATTACTATCAGCCGGAAAGACCATGCACTCAATGTTCCTGGGGTTGTATTTCAACCCATGAACTTGAACATAGGACTCACTGCAACCAATGAGCTGTCTTAAACGTGACACGTTGAGGAGATGGGTTCCTTATATGCGAGTGGCCAGTCGCTAAGTGGGCCCGATTTGGGGTATCAGAGGCAGTGTATAAAGCCACCGCGGTAGCACGCCTTCCCATAGTGGTGATGAATTTAATTCTAATCATATTTATCAAAAGAATATAATATAAAACTAAGAAGCTGGATGTCATTAACAAGATTAAAGTTCTACTCTCTTTTTGTTACTTTTAATATATTTTTCCCCTCACAATATCACCATGGCCGGAACTAAATAGTTTTATAAATATGTAGCCATTTCCCATGATTCTATTTTACTTTTCGAATAAAAACAAAAACTATAGTTGCCATTTGGCTAACTTGCAAAAGAACTTTCGTATATTATACATTAGCTTACGCCCGAGAATATCTGTAAACAAAAGAAAACACATTGCACAGGGTGAGTTCCCAAAGTCTATCCGTATGTGATCTATTTTCTCAAAATCAACTGAACCGATTTTCAAGCGGACAGGAGGTAGGAACGATTCCCGAGGAATGTATAAGTGTGTAATTTATCCTCTTTATTCACGAGCAAAGCTGGGGTGGATTGCCTGTTAAATATATTTCATTAAGGTACATCTAGACGCTTCATAGAAGGAAGTCCATTACTGAAAGAAGAAAGAGCGATGATGTATATGATAGTAATAATAAATATACTGTAATTAATGAATTAATGAATTAATTGACATCGGCCCTCCAGTAGAGTTGTGATGTGGGAGAACGCATTTATACGCCAATGTCAGCCCTGGGTGAGTGACGTCCGGTGGTGTTGGGCTCGCGGCACATCATATACCGAATACCTGAAACCACCACGAGTGCTATCAATGCCGCGGCTGGTAAGGTGACCAGGAATTATAACCAATCAAGTCGATTGCTAAT
>JAFELO010000796.1:557852-575221 GCA_017140195.1 Eumaeus atala
ACATATAATTCGTGTAGGATAAAACATACTCAGATATTATTGATGGTTCTTTAGGACGATGCACTGTAATTAATTAAAAAAATAATAAATTGATTTAGTTTGATAGTAATATCATCATTTCAGCTTGCGCTTTTATATTAGTACTTAACTCCAAAAATGAAGTCGTCAGTACAAACTAAATAAAAACCCATAATGCTTCTACATAAAGCGAACTTCTGTCATTATGGAGAACTTTATAAAAGATATAAAGTTTGTTTATAAAAAATATCAAAGAAACTACCTAAAAAGTTCAAGTAAGTATTTATAATTTTAAATATACCGGTGATATTGGAAAAGTCGAAGGCAATATTCAAAGTTCATTTTGTGACGTAGACGCTCGTGTGAAGACTTTATATATTTGCCGTTTAAGTAGGTACTCCTTAGGGCTACCAACGACGACTTCTGTGTAAACTGTCCTTATTTTAGATAAAAAATAAAACAAAAGCAAGATATATCCTCCAACAATTTAAAACCTTTCTAGAAATTATTGAGATGATAATCGAAATATGTATAGGACGCTCAATTAAATAATATACAATGTAGCTTGGATAAATTATCTCTGAGGAAATAATGAAAATATAAGCAACATACTGACTTACTAAGTGGTCTCGAAATTAACCAGGGAGAGGTACTTATTTGTTAAGAATCATTGAAATTTCGACCCCTAAAAAGGGTACCCCATAAAAAGAGGAAATATTTATGAATATTGTCAAAAATGTAATAACCGTTATCGTGACTGTGCTAGGTAGGTACGTACTGCAAGGAAATAGACTTCAGAGGGGAATACGAGAGTCTAACGTCTGTCACCCATTTATTATCCTAAGCGTGTCTCGAATTTTACAAACAAAACATTTTGCATGCTATTTACAATAATTGGTATTTTGCTATATGTAGAATGAAACAAATATAAAAATAATTATAAATATAATAACAAATCAGCACTTAGTTTTAATTTATATTCTGTCTAAACAAAATCAAGTGTAATTGTATGAAGGTAAATAACACGACGCTTTTTATTTAATTTATGAAAATCCAGACACTGTGAGCATCCTTAAACAATGTCACTAAAATCGGAGTTCAGCCTTTGATGTTTGGTAAGATTTAATATCGCCGCGTGTAGGGCTTACGCAAATATAAATACCTCAAATTACTTCAAAAGATACACTTGGTTTAAATTGAGTGATTAATTAAATTCATTTAAAGAACAAAAAGTATGTTTTTTCATGAAAATATCTAGTCTACAATTAAATGCGATTGGACACAGTTAAAAATATATAATATATATAAATAGTAAAGTTTGCTCTTGTCAGGTTTCATCAATTGGCAGCGGATTGGCAAATTGAAGAGTAACCTACATTACACGTACTTATTACAAAAGATATTGAAGATGTCCAAATAATAATTAATGTCTTTTTTATGTTATCCTCGTGTCACAACGGAGCAAATAATTGAAAGTCCACTTTTTAAAAGTCTTTGGGGTCAAACTTTGACCACTCGCTCAGATTTCGTAAGCTCTCTGCTACTAAGTAGGTACGTATATTTGTTAGTATCCCAACTAACTGTATTTGTTATACCCCTATATTAAACTCACAACTACATGATTTCCACATTTTAAAATTAACAGACGTACTGAAAATTTAATAAAATACTTCACTAAGATCCAAACACCTACCTGGACGTTTTCAATAATGCTTTGAGCGTCCGTGACACGAACCGCTTTGACAGTGTTGAATTTTGAGTCCGAGGTATGCTTGTGAAACGCGAGGCAGAGTGACGCGTGCTAGACAGACGATAGCTGTAACAATGTCTAATTCAGCGATAGTTAAATTCAGCCTAGACAAGTTGCTTAACGAATCACTTCGTGTAATTGTCTTGAATATAAATTAGTCTCGCCTTGTTCCATGAATAACATTTACTTAAATTGAAATTTACATTATGCTGTAGTTTGTATGCATTTGTTTTTAATCATGGATATTCAAAGTAGCGAATATTCGTAAGCGTTGATAGAATATAATATAAAATGCTACTGTTGTCGTCTATGGTATTTTGTACTGTTCTTTATTTTAATATTTTCTGTGATAAATGGTGTTTAGTTTTACATTTAATTTATGTTGCAATTTTTCGAAATAACTCCTCATGACTATAGACAATTCGCAACAAGACGAGGTTTCAAATATGTGCACACCTCTAACATCGTTGAATTAGGTATATACGTAGATTTCAGTCACAGTTTAAAATATGACAAGCAACGTAATGGCCGTCCTTTTGTATAGACACAAAAGGGGCAGAACATATGCGTGCTGAGCAGATGAAATAATAAAAGTAGCAGATACACACTGGATGCAAACAGCAGAGGACAGAACACGTTTATCATCTCAGGAAGTGGCCTTTAGCTTCCACCACCACGGTTCGAGACTTGTCATGGCAGTGGGGCTCAATAGCCTGGGGTGAACCTAGACACTTTAGGCGAAACCAATTGAACGGAGAGGGCTGCTATTTGTACCTCTCTTATAGGAAGAGGAGACAAAAGAGCATGAGAAGAAACGGCAAGGGGCGTGGATGGGAACCCCAACGCATTGCACTGCCACAAAGTTGCCAGGGTTGTCCTGTGGTGTGGAAAAGCCCCATCTGTGGCGGTAGCGTCGGTTCCTCAGGGGACTAGCTACGCGTCGAGTGCCCCGAGGTGATTCGTTATCCTCATATATAGATTGGAGCAGGGTTATATCTCATTTTGAGAAGCATCGCTATGGCACCTGCTAATTGTAAAATCCATAAGAATATATATATAGACACTGTAATTTTACATAAATTTCTCACAAGTAACATTGTCCAATTAAAAATATATGCTTTATTTTATTTCGATTAATAAGAATTAAATTAGCATTAATCATATTTATTTTTGTTTGTCCAAACAAACAAATATAAATATGAATTCTGATAGAATCAAGGTAACCCCTCCATGAAAAGCTTTTTACCACATTAACACGAAGTGCTTAACTACAACAAACCTCCGCCTCTAAAAAACAATGTTGATGACTTGTTTCAGTCGATGTAAAAAGTTGGAACGTAAGACTAATCGTGCTGTTTATGGCGTTAGCCAAATACGCACATGTATAAAGTGTGTCATGATTTAATCACCTGAGTTGTTTCGTTGATTCTATTCAAGATTTTTTATGAGATTGGGGGCAAAAGAGCAGTTGAATAGTGGACGTGGAGCAGTTGGACAGACTAGGCATCTAACAGACACAGTCTCAGATATATTTAATAGGGTTGAAGCAGTGGCATATAAAATTATAATTTGTAAAATCGTACTTTAAAATATTCTGTCTTTCAGTGAACCCCCTGTGACGTGAAGATTAGCACAGCAACAACAACACACCCGACCGAGTGTTTATACTCAACTTGAAACAAGTTCTCCAAAAAATTTGCTAATAAAATGTACGTGATTCGTTTCATACTTAACGCTTCCTCATAATTTTCCACTTTACGGAGGCAATATGTTACGGTGCAGGGTGGTAATATACTCGAAACGATTCTTCTTTTTTTGTTTGAATTAAATTTGATGTCACATATGCTAATGTCATAGGTTATGTTGCGTCTCAAAATTGCCTTCAGAATATATGCTGACTCCGCTTTGTTAAATGTTGATCTGAATAAAACCTTTTTTTTTGTGACGATGGGTAATCCATTTACGCATGATACCTGGGAGCCTGGGTAGACTCCTAGACCTATGTTGGACTCGGCCATTCGGTAGCACTACCAACTAAAACCCCACGGGAGCCTTCTGCCGTTGTTAATGGAGCGACCCGGATCTGCAGCCAACAGGACTCCTCCAGCGACAGGCTGGCCTCTACGAAAAGGCCAGACTTCACCTCCTCGGGAACTGTCCGGCTACTCTATGATCAGTCCCCGCGACGCCGTATCTTGATGATCTTGTGGACCGGGTTCCCATCCCGGCCCGACACGGAACACACGGGCACTACTGAAGGCGCTACAGATAGCGCCTCCTTCGTGTCCCCATTCGTCGTCAGCGGAGGGAGGCCACGTCGGCAGTCTCCTCTCTCACCCGCTCGTCTTCTTCCTTCTGGGACATGACGGTCTCACAGAAGGAGGTCATCGCCTAGTAGGACTCGTCGCTGCCGAGCATCGCGACGATGATGCACGACTTCGACAAGTTCCCTCCGACAACTGCTGTCAGATCGTGACGCAGCGCCGCCCATCTTGGGCACACCTCGAGGGTGTACTGGACCAAGTCCACCGCCGGGTCACAATCGTGACAACAGGTCGTCGGCTCCCTGCGCACCGTCCTACACATATACTCACCGTAGCAACCATGCCCGGTGAGCACCTGCATCAGAAGGAAGGTGAGAGATCTGCGCCCACGGCGCATCCACCGCTCGAGGAATGGGCGCAAGGCAGCCGTCATCTCTCTGCCGTACGGCTGCCGCGCTAGGTCGTCCTCCACCATCTTGCATCACCCGATGAATAAAAACTATTTTTACACAATTTCAACTATTTTATTTCAGATATTTTTTACATTTACGGCCGGTTTCGAATTCTCATCTGATGATGATGTTTTTGTCTACCTGATGGTAGACAAAAAATTTATAGTTAAATAAAAAATATCTAAAAGTAACGGCTTAGCCAAGTTAAGACTTTTTTTATTTAATATAGCCTATTTCAGTTGGTTATCAAAGAACTAGCTGTCCGCCCCGGCTTCGCATGGATATTTCACGAAATATGCCAAAAATTGATTGATTTACAAAAATATAAGTTATAAATGCATGGTAATAATATTTCAATGTCATGGAAATGACAACAAATTTAATTTATGACAGCACGTTGCAGCACGCAGCAAGTTGTCAATAATTTTTGCAGCGAAATAAGGATTTACTTTGATATTTTCTCACAACTTTAGTTATTACATGCGTCGAAGTTCAAAACAGTTTAGAAAATGTTATATAGTCTATGCTCATAACAAAAATTTGGGATACTTGTGGTAAAAGAACTTTTCAAATTGGTCCAGTAACTTCGGATTTTATTCAATGCAAACAAACTGTCGAATGTTTACTCTTTATAATATTAGTATAGATAAACAGCGCTAAAAAATAATCCCTTGTACCAACAGCCAATAACAGATTCACATAATTTAAAAACAACATACAGATTTCAGTGTTTAAAGTAGGAAATAGGAAACGAACGTGTTAGCTTCAATGCGTAACTGTAGTACAAGTGTCAAATTGAAACTTAACCATCAGTCTTTATCTGTCCATCTCTGAATTTCTTTCTCTGTGCTCCAGCTCAGCCGATATAATGTGCTGTAGTGTCATTACTGCATTGCATCTTTATTGGACATAGACGTGCGGTGCGGATGCCATACAGCCGATTGCTCCTTGCTATAAAAAAGTGTTTGTACTTGTGTAGTCGCGCTAGTAGTTATACTTCTTCGGCGTAATAAAAGAAGAACTATAATGTTGAGTATAGCTAACTTTGGGATGTCGGTTTTTCGTGACGGTGCGTGCACGCATCGTAAATATTTACTGTCATCATTTTTCGCTAACACTCTAAAACTATAACTTCAAAAACCTCTAGACACTGTGTTTGCAGTATTTATAGGCATTATACAGGCTAACTTCACTGGAGTAAAGTATTCATTACTCGGTTCTCATTGAAATTATGTAATAAAATTAGTGTATTTTTTATCAAAAAGTCTTACAAATTATTGAATGCATGAACGTGACATTAGTAATTACGCCTATGCCATTAGAACCTGCACACCACACCTGCACAGCACACTACGGTGACCACGTTCGATTTTATTCCTTTTGAAATTTCTTCGAAGTTACTTTACACATTTATTTAATAAATATTTTTTAACTATACCAACTGAGATGTCTTACTTCTAGGAGTAATGAAAATATCACACCAGTCAGCCAGTATATTACAATATGGAGATAAGCGCCCGGCCATTAAGAGCTATTTGTTATACTGGGCGCGAATAAGATAATGACCGCTGACATACACAAAAACATTCCTCGTATCTTACATCGTGCGTACATTTGTCTTGGCGGACGCAAAAACGAGCCGACACGCAGACCAAACTTAGCTTATGATAAAATATTTGTGATCATAATAATTTATAAAGTTGTCCTAGCTGGATTTCGGCTATAGCGTCATCTCTAGATGTCTAGTCTTCTAGAGAAGAGACATCTGTGGTACATATTATAGAGCACAAGGCACAGCACACTCTCTATTCCCTCATTATCCTATTCCGATGAGACGGCAATCTGACACGGCCAGAGAGAAATCAGGCACAGGAACAACGGCTTAACGTGGGTTGACGGGGTTGTAACACCGCTAACTTCCTGACTTCGGAAATATAAAATAGAAATTGAAAAATAGAAACTGAAAAATTCCCATAGCACTTTGGTCTGACCCAGGACCTCACGTCGGTGGCAGAACATGCTAACAACTAGACCACGAGGCAGTTTATAATATAAGATAATAATTACGTAGTTTATGGAAGAGCAAACTATAGATCTTGTGATAAGAGCATATGCAGTCGCACAGACTGGAAATATCGAATTTCTATCGTAGTATGTTGCATTACAGAACATCGACATAAATATTTAGGATGCCTCGTCTTATGCAACATTGTGATGATTGGGCGTTTAGCACCCGTATTTACTTACAAACGAGTTTGTAGGACGCATAGCGCCGGCTGCTGCTGAACTACTGTCATGTAAATAGGTATAAGAGGCCCGAAACCCAGGCATGGGACGACGCATACTGTGAGAAATCACAGTATTGTTTGTGAATGTGGGCGGAAGCGATTCATGCTCGGATCGAATCGTGTCAAACATACAGCGCAAACTTGGCGAAATTTTTTCAGCTTGCATTACCTACGTCCTGCAGGCGATGAGCATTATTTATTTTACTCTCCTGCTTGTTTTTATGTACGGAAGGTACGGAAATGCGAACAGCATGCATTGTTGTTGTACACACAGTGACGCACATACATTACGTGAACAAGGCACGCCTGTACTACATTCTTCGCAGTAAGGTTATTTTAATTAAGAATATGAAACATTCATGCTCGTTATAAATGAAAGGAAATGATTTGTACATTAATACATATATTATTCATACAATTATGCAGGGTGTATGCTGTACACCATTGATTGGAAGTGTTTATTTTACTTAAATTTCACGTGAAATGCAAGTTGCTATTGCGTGGAACGTTAAAATTGCTTATTGAACTTCGATCCTGTTCATACTCCGATAAACAGATATTTTGCATAAAGGCACTCATTATGAAGGAATTTTTGACCATTTTGTTCAGTGGATGTTAAAAACCTATTCATTCAATACATCTGCCAAATTGAAAAAATGAACTGGGATAAATATTTTTTATATACTTTCGTAGAAGTGTTTTTTTTAAACCACAGAAGAACTAACAAGCGGTTTGAATTAATTGATAACTAGTGACGCTCGCTAACATCCGCATGGTTAAAGACCCCCCACCCCTCTATTGGCCACCGGCCAGTCACAAATCGCTCGGATTACGCATAACCATCACTTTTAAGGCGATGTGAGCGAGAGATGCCTTGCCCATCGTGCCGGTCCGATTCGGATGCACTGCAAACTGCCTCTTAGTAATTAATTTTCAAAAAAGAGGAGAGTCAATTGTGCTATACCACAAACACACATAGTATGCACAAAAGAGAAGGTAGCTCCTTCTCTTTTGTGGATAGACATCCGCATTATTGTTGTCATGCAAATGCATTACTCTCCTTTCCTCCTCCCCTCCAGTGGGTCACCGGCTACTAACAAACCGCATGAAACGTGATAGCATAGCTATCACCCGCAATATTAGCTCATTCCATTTGACCGTATTCAACGTGGAGTGACTCGAATCATCGATAGCCAAGTTCCTTCCAACCAGCTGGATACTCTTGCCTCGCATAGAGATGTCAGTTCACTGTGAATATACTACCGCATTTATCACGGGGAGTGTTCGGAGGAATTGTTGCGACTAATACCTGCAGCTGAATTTCATTACAGGAATCAAAATATAAAATTTCACCGGCACCATCTCGATATTCCGAAGTCCTCTACCGCGTTTTAAGCGCAAGTCTTTCACATGCACTCTTTATGGAATCAGCTACCCCTTCGGTATTCCCGTACCGCTACGACTTAGGTTCATCATCGATCATCAAGAAAGGCTATTTACCTCCAAGAGGCCTGCAACACATCTGCGAGTCTTCTGGCGTTGCGAATGTCTATGTGCGCTGGTGATCACTTACTTACAAGTGGTCCAACTGGTCATCTGCCTCCTATGCTATAAAAGAAAAAAACTTTACAACGGTGTCATGCGAGCGAGAGGTACCTTCGGGTCGTGCCATCCCAATTCAGCTGAATTTGATTAACTATGGTCATTCGTGAAGTTATGGCCACACACAACACACTTGTGGTTTCACTAAAGAGAAGACATCAACACGTTCTCAGAAGGTATGGAATACGTAACAAGATCGAAATGCATGTGTCAACACACACGTGCTTCATGTTCCTCTGTGCCCACACAATACATGTGTCAGCACACACGTGCTTCATGTTCCTCTGTGCCCACACAATACATGTGTCAGCACACACGTGCTTCATGTTCCTCTGTGCCCACACAGTGCATGTGTCAGCACACACGTGCTTCATGTTCCTCTGTGCCCACACAATACATGTGTCAGCACACACGTGCTTCATGTTCCTCTGTGCCCACACAATACATGTGTCAGCACACACGTGCTTCATGTTCCTCTGCGCCCACACAATATAGCTCGCAATCAAATTACTTTTCGCTCGTAGCGAATTTTGCCGACTTGTTGATCATTCACACGTTCACTTTGAAGATTGCATTGTTTGTGGAATATTGAAAATAAATTTATGTTTTACATAATAGAAATGTCCGATTTTATTTTTTTCAGTTCCAATAAATTTTACTACGTCATGCCGACTACTACAACTGCCTCGTGGTCCAGTGGTGAGCATGTTCAGCCACAGTCATGACGTCACGGGTTCCAATACCGGGTCGGACCATACAAAAAGTGCTATTAGGATTTTTCAAATTCTAATAAATGTTCGGAGTTAGGAAGTTGGCGGTGTTACACCCCCGTGCCTACGTATGTACTAATGTTGTGAAACTTAAGTGTTTGTTTGTTTGATCGCGCTAATCTCGGGAGGTACTGCTCTGATATGAAAAATATTCAGTGTTCGAAGGTTCATCTGTCGAGAAAGACTGAAGATATATCGACGGCCAAACATCACTCCGAGGCACCAGTGTGTCACCGCCTACATTCAAACTCCGGACATGTATTAATAATTTAAAGATCTGACCCAGGACTTGGGACTGGGATTCGGAACATGCCCACCACTAGACTACAGGGCATCATGTGGGTGTCCAAAAGTCCTCGCTGACTAGCTTAACAAAACAAATTCTTCGGCTTTATATTGTTAGTATATAAGTATAGGTGAGATTCTCTCCACATAAACCAAACGTCACATCCGCCGACATTTTAACTCGTCGACATTTGGAGTTGTGTGTCCGTGCGCCTTGTAGAATAAAAAAGTTTTGCCACGTCATAGAAAAGGTCGCTATTCTATAATGATGTTTAAGACGTGGAGCGAAGAGGAACGGCGCGCATACAAATGAAGTACTCGTAAGAATTTGCAGCTGCAATATTCTACATCTGCTCACACTCAAAAGTTTAAATATTCATTATATTAATATTGTAAGCACCTACAAATATTTGTATCTAGAATAATATAAAAAATAATTTTCATCCCGAAATAGAAGTCTAAGCGAGATGCCTTTATCTGATTTAGGGCAGTAATAGGGGCTGAGGCTTTCACGTATAGTACGGTTGTGTAATGGTCCACCGGAGACGATCTGCTGGAGGAAGGCATTGCATATGCATAACATCAGGTGATGTGGACGTTTATATATTCACGGTAGTTTATCTCGTTACAACGAGCAAAACCACTACGGCTGATCGATAACTGATCGAAACGAACTTAAAAAATAGATAGGCAAACAAATTTTTTAACATTATATTTTATCATCTTTTTGGAAATGGAACGCCAAGTTTGAATTTATTCGAACTGATAGAATTTGTGTAAGCGTACCTGGAACTTTCTCTGCCGTAAATTTTCTTAACAATGGAAAGAAACGAAATTCGTGCGGTGATAAAGTTTTACGTTTTAAAAGGGGAAACAGCAACCCAGATCAAAGTCAAGCTAGACAGTGTCTTACGTAATACTGCTCCTGCTTTGAGTACAATTCACACCAGGGTAACTAATTTTAAACGTGGAAGACAGAGCTGAGAAGACGCCAACAGGTCCAAATGAACTCACGAATCCGGACATGATCAAAAAGATTGAAATAATAGTTTTGAATGATGGGCGCTTAAAGTTGCGGCAGATAGCAGAGATGGTAAGCATTTCCTCTGCGCGCGTTTTTAACCTTTTACACGAACATTTGCGAATGAAAAAGCATTGCGCGCGATGGGTGCCGCGTTTCCTCACTGATAACTAAAAGCAACATCGTGTGGACGATTTGTCGAAGTGTTTGGCGCTGTTTAAGCGCCGAGTTTTTGCGGCGTTATGTGACGGTAGATGAAACATGGATCCATCATTATATTACCAAAACAAAAGAACAATCTAAGCAGTGGACTGAGAGCTGAAAACCTACGTCGAAGAAGGCAAAAACGGTTTTGTCGGCTGGCAAAGTGATGGCGACTGTTTTTCGATTTGATGCTCGAGGGATTATTTTACTGGATTATTTGCTAACTTAAGAAAGTTTTTAACAGTATAGAACAAACGGTAAAATGTGTCGCCTTTTTATGGCTACCAACTTCCAAGAGTATGAGCATACGAGTGTGGATCTAGAAGTTCTAAGCCCGACCAAGAAAATGAAAGAAAAGTGGATCTAAATTTATTTTTATTTTTCGACATAGTATCTCCATCTCCACCTAGTTCAACACACTTCTTCCACCTAACCTGCAACTTGTTTATCCCCTCGAAAAAAAAAAGATTCCGGAAGGTCGGCAAAATAATCGTCTACTGCAACTATCACCTCATCTTTGTTCGAAAATTTCAAACCACCAAAATGTTTTTTTAAATATGGAAATAAATGATAATCCATAATCCGAGGGGGCTAAATCCGGCGAATAAGGTGGATGGGGCAGCAATTCGTAGCCACAATCATGGATTACAGACATTGTATCAACCTAAGTGTGAACACGTGCATTGTCTTGATGAAACAAAACTTTCTTACGCAACATTCCCGGCCTTTTTTCTTTTATTTCTTCCCGGAGTCTTCGTAAAAGGTTACAATAATAACTAGAATTTATAGTTTGACCTTTCGGTAAATAAACTACAAAAATAATGCCCTTCGCATCCCAGAAAACAGAAGCCATGACTTTGTTAGTCGACAAAACGACCTTAGCCTTTTTCGGTGTAGGAGAGTCTGATCTTTTCCACTGTTTGGATTGTTGCTTTGATTCAGGAGTATGGTGGTGAACCCAGCTTTCATCCATGGTAACAAATCTATACAAAAATCCTCGGGATCAGTCTCAAAAAGTTCCAAACAGTTTCGCGAAATTGTGTATCGAACTCGTTTTTGTTCAGCTAAAAGCAACTCGGGACCCAGCGAGCAGAAACTTTATGGAACCCCAACTCTTCCGTTATTATGTGTTGCACCCGGCCATAACTAATGTTTGTTATCTCAGCTATCTTACCAATGGTCAAACTTCGGTCACCCAGTACGAGATCACAAATTTTATCGATGTTTTCTTTCGTGGTAGGGGATGTAGGCCTTCCACTCCTAGGATCATCTTTAATGCTCTCGCGACCGCGCTTAAACTCAGCTACCCACTTCTTGACACTGGAACACGATGGAGCAGACTCCCCCAAAGTGCTCACTATATCTTGATGGATGTATTTTGGTGATAGGCGTTTTTTTATTGAGGTACTTAATGACTGCATGGTGTTCAATTTTCTCCATTATTGAAAATTGCGTCAGATTGCTTCAAACAAATAATCACAGAAAATTTATATTGTGCAGTATCGGAATGAAAATGAGCACAATAAATCGATATGACACATACTAAGAAATGACGGTAGATTTAAAAAGATGTCATGGCTCCAATAAGGTTAGGCCACGAACTTTTAGATCCACCCTAGTACTTTAGTGCAGAAACGACGTTGCCAGTCTCACCTTATGGGACACCGAAAAGTCACAAACCACACACACACACACACAAACATTGCTGTCTTACAAGAACGTAGCTCTCACTAAGCGGCGCTACCATATGATCCAGAGGTTCACTCAGTTCTGCCAACCCAATTCGGTTGCCAAACAGTCTACTCTTACAAAGATATTAGTGATTTTATACAAACCACCCAAAATAGGAGAACATAGTTAGCGTATGAAAGAGGGTTACTTTCCCGTGCCATGTCAATTCGATTGCAAAGCAGTGTACTGCTCCTGTTTCTTAGGCATTTAGTGATTGAATTTTTATAGTACGTTGAACAAAGTTGGTGTCGGCTTTCTGACATGGACCGTTATACAGAAGTATAACGGCACGAAGTCGTAACAGGTGTGTTATCGATGTTACGGGTTGTTACGGACGCCTACTATTTCTCCAGAGGCTTATCTTTGTAAAGGATAAAAGTATGAAACCCATAAGAAGTGACATCTTTTTTTGTATATCACTACTTATCACTTTTTTATACCATAGGAGATCAAACAAGCAGCTTGCCAGTTATTTTTATAGTATAGGAGGTCTAACAAGCGGCTACTTACCTTTTTTTATAGTATAGGAGGTCAAAAAAGTGGCTATTTATCAGTCTTTTTAAACTATAGGGGTCAAACAAGTGGCTATTTATCAGTCTTTTTATACTATAGGAGGTCAAACAAGCGGCTATTTATCAGTTTTTTTTATAGTATAGGAGGTAAAATAAACAATCGGACCCTTTTATCGATCATCGACTCACCCGCATTATATTATTACAAGATTTTATTTAAATCTGCCAATGATAATGATACTTTCAAAGCAATATCATTAATGTTGACAAAATGTACAAAAAAATATTGTTAAAAGGAATATTCACAAATAAGTTTTAATGATGTAGAAAGGTTTTAGGGGGCCGAGCTCTGCATGCAAATTATAGCTCGCCGGGGCTCCAGCTAAAAGTACTGAAGATAATTCGTAATAAAAAACTTGACAAATACATTCCAGTGGCATTCACTTTGAGAAATTTTAATTCATTCCTTTTTTTTCATCCATTAATATAATATATTTACCAAGTACAAAAGTCGTTATTGAATATTTGCGTAAAATGTATTTCATAGCATAAAATCGACGAGTATTTGGTGCCTATTAATTAGTAACTACCGACGCTCGTTAACATCCGCATTGGCATATTCTCTTTTACCAATAGACCTTCGGCTACCGCAAACTATAGGAAACGCGATAGCACCACCATTATCATTTAAGTGTGAGGTACCTCCGGCGCAATTCGGCTACAGGTTGGTACTACCTCTTACTAAAATATTATAAACTGTATTGAAATGCAGGTACAGATATCACATTCTTGGGCAATTCCCTGGGAAAATCTTAGTAGCACTACAAAACTATAGGTATGTTATATTTATAGTTTTGTTCTTCATTTACGAGTAGATGCCCAAATATATTCATAGAAACACACAAAGAAACACCAATTGTGTATGAAACATGTGCTTCAGTTACATTCCGAAGGGGTAGGAAATGTATAATAGGATGTTAATATTTTAGGTAAAAATGAAAAAAATGTTACGCGAACTCTTGACAAACCTAAATGATGAATACATCACTACACGTGTCAGTTGCTACGTACACACGTATTACAACGGTTCGAGTCGACGCTGAGTACAGACGTTACAAAACGGAGTCTCTCGATAAAACTAATAGTCTAGAACTTTCGATTATGTTCTATGAAACAGAACAAAAGGATTTTCAGCATACTTTTACAGTAAAGTTATACTATCCCTCAATTCATTTTCTTATCCGTGTGGATAAGTATTTTTATTCTTGAGAAGTGACATGCCTTACCGCAAAAGTAACAAGACACTGGTGACCTTACATCGTCGAAGGGGGCCGCCACGACTGTAGAAGTAAAGGTCTCCTTCATTACAACGACGTAGTGAAAGCTATGCTATATTTTTCTGCGAGATAAAGCAGCATGGTTTTGGCAGAATGAACGATGTCTTGTTAAGCCTAAAAGATGTGTTCAATGTAACGTGTTGTACACGTTTTCAACAAACAAAACTATACGCCAAAACATAAATGTTTAAATAATAAGATGACGACTCAGTTAACAATTATGATATCCAAAGCAATCATAATCGATACTACTACGTATAATGTTCACGCATTTTATACAAAAATTATGTTTAAAAATGATTAAAAAGAGAGACTGTATCCAATCGTTAAACTTTAGTATTTGAATGAAGAGACAAATCTACACACCCCGCATCAGCGCTGTCGTGATAACCCTTTGTTCTTGGTGACGAGTTTTTAGAATTGTCATCGAGTCTATTGTGGGGCAGTAATGAACGGCATTTCACGGGAAACGCTGCTTCAACTGATAAATAGAGAGAGGGTGCGAGGACATTAACATTTTTCATTCTCTAGCTTAGATATTATGTATTAAAATCAATTTTTGTTTTATTCAATTAACATTTCACGCGAATTTTTACGTGTTATTATAAAACCACTTAAACTGATTTTATCGCGGCCTTTTACGAACCCGACGTTTCAGAAGCTTTAAAGTTATCATGACGGAAATTCGTAGCGCATTTCGGATACTGCGTCCATCTCTATTGAAAGTGCTATCTAAAGGGTATGTAATAATAGAGCACACAAGTGCAGTCATAAGTTAACCCTCAATTCCTTCGTCGACGACTCACGGCTTTTCTGTATGGGGAAATCGCATTGAGAGGACTGCAGGCCTCGAGGCTTGGGGTCATGCCCGAACTTGACCTCGTGAGAGACACTGCCCCCATGATAACGGGGTATTGCTTTCGCAGGGTTTATACGCCTTTTGGAGCGAGGAGAGTGAAAGAATTGGGTCGGGTGGTAGCCTTAGCCGCTAACGGCTCAAACCCTGTGTCCTGTTGAGGTGAATGGGTGTGCTGATCTGATGTGTGTTATGATGTTGTGTACCCGACCTGGCTGTCCCACGACTGCTATCGCGTTAGTGTCGCGAGCTCTCTCGGGTAGGGCCTATCGTCTGGAGGACGCGCGTGGGGAGGCGCGATGCCGCTTAGGTGAGTGTGATGCCCGTCGTCTGCCCCGTTGAACATGGTAGTTGACAAACGGACCACAGACTCATCGACCGACTATATCCTCAAGACTCGCGCGATCGTGGCGTACCTGACGGACATTCGCCACCTGTCCAGGAGTCGCTGCATAAGTGAGACCGCTAGGTCGGGCCTGCCAGATGAGGTGAAGTAGGCGCTGTCGTCAGCGACTCTCCTTACCTCAGTTGGTCGTGGAGGGTGAAGTTTTCGTTCGTGAAGGCTGCATATAGGCTGGGAGATAGGCAGCTGCCCTGCGGCATCCCCGCGTGAACAGCCCTAGAATTTATTCTTTCCTGTTCCGATGGGATGGCAATCCTACACGACTGGAGAAAAATCAGGTGCATGACCGACACCTTAACGTACTCTCCTAAGCACGTGGAGCATAGCTAGTCGTAGTAGAACATAGCGTGGAGCCGTCTAAACAAGTGAGAAACAAAATGTTTAGAATTTAAATTTTATCGTAATTTTATAGGCCACTACTATAGTTTTCTTAAAAATTTTATTTTATTATAGTTTTCTTAAAAATAATATAATTTGGGAAATAATCATGAATATATAGATTAGATAATGAAATATCTACCGCATAACAGGACTAAATGTGACAAAAGTTTAAAAAATTAAGCTGCACGATGACAAAAGTAAAAAAAAATAAGCCACGCATCGGCATAGTGATTATGTGGATGTTCATGGTCGTCGGTAGTCATAAAAATGCTTCGATTTCTCGTTTACCCCTCTATTCTATAAAAATATATAGATAAAAAACTTGTATAGATGCCTACATATAATATATCTTGCTTAAACATTTTCTTAAAAATCGTTAGAATCCTTTACCAATTTTTTAAGCATCTTAGTAAACAAAAATAGATCTCCCAACGCTTCTAAATAAATTGTTGTTTCATTTCATATTACGTTTTAGCTACACTTTTTTAATTACATTAAAAATATCACCTAATGAATTTAAAGTTTTTGGGAAAACTTCCAAGAGGATAATGCAGGTATAAAGGAAGTTTATCTAGCAGTGTGCTAAATGGAGTTCAGCATTTCATCCTGAATAATTTACCTGCGTAGACTATGCAGAGTGGTACAGAGAGCCATTAACAGAGTATTAATTAATATATACATGAGTGTACTCAATTCATATCTACTAGTAAGCCCCGACTTAAAGCGGTTACCACTACCACCATCTTGAAGAAAAACTTTATCAGATATAATTGCTACCCAGCGAAGCAATTCCTGTTGCTACAACCGCATATTACTAAACAATTCCTACGTAACTACAATTCTTGCCTCTTCTGTTTGTGCTATAGCTGCATTACAGCAGACGCAAGCCAGCACGACCGGGGAGGTACCTATCGCTCACACGATATCGCGGATACAGGTCAGTGATTTGTCGCTCACGCGATATCGCGTATACACTTCAGTGACTTTTGGTGGTCCATTGAAATGAATGCATAAGAAAGACAACGCATCTGTCTAACCTCTACGATTTTTTATTTTTAGTGGCGCGAGGTACGCGCCTTTACTGGCTCAGGGGGGTCCAGTGATTTGTGGGGCTCGCACCACATTATAGTGCCGAATGCATACAAGATCACTGCGAAAGCCACCAGTGCTACCTCTCATGAAAATAATTAATCATGAAGGTACCTCTATGGCCGGTTAGTCCCCTAAGGTACCGACGCCAACTTCTTCGCACGAAGTATTCGGTTTCAACTTAGGCTACTAAGCCATACCGCTACGACCACGCTTGAACGATAGCGGTGGAACTCTATACTTATGTTTATCGGTGTCAAAGCGGCCGTAACGCTTTGACATGGCTCAGAAAACGTAATAACCCAGTCTATGAAGAAGTTTCACTTAAAACGCTCATAAGATCGCCTCCTACGTAAAACTAACACATTTTTTTTTACTTCTATAACAGGGGCTTCTTATTGAATCC
>JAFELO010000796.1:582124-609831 GCA_017140195.1 Eumaeus atala
GTGTAGCTGTACCTGCGCAAGAACTGACATTTTGGTTCAACTTGCGCCCCATATAAAAGTTTCTATCTGCACCTTGTTTGTGCACTGCTTCTTTTGTGTTTTGTTACTGTGTCTGTGGTGTACCCTTATGGAATTATGTGATTTTTAAATATATTTTATGTATAATTGAAAACTTTAATAGAGACCAGTTGCGATTTTGAAGAAACAATTCAGTCATTTTATAAAATATGTAGTTGTATTCAAATATAAACCTAATCGATGTGCACACCAAAGTTTTACTGTAGGCATTCCAATAACAATTTTCAAAGTTTGTGAGGCATCGAAACAGAAATAAAAGTACATGGGACGTATCATTTTACAGCTCTGTACTGCGGAGCCAGTGCCCGGTTTCTAGTGCCTATAAATCGTTATTGCATGGTTTGTTGCACATTTAACCAGATCCAAAAATTTTTTTCTTAATTTTAAGTTGTCATTCAATGAAATTAATGTTCTTTAGGCACACTCTGTGAGCACATCTTACATGAAATGTATCTCATCATACATGAAACGAACACTGAAATGCTAATCCCGGGAAATCATTTGCGTCTACTAAGTAGATACTAAGCATTTGCGTCTACTAGGATTCGAACTCATTTGACTAGTCGAACGACGTCCATATCGTTATAATCACGGGTAATAATTATTGTCATATTGACAACAAGCAGTTTAGCTCACAAAGTTAAGTTAAGCTCACAAAAGTGACTATCGCGTAAATAAATAAATTGATGGAATAAATTGAAAAAACAACTTTTGAAATACAAACTTTTATTTAATTGCCCTAAAAGAAAGAAAATAAAGTTTAAATAAAATTATGGTGGTTTGGCTCGTATAGTAGCTAGTAGTCGCCAATATAATTATGCGATAGCAGGATAGTGTTCAGGTGGTTAATATTAATAAAAACACTTACAGGCTTAAACATATATTGTCCACGTACACTATTAAACTTCAACAGAAAACACACAAGGAATACACGTACACACAGTCTACATTCAATATAAAAGTTCAGAGGAAGAAAGAAATCGAGAATATTTAGCACAAGCAGCGTATTATATACTTAAACTACGAAAGTGTTATAGTTTTCACCAAGCAGCGTGCGTTCAGCGTCAGGAACAAACTGTCACTGCTAGCTGGTTTTTCAAACGTATAAGCGGCGCGAGCGCAAGCTTTTTTTGTGCAAGGGCCGTATCGATACGGAGATGTCGAACTGATACATACATTATCGATTAATAACTATTAAATATGCGTAAATATATAATTATGTTAAACGTATTATGTGTATGTATTTATTATGTTTATTTATGTATATATTTTTTATAAAATAAAAAAAAATACTATATATAGTTATAGGTTTAGATTGAAGTTTTATTATTTTGTTTAGAATATTGTTGTAAAATATAATGTAATTGTTAATATTTTGTGTTTGTATATAAAAGCTAGCCTACAAAATCATACCAGTCAATTTAGTAAAAGTATTTAATAAATTATTGTCCTAAATATATCAAGATTTGCATAACTTATAGAAAAAATATTTTTTCTTATAATTCTTTATTACTACGTACCTCGATTTGGAAAGAGGATCAGATGTTTCAAGCTTAAAAACAAATTCTATCATATATTTCGCCCACACTTATGCCCAGACGCATTTTTAGCTAAACAAGAAAAAAGTTCAAACCCGCCAATATATTCCAGAGATTAGCCTGTCTAAACATACAATCTTATTTTTCTTAAATTATTTCACTACTACCATATCCTTATCACAATAATCCTATGTTTTTGAAAAATAATTTAATGTACCGACAAAATTTTTTATTGTTTTAATACATGTATGTATATATAGATAAGTAAGTAAAGCTAGACTAGTTACGACGCAGATGTAATAGATATGTATGATATGTATGATATAGATAACGCAGATATGTATGATATAGATAAGTAAGTAAAGCTAGACTAGTTACGACGCAGATGTAACAGATATTCATTAGAAATTCTAATTCAATTTACTTATAATAACTAGTTTAAGGCTATGAGTGCTGCTGGATGTAACATAATTTAGTTTGTACCAAAACACTTCGTTAATATTCTGTTTGTATTGACTTGCCGAGTACTCTCCGGGACCCGTGTTGCTTATAAAAATGTTTCATAAATTAATTTTTATTCTGAATACGTCATCAAATAAAGTCTTTTCAAAAACGAGTACATCAAATTATGCGCAACTTTCGTGAATTTGCTGCTTAGTACGACTATCACTTAGCTCAAATTTTTTATGTTTCAGGAAAGTGTTACTAACTACTGTCGCTGCATCTGGGTGAAATCTGAAGGTTATGCTTGATTCTTTTTCCGGACCTGAATTTATGCCGTGGAAGGAAAGAAAAGCCCAATACAGCTTGTTTGTTAGATTCGTGGTATACAACCTAAGATATTCATTAAAACCCCGCAGATATCATGAACGTCTCCGTTCCACATACAATTGTTCTACTCAATGTAAGCTTTCATATTTCATTTAATTAAAATTTATAATAGCATATGATACATATATATGATTTATAATAATAGGGATGAGGAGAACGCTTCTGTAGAGGATATTTTTTCAATGAGTATATATGAAATCAAACTTTATTTACTTTCAAATACCTTTCAAAGTAAGTTTGATCTGTTTGATAAAGTTTTTTGTATTGCCTTCATTAATGTAATTAGATACATAATTAAAATAGAGAGGAAAGAGATGAGGTGTAATAGGATCTTAAGCAAAATCACAGACTAAGGCGAGACGCGAAGATGATGATGAGATATGAGGCCTATCATAAAGGTTTATATCCATGATCTGGAAACTCGCACCTAAACGCAACATGTTATTAGACAGGGCGGTTAAATTAATTAGTGACGGTAGGACTTGTAGTCAGGGGTGACATTACCCTATTTTCTGAGCCGATATGCTCTTGGGCGTATAAGAAAAGGGGACAAAAGAAAAACAAGGAAGGACATATGCGCACGGAGCAAGGAGAACGGATGGGAACCTCAGCCCATTGCACTGTTTCAAAGTTGGTGGCTGTCCTGTGGTGCGAGACAACCCTTATATACTTCTCTCCTATATAAGCAGTTATCATCAGACCATAAAGTGCTTAATTGTGCATAATACTTATCAAATGTAATAAAAAACCTTTGTAGTTTTCAGGGATGAAGCCAAATGTAGTGTTCTGCTGCATGTAACGTGTTACCAGTAGTACAATATGCTTGCATAATGTTATATCCCATAGTCGGCAACTATAGGATCTTATTGCCATCGGACATCTCAGCGTGCTGAGGCTATGAGCATGTGTGATATCAGTTATGTTGAAGGCGATCTGCATTCTCTAACGAAACTGCTTCGTCTAAATGTCACATAAAACTGTAGTTGCTTATTTCTGATCGCGTACACAGCACGTTTCTCCAAGCCTTTTCTTAACAAAGCCCTAGAATCCTTTTTTTTTTGTCGACGCGGGGAAACGCATTTACGCGCCTTCACTGGCCCTGGGTGGGGTCCAGTGGTGTGTGGGGCTCGCGGCACGGTGGTATTTGTGCCGAATACCCACAAATACCACCGCGAGTGCCACCAGTGTCGCCTTTGATGAGGTGCCCCGGAACAACAAATCATCAGGGCACCTCGACGGCAAGTCAGCCCCCGAAGAGACCGACGCCACCTCCACAGATGGGGTTGTCCCGCACCACAGGACAAACCCACCGACTTTGGGACAGTGCAATAGGGTGAGGTTCCCATCCTCGCCCCGTGCCCCGTGCGCAAAAGCGCCGCCATTTTTTCTTTTGTCCCCTCTTCGTATAGGAGGGGTACTAAGAGCGGCCATCTCCTCGGTTCAATTGGCTTTGCCCAAGGTGTCTCGGATAACCCCAGGCTACTGAGCCCCAGCGCCACGACAAGGCTTGAACAATGATGGGGAGCCCTAGAATCCTACATTAGTAAATTCCAGCATAGGCTTTTATTTATGTTAATACACTTAATATAATATGTGTTTATATTGATTTATCTTTCCTAACTGTGAGTACACAAATGTTCTTAAAAAACTCCTTCATTCTGGTAAATATAGACCGCTGTGTTCTTTGTCGCCACGGTTTTTACTGCTAAGTCGGCGAGTTGCGGCGTTCGCGGACGCGAAGCGAACTTCCACCCGCGAAGTGTTTACGCAAAGCGAACGCGGAACCCGTCGGCTAAAATTCTCATTACGAGGCGCGAGAAACAATGCGTATTCATACGTGAATTTGCCCGCGATTTACGACCGGCCGCTTCTCGCGGCTATCGCTATCACAATACTCTTGAGATAAAAGGTCGTGTGTGACTAGACTTCGTCCTTCAAACCATATTTAAACTGCCAAGTATCCTTTGAGTATATAATCATTTACAGAATGATAATAAAATAATTCCTAAAGACGTTATACTTCGTCATATAGAATTTTGTTACATTTTCTTGTAGTGACCCTTAAACATTGAGACTTTTTACGTAACAATTCACTGATCACAAGCCAACATTCTAAGACCAAGCGAAGCCAAATAAATATGAAATAATCGAACGCCTACTCAGCAAAGACAAAAAATTATTTTATTTCATTGGATAAGAGGTATAAATTACAGATCGAGTTCGGGGTCCAGTGGGTTACGTAAAATATTGATCTCGCCGCGGTTTAACTTCAATATATTTTTTACACGATTTATCCTTAAACGTGCTAGATTATTATAAAAGTCATTAAGTCAAGATATTCATCATTTCAGTTCCTGCCTCATAACGAAGCATTATGACTTATTCATTGTCTGGAAGTTTGATAGGAAGTTGTATAAGAACCTTCCGAAGATTCTCGTTAACGAGACAATTGCGATTCTATATAAAATTAATTCAGATCATTATAATGACTTAGCCAGCAACATCATACTGTACAGTGACAATAATATAAATATGTCAATTATACGTGATGAAGAAGATGAATGAAAGAGAAGTGACGAGACTAAGTTTGGTGTCGAAAGGGCGACCGTGAGAGATCCCGCTGATGTGAGAGATGCATCTCAGTGTGTGTTTTTGTAATATCTAGCTTGACTTAATATCATGGCCAGAGGGTGTTCCTCTTTCTCCGAATCTGACGTCGTTGGCAGATCGCGCGCTATAGTTAAAATGGCCTCGGTGCGGAAATAATTGACATCTTATCTCACCCGTACTGGATAAATGTTTTTTTATTGTCCATATAAGGTCAACTTAAGTTACATAAAAAGAGAAAAATAAAACAATAATATTCTTGAAAACTCATAATAAAATAATTTGGTAGAGGGAAAGTTTTATTTCTCGCAACGAGGTCGAGGCATTTTGCCAAAACAGAGAGCAGCAGGCAACTGGGGCAGGAGCTTGGCAAAAGTGTGGAGCGCTTGAGCACGTCGGTCCAACTTCATGCTCCCCGACACAATTATTTAGATGCAATCTCGTGTGTAGACGATATCGCAAAATACAAAACCCAATGAAAAACGATTATCCAGGCTTTTAACGGACGGTTATAAATGATATTTATAATTTGTATTAACGCTGTTTTTGACAGGTTCCTTTTTTATAGTATGGGGGACAAATGAGCAATCGTATACTTTTTATGACCACCGACGCCCATGAACATAAGCATAATTAATCTGCCAAGGCTTCACCATATTTCGCCACTTCCCTAACTTAAGGCTAAATAAATTTGATACATTATTGATTAAAATAATTTTAGTTTTCAATAGTTTGTGTCAAATTTTTTGTGTATTGTCAAGTATAACTTTGTTATTTCTGGAACAAAAATGATAAGAATTCACATATTTACATTTCAAATAGTAACTGTATTTAAAGAACGCACGCCAGTTTTTATTTCATTTTATTCACACGACTAGAGACTTGTTGACACCCGAAACGTGTGCGTGTATAGTTAATACTTACTTGTTTAACAGTTTCATAAGAAACCCGTGAATAAAGTGTGAGAATCTCGGAACCTGTGAATCCTAAATTCGTAATTTATTTGATATTTATGTTTTCAATATACTAATGATTGAAACCTGCAGACATGGAAGTTGTAGATTAATATATAATATTTTCATATTTTCAACAGTCTTCGCGTCCATTTCTTCACTACTTCCGTATTACTAAGATAATATGTTTGCTTAGAGAGGATATTGTGCCAGGAAAAATAATGAAGCATTTTCAACATTGGTCACATTCACTTTTATTGTACCAATATCACAGGTGTGATACAAAAGGAGTGTACTATACCGTCTCGTCGCTCGCTATTGGTATATAAATTTGCCAAATATTGTTAGGCATATCTCTCCCGTACACATCCAAACATGTTTTCATTACCGGCGCACAAACCTGAAACAACCAACAATACTCTCACAAAATAAGCACACGGGCCAAAAACAAATAGACTTTAGCAAATTTTGCATATCAAAATACTGAAGCAAATTTATGGTTTACCATATTTTATATTTATACTGTTTTTCATAAATAATAATTATTATTCTGGCACTATTTATCTGTGTTTTTAATATATTGTTAGTTAATAATGTGACTTAAAAAAATACTTTTAGGCTTAGTGGTTGGCATATTGATGTCGTATTTACCTGAATGCTACTCATAATAAAACTACTTTCACGTATTTTATCGCTAGACCATGGTTGCTGAAGAGCTTCTGAGACGTCGGGCTGGTTAGATAATTAAATGAACCTCTATAAAATCCGTAAAAGTAGCTTTATTGTAATTAGTAGTTTGCAGTTATACGTACAAATAAAGAAAAAAAACGTAGTCAACTTTCATAAAGATTATATACAGCGACTATCTACCGTTTATGTACTCGTACTGGTAATAATGGAAGACTAGCTGTATAAATCCTTGTACCTAAAAATAATTTCAAAAGCTGGTAATTTAAATTTATACCATTGGAAATATAATTACAAGCTGATATACGCAGTTCATTTTATACACCATGCATGCACACGCCCCGTAATTTTGACGATTTTTATTAGTTGTCATGCGCGCTGGGCAAGGTCCACTCACACTTGACCGGTGTTAAGAGTATTTTAGAACTTCTATTAAACAGTTTCCCAAACGTTTAATATTAAAAAGTTCTAAGCAACATAACCACGAATCATATAATCTCCATGCCAAATATGTGTAAAGCACTTCCCCACATCCGACAATCTGTATTCGTGCACACGTATGTAAGATCACGTAGGACTCAAACAATAACATTCTTCATCGCTGCTATGCGGAGAGTCTGCGTCTAGAAAATGTCTTGGGGCGAAACGTTCGTCGATTGTTTGAAGTGTGTTTATTTTATGGTGAGATAAACGTCGAATGACTTTTTTTCCCGAAAAATAAAGTCTTAAACCAACTAGTATACGCGACTATGATAATAGTTTTCTTCATGAAAGGCGACCGATAACAATTGTGATCGGTACTGTGAAGCCATTGATTTACAAAAACACGAGATACACCATTTCATACTCAATTATCATTCTGAAATGTCTGTGATTATACGTACGTGCAAGATTTTAAATAGTCTTTTACAAATCAGATTCAACTTGAATAAAGTGCATAATTTAAACAAATCATTTTGCAAAGTTCACCTTACGCGGATGATTTTAAGTTGTTTTTACAAAGTGCATAATTTAAAATGTACACGCCTTTTGTATGGGCGGTTTTGAGACGCTAACCTTGAATGGTATTTTTGTAAATTAATTACGTGTGCTTTGTTTTATTTCTGTATAGACAATAGTGTTCGGACGATAGGAAACATAAGCGATGTATCTGCGCTATAACACGTCCACAGAGCGTAGCCACAGTTACAAACCAATATTATCGTAATAAGGAAGCGTAGGCACGTAACATAGTCACTTCTGTAGTAGTGCTGAAGTACTACACTACATATCGTACCTATGCAGCTTCACGTTTTACGTTTATTATATATTGTACAATATCGTGTGTCCTATAATACTGAGGTAGTGCCTTTCCCACACTTACATAGTGTACTTTAGTACCAATATTTTAAGATGACAGGTAAGCAATAAAATTTCTTCGGCAGATTGGTTATTTAAAATAGTTGGGATACGTTTCTTATGTACATAAAGTTTGTATACATTTCCAGGCAGAACGTGTCCAGATTTTGTGGTTCTTGTAATAACTTTCCAAAAAGTAGGGTATATTTACTTTCTTAATTAACGTTTATTTGTTTTAAGAAAAAGATAAAAAGGAGAATAAGCTCTAATATCTATGCCATATTATGTGAAGCCCCAACGAGCTGTTTATTATGAACAGTTGTTTATCCAATTGATTGCTCCAGCTAGTTATACAAAAATTGGATCTTCCCAAGTAAAAGAAGTGTGGGAAGGAAAAGAATATCGTGGCTGAAAAGCCAACGCCAAAGGTTCTAGAATCAGCACTCGGTTGCTTTTTAGGTCTGTTGTATCGAAGGTGTCGCTAACATAATTGCCAACCTGCCAGAGGTTGCCGTCTACCTTAAGAAAAAAATGTTCTAAATTGCACATTACAGATTTGTGTACTACGTTTCAATTCATTTATATTTATTATTAACATTATAAATATTGAATGTAATCAATTTCGATACTAAATTTAAATATTATATTGAAGAGTAATACAGTAGTGTAACTAATAGTATTAGTGTAGCATTGATATTTTATACATTTACAGTTGGCATATTTTTCTGTCAGTAATTCAATATTTGTTTGTGACCATAACGAATACGTGTTTGTTTTTTAGAAAGCATTTCACAAATTAGAAATTAGGAGGTACGATTTTTTATCATGACAAGCCAACTATACCACTAACGATAAAACAAATATAAAAATATAATTTTTCTGTATGTATTTTGAATATGTCTCACAGCTACTTAATATCTTAGAATTGTCGGCTAGCGGTTTGACCAGTTCATAGTTATTTTTGACGTTGTTCTTTTCCTTTTTGTACTTGTCTGCAAACCTGACAAGCACACAGTCCTTTGACTAATTCATATTTAAGTTGTAAGTTGTCTTAAAGAACACTGTAAATATTACTTAATGTATAATTCAATATTTTAAACATTCATACTCTTCCAAAAAACCCCATCACCCAGCAGCCGACACTAACACCCAAATTAACATTAGTGGAGCAATGATTAATTACAATATCCGAGTTCACCTGAAATCAAAACAAAATATTAATTCACAAAACTACAATCAAATTGACTATATGATTGAAAGAGTGAACGACCTCCCTCCGTCCTGCAGACGGAAGAGGTGCACTCCGATATAAGAGTGTTTGTAACAGCTAATTTACTATTTTTACCAAAGCCATAGGGACTGAGAGGTCCTTCCTCTCGCACTCACGTCACTCTGACGTCGGAGGCAGCTCGCGCGCGGTAGTTAAAATGGCTTCGCTGCTGACGTGAACGTTTTGTTCATGGAAAGGATCATGACTGGGTGGGGTAAGGACCCTTGATCCACAAATGGATGAAACTACTTGCGCGCAGTAGCCTCGGAATACCTAACCGGAATAGCGGTATTATTAGAGCTAGACAATTCATGAATCTTATTGGAATTAGTCTCGACTCTGAAAGTGTCGTTCGGGCTGTTCGTAGTCAAACGTATGTGCTGTTTGTTGTGTGACTTGACGAGTGTCGGGGTTAAAGCGTGTGTTTCGCTTCTGTATCCGGGGACGTCCGCGTGTCCCTACACCGGGTGTGCGGTGTCGTGTCGAAAGTAGTCAAGACGTGGTCGTGTTCCTCCGAAAAAACGTGTTTGAGGCGACGACCGATGATAGTCATACAATTTGGATCATAGTCTACTGCTTTTGTAACGAGATGGTTAAGGTAACGTGGCACTCGATAGGAATACTCAGTTGAGATGCCTTTCAGGAGACCCCTGATAGAGGGCAATTCTAAATATTTGTGTAGGTCGAGATTGCATACGTACCACGGACAAGCGGTGGCCATTCGCAGGAAGCGATTTGTACTTTTTACAAAATCTCTATGTGAGAGGGTTTAACGTGAGCAAAAAGTACGCTGAAATATGGGCGGATACAGATTTTCTAGAGCGTTAGCTTGATTTGCTCCTTCACCAGGTGGGAAGATGATCTCCGTGCAGTTACCAGGTGGGGTGGCACTCATAAGGTAGAGAGCCAAAGTATCCGATACCACCCGACGAATGAGCTCGCTGAAGTGGCAATGGACTGGTCACACACTCAGAAGAGCGGATGCCAAATTGGCCAGTAATGTTCTGGAGTGGAGGTCGCATTTAGGAAAACGAAATGTTGGACAACCGTTCCAGGTTGGATGCGAGTAGCTGGAGATCGGTCGCCTTGCGTTCATTGAGAGAGGCCTATGTCCAGGCCTGGACGACGCCGGGTTGAAAGGTGCGCAAGGAGGACAGGGTCCCCTCTGCTCGGTGTCTGAAGTGCCGGTTAGATATTCTCAATGATTTGATATAGTTTGCAAACCAGGCAAAAACAAAATCTGACAAAATCTGACATGAAGATGTCAGATTTTGTCAAACACTTTTGACACGTAGGAGAAGGCGGCGCATGCCGGGTGTTTATTTTTACGGTTCAGCCCGTTCAGCACATATTGCGGTATAGGCGGTGTACTTGTAACGGACAGCTGCGAACTTCGCGAAATGCGTATTGCTTGTTTAAGAAGAGTTCTTTATCCCTCACTACATGTCTTTGATGCGCGCGAGGAGAACTCTCTCATAGAGCTTGGCAAACGAACTAATGAGACTTATTGGACGGTAGCTTGTGGGCAAGTGTCTGGGCTTGCCTGGCTTGTGATCCGGTATTCACTGTGATTTCCCGACATATGGAGAACGTGCGTCCCTCAAGGGGGAGTGTGAATTAGTACACTGTGAGGTTTATTAGAACGGGTGGCAAGATTTTGAGCACATTGTTTATTATTCCGTCTGATCCAGGGTCCGTCTAGGGACGAGGAGTCTCACCTCGTCTTTAGTGGTAGGACGAATAGGGTCGCATTCAGGTGGTAGAGAAAGGCGGTGTTCAAATTTCCGATAAACCTCGGCTACGAGAGAAGGTAATATCTGCCAGCGCTCGGGGTACATTGAGTTGAGTTTCCCGCGTGTTGGCTAGTATGTCCGCTTTTCCTCGTCGTCTATTGCAGGAGGAATATTTCGGCTTTTAAGGCCCGCGTGACGGGCCCAAGAGGCTGTGTGAGAGGGAAAACAATGTGTCATTTTTATGTTTTATTGGTAACAAATTGTAATATTTATTTGCAAAATAAACTGTACAAGTTACAATAAAACTAATTTTAAGAACTTAGGTTTCTTTAAGTATTTAACTAGTCCGATGTTACAGAAGCTTTACCGACATCCCATAACTAATTTACCGAAAATTCTATTTATATTTAAACAAACTATATTCATATACTAGTCTAGATAAAATAGATATTGGATGGTTTGCATACATTTCCAGACAAATTTTAGTAAGAACGTATTTATAGCCAGTGCAAAAAATCCTGACTATTGGAAAATAATTTAGAAAAAAATCTTTGGCTTTTATTCACTATAACATAAATACATTATTATATGTAATAGACATTGTCCGTCTGATATGTAAAATTTATTTATTTAATAATTCATATAATGCTATTGAGTAGAGTAAAGGGCAAGAAAACTTACGTTCAAGGGTTTTCCTTCCATTTCAAACCTTGTTATATTAGGTGTTTGAACAGGCAGGATGCGCCATCTAGTGCTTGAAACGGGATGCTTACTCAAATACAAGGGGTACTTGCCACATAGACCGGGGATCGCGTCTTGGTCGTATCTTATATATAGCGGCTGGAAATACAAAATATATTTTTTATTTATCACTAGCTGTACAGCGCGTGACTCCCTTCGAGTTTTGTATTTCGAAAAATAATATGGAATACTCCTATCAGGTTACTTTGCCCTTAGTGCCTTCTTTCTTTAGAGTCGATAGTGTTCAACTAAACACACAATCAAAATTGTTTTCATTTCTTTATTGTAGAAGGGCAAACGAGGAAAATGAGCCTTTTTACGTCTACCTACACCCATAGACATCCAGACATTCATCATACAGATATGTTGTCCTTGTTATTCCCCGTCTCCATCAATGAGTCACCGTCTACTTGCACCTAGCCCGGGCCGACTGCCGAATCTTTTCAGTTCGATATATCTTGATCTTATTTACCGGATATCTAGAAATATGAGACCGTATCGTCATTTATTTCTATTTTTTTTTCTATTTTATTATACTTATTTGCTTTCATATATAAACTACAGACTCCCCAAAACGCTCGTGTAAACGAAAATCCGTTCAGTAATTTCAAAGAAATTTTATCACACGTAGACAGAGGCTTTTGGGGACTACGTATGTTGTGTATAGACTGACCACGTATATATACGTTTCAATAAAATGGCTCTGCATTATAAACACTGAATTTCAATTTAAAGAAACCCCTTTTATATTCTCCATTGTGAAGAGAGAGGATGAGTATTTCGATATTTATTAACGATGGATCTCAATTAATTGTAACCTGTACATAAAAAAGATAAGCATAAAAGCATACACAAAGAGGTATTCAAATAATATAATCCAAAGGAACCTTATTCTTTGCAACCGAAGAGGACAAAGCCAGTAGAAACTCTTGATTATACTTCAACAGCTCTCCGTCTCGGTTGCAGTAATCGGCGCTTGTTAAGACGAAAGCGTTCATTTCCTTCGGGCTCTTATCGGGCGAGCAAACTACTGCACAGCCGTCCTCCAAGTCCTGGGAATAATTAATTTCATTGGCCGATATACGCCCGCCCAATAATAAGCCCTTTTGGTTCTCTTCCGGAGGATCCGTTGCTGGAAAATATTTGTTTAACACTAGCTAATCATTCGCATCATCAGCCTTTGTCCCTCATTTTAGGACTTTTAGTGGCAGTCCGGACGGGTGATTACTTGAAGACTGACGTAGCTGAAACCTATTAGGAGTATTATAATAATAATCCTTTGAACACTTTTGTCTGTGTTGTTAACGAAATGACGATATCTCAGTGACTTACACAACTATTATGTATACATACGTTCAAATTAATCCAAACCTACTTGTTTGGCTCTTTTCGGTGATTTCTTCTATTAGATAACATCTATTGTATATCTATTGTGTATCTAATGTATATTGTATGGTAGTGTTATTGCTGCTTTCGTACTGTACCACTTGATCCCGTGACGAGAGCTATGTTGTCACGCTCCGACAGTTTGTGTCTCGTTAGAGTCCGGTGGCCTGTTGGTCGCATGGATTCGGGCTCTGACTATACGATTCAATTCACAACCACTACATCATGATAGACAATAGTACACACGTCTGATTTCGAGTAGTCAGAACGACGATGTTTTTACAGTCATAGGAGATAATTCCAGTACTACACGATTTTCCATCGAGCTCAAACCTAACCGCCGTACCGGTTAGGTTATGTTAGGTTAGGTTAGGAAAACCGCCCCAACGTGGTTCAAGCCCTGTGGTGGCGGTTGGGCTTAGTAGCCTGGGGTGGGCCCAGGCGAAACCAATTGAACTGAGGGGGATCTTTGCACGTCTCTTATAAGACGAGGGGACCTAAGAGCAACAGGAGGTGGCGCTATTGCGCACGGGGCAAGGGGCGAGGATGGTAACCTCGCCCTATTGCACTGTCCCAAAGTCAATGGGGTTGTCCTGTAGTGCGAGGCAACACCATGTGTATAGGTTGATTGGTCCCATAGGGGCTGACTAGCCGTCGAGGTGCCCTGGTGAATTGTTGTTCCGGCGTACCTCACCAAGGCCGACTGATGGCACTCGCGGTGGTTTTTGTCGGTATCCGTCACTATCATGTGCCGCGAGTCCTACACACACACACCACTGGACCCCACCCAGGGCCGGTGAAGACGCGTAATTGCTTTTCCCCGCGTCAATGCAAGGACCTTTAACCTCGGCCAAGAAAATAATAGTTACTTTACAGCTAAAGTCCTTAATAACTATCGGGATCCATATTACTAATCTGCGGGAAAGGGGAAAACCCCCCTGGGTTGTCCCCTTATCGGCCACAACGTCACCTAGACCGTCGCCCGACGTGTCTTATAGTAACGGGATGAAGCTGCACTGGACACTTCCCTCAGCTTAGAGCAGTCAAAAAAAAGGAAAAAAACAGGCGCATGGGGAAAATACGGAGAACGACACATCGTATATCGGATGTTTACAAGCATCGATTGTGTTGTGAGTACCAAAAGACTCAAAAATGTTGGATTTTTTGTTTAACTAAAATGTTCCTTCACTTGCTACGCTTTTATTACTTACTGTGTATACAATCAAATTTTATTCACAGTAAACTACTGTTTTTTTTTTTAAGAATCGAGTATCTCGTATGTACAGTCCGTAACTGGAATAATATTATTTCTACGTTTTCACAAACGTATATTAACATTATATTGTCTTGTCATATGTTGGGGGGATTGCCAAAAAGGAACTTAAACTAATTGCATGATAGTCCACGCACCATCCATATTTAAAAAGCACATCAGATTTTCCTTAGTGGAGCAAAGGAGCAGTCGGACGTCACCAAGACGCTCAGGACTCCTCGTATGCCCCCTTTTTGTAACATAACAAACGAGGAATCAGAATCAACTGACGATGCCCATAGACATACGTATTATGGTCATGCATATGCGCTGCCCACCTGTCCTTCTTCCCTCCAATCGACAACTGGCTACTCACTATCTGCACGAAACGCGACATCTACTCACTTACGGGAATGACATGCATGCTAGAGGTACCTCCCTGTGTCAGCTCAATTCAACTGCAATGCGGCATGGCTCTACTTCTCACTAAACTACGTATACTTAGAACGCATTGTATAAAAAATAAGTTGAATTATAATCCTTTCTAAGTTGGCCATTAGGGGGGGAAGTGAAAATGAGGGCAACGCATCCGCATAGTAATTATGCCATGTTCATGGGCGTCGGTAGTCGTGAAAAAGGCTCTGACTGGTCATTTAACCTCTTATACTATAGAAAAACTGAAAAAACCTGGCACATGAGGAGCAAGGAATGCCACCTTGGCCCCGAAGGCTATGGTGCTCGAGGATTGCGTCAGCACTGTCGGCTCGTTAAGGTTTTCTTGCATTTTCCTGTACCTCGCCAACAAGAGCTCACCTTTTTTCATTTGATTGAGAAACTTGTTTAATTTGTACTGAAAGAAATAATATTTAAGTAGCAATTGAATAATGACGATGTCTATAAACAAATTAAAAGGCGCTGATTTCACGTTTGCCCTCTATGCTATAAAAATATACTATCCAAATAATAATAATAATGAGCTCCTAGCCAAATTTCATCATCTCAATGGAGACTAGCCCTCTACGCATTATAAACAAATACCGAAATAAGAGGTAGTGCCATACTACATTGCAGGGGAATTAGCCCGGTACGGCCGGGGAGGTACCTCTCGCTCACGTGACACCGGCGTAAAGTGACATCTTCGGTGTCGCGTATCGTGCGGTTTGTGACTTTACTTTGGGGGCAGGATGAATGGAGGCCAACGCATACTAATTATGCAGATTTTCATGGGCGTCGGTACTCGTTGAAAGGCTCTGATTGCTCGTTTATATATACTATAAAAAAAAGAAGTGATCCCCGCCCGAAGAGAAGGCACTCGCAAGACCGACTTATTGTGCTCTTCCATGCACAGAGGTAACACAGCTATCTTCATGACTATCGATTATTAAAAATTTTCAATTTCCCTAACAACACTTTTTCCGATCTGGTAGTCGGACCTGGGAACCTGCCAATCTGCGACTGGACACAATTATACTATAAGGCAATTTCTTGGCGACTAATTTTGTCTACAACTTGCTCGAACAATACTTGTACACATCAATCACCTCTTCCAGTTGCGCCGTTTCATACCAGTTACCTAGGAGGACTCTACGGCTGTACGCCTTCATTCTGAAAATTGTATATTATCAACAAAAAAGAACAGTAAACGTGAGAAATGTTACGCGTAAACCTTTTCTCCAGTGATCCTCACGCGATATTGCGACCCCTAAAACGTGTAACAAATGTATATTTTTAGAAATTGTAATGTTTGGCTTGTCATTAAAATTTATTGAATTGAACTGTCAAATTTACGAAAGAGTCTCAATACGTCTAATGCATTGATCTGAAGTATATATACTATATATGTGTGATGTGATGCCTTTGGAAAAAAAAGTGGCGTAAGACTCAAATTTCCCAAAGAAATAAATTGAACATTATCGCGCATGCTTGTAACTTTTGAGCATTGATATATTTGAAAACTGTTAACATATAACTGACAGGATGTAAGCATAGCATGCATGAGGCGATATTTTAGTTCTTTTAGGTATAAAGGTAGCGCTAATGTATATTCAAACGATGCCAATTGCCAATGGCAGTTAATGGACTGATGGATCCGAGACCAAAGTCCATTAGATAAATGTCAATGGTCTAACCACAGAGTACATGACTAGAGACATGATATGCGATTTGAATAAAGCTGTTTGTATATGAATGTTAAATGTTGCAGCATAATGCAACAAGTGTTCTAAGAGATTATGAGCGCATACTATTCAAAAATCATCGAAAATGTAAGTTAAGTATATCAAAAATTTGGTTCGTCGTGGTATCAATTACTTGGGATGCACTTTCTGGGGTTGTTTTTTTGTTTTAATATGCAGTCGTTATTTAGACTTACCGATGATGGTATATTTTACGCTAGATAACGCATTTACATGCTGTCACATACCCTGGGTGGGGGCCGATGTTGTGTGGTGCACGCACCGATAATGCCCCACGTCCCGCATGTCATAATGTCCTATACCACGGATAACCCCACCAAGTCACACACTCGGCCGGATGATGATGAGAATCCCACTGACGATCTCTGCACGGCGGCGGCATACGTCACTAGGACGATTCTTTTGTTTCGCAAATGTAAGGAGCTGGTCTAAGTTAGAAGATTGTGGTGTCAAACCTCATCAGCCTGATGGTCATCATCATTATCCTGCTGAGTGAGTGAGAACACCACAAATGAAATGGAGTCAAGTTCCCATGCTCGTCTCTTATCCTTACCTTAAAGTACCTTCACCCTCACATCTCCTCTTATAAGAGGGGTTCACTTGTCTGGGTCTGACATATGTTACTGAGCCCCACTTTGACGAGGCTTGTACCTTCATGGGGTTATATTATATTATGACGGATACAAAATATATTTAATGCAAAATGTCAAAGAGTTTAGAAATAAGTAGAGCTGAACATACTAAGGAAGTAGGTAACCCCCAGGCTGTGAGTATCACCTAAATACTTGTTACTAGAAAAATTTAGAAACTTTATGGGCTTTTTGTAAATCAATTGTTCCCCTGTGGAATTATATTTCTATCCAAATTATTCAATTCTTACTCGGAATAGAAAATAAAATTATTTTAATCCAGATTGTAATCTAAATCTCCTCTGTAAGAAATTTTTATCTAAATCCGTCCAATAATATTTTTGTTGCATGAAAAAATAATAAATTTTATATGCCTTTGTAACTTAACTTGTCTAACTGAAAATCAGTGGGTCCAGGTCCAGCTCATGCTTGTACATATGCCCTCAGTTACCTACGCGTTTGCGTTGCCACAGCTTACACGTACACTCACGTACTGTTCTTTTTTATGTACTTAAATTCTTTTTTTTTCTTCTAATTACTTATGTTCGTTTATATTTATGCTGCCTGTGATTGCAAATAAAGTTTTTATCTATCTATCCATCTTTCGCATTTATATTATGTGTAGGATAGTAGCATTGAAACGCGATGGTCTCATTTATCACAAGAACCTCCGAAGGTTCTTATACAACTTCCTATCTAACTTCCAGACAATGAATAAGTCATAATGCTTCGTTATGAGGCACGAACTGAAATCATGAATACCTCGACACTTAACCACCTCCTCGGGACCTAACACCTGTGATGTAAAACTGCCTTTATAATAATTAGTATGAAAGATGTAGAGTTATTTTTTCATTGCAAATAAATATTTGGAGGTGCGAGAAGCGTTCAGATTTTAAACGTTTAGTAGTATATTAAGTTTTTCGATAGTCGTTCTTCTGTTCATTTGTTCGCAGCTTAACTCAGAGATAAGACCAGATTTAATAATAGCAACCTATTATTTGACATGAACACAGTATTATTATTCCCCCCAGCGACATCTTATATTATCGTGTCACAATATTAGTTACCTTACTCCTCAGAAAAGGCGTTACCGTATTTTAACCCTAAGTGGTAAACATTGTTTACCGTCAATTTTTTTTGTTATGTTTACACGCTACAATGACAATAAATTCAATTTACTACACACGTCTGTCGGACAGTTGGTAATAACATAAAATCTAAAAGAAAAAGCCAACAAATTTTATTGTATAATGAAACCAAGACGCTATTGAAACTTTCATATTTAAATGACGTGACAATTATATAGCCCAGCTGAGGCGGGCGATGTTAGTTATAGCACCTATGAACAAAGTTTACCCTACGCTACCCCCTAATTTAGCCTACGTACACTGGCATAGCAGATCGTCTGCTACACCATCCGTACCGCATTGCTACTTTGAACCGTATTAGTAGCGTAGAACCGCGATAGAATCCAACGGCAATGCAGCATATCTCTTACTCAATGAAGTGAATTATGAAGATTAGTCATACTAGTGTAAATTTACGAAAGCTGTGTCCTATATCCCTAAGTGAAATCTACAAACATTAAAGAGTCACTTTTTATGGTAAATAATGTACTGCCACCACTGCTAACATTTAAAAATAAAACTATAACAGTCTTTTAAAAATTACATACAAATATTGCTCGTTAGACGTTATGGATCTGCCACGGTTGGCTTTAATTCATGTTACATGTTCATAGTCGAGGCGGTCCTTTCATCTCATAAGAAGACCGCCTCTTAGTCCGAGTCGGGCAGTTGCCACGTTGATATATTTTATATTGCTGACTCATCCGAGACACATTACGATGATAACCGAGAGATATCGCAGTGGTGTTTAGTTCTAAAATGTTCATAAATTCTTATTGTGTAACTTTAGTGATAAATAAAATAAAAATAATGTCATCTTACCCGAATTTCGGCCAAGGCGGCAATCTTTATAGAGGCTAAACAACTGCGCTGAAGACATTATAGTGTACAATTATGCACAGACACAAGCGCATACCCTGTTCCCTCATTCTCCTATTCCGATGAGGCGACAGTCCGAGACGACCGGAAGTAATCAGCCTCAGGACCGACAGCTTCACGTGCTCTTCTAGGCACGGAGCTACACCGCCAACTTCCTGAATCCAGACTGTTGTTACAAAGTGGAAAATCCTAATAACACTTTGGTCCTACCCGGGACTCGAACCCAAGACCTCACGCCTGTAGTTTACACATGCATACCACTAGACCACAGGCAGTGATAAACACTTAATTGGCAACTACGGAACCCTACGTTACGCGTAGCCCGAGACACACTTAACCGATTTTTAAATGAAACAGGTCGGGCGGTCACCGTTTGATGGCCTACAATTTTTTCTGCAGTCGCATTGAAAATATTTTTCACATTAACCAGTATATCAAAAAGTGGTTAGTATGAACATATTTTTAAATGTTTAGATATTTTTAGTTTTGCTTTGAATCATGTCAATAGAAAATTATTTTCTTTCGTTTCACTGCGGCTTTAATAACATTAAGCTTCACATTAAGCTCAACATTCTATTTTTATTTTATTCTTTTATAGCTTTTAGTCGTAAAGACACAATATTAATTACAATGAAGTAAGTCTAGGTACTTACGGACTCCCTCCCAATGGTTCAAGCCTTGTCGTTACCCGGGCGAAGTCAATTGAACCGAGGGGGATCTTTGCACCCCTCTTATAAAAAGAGGGGGCTTCAAGATCAGGAGGATAAATCGCTCTCGGTACCCCTCTTATAAGAAGAGGGGAGCTAAGAGCAGCAGGAAGTGGCGCTTTTGCGCACGGGGAAGAGGCGAGGCGGGAACCTCACCCCATTGCACTGTCCCAAAGTCGGTGGGGTTGTCCTGTAGTGCTGGGCAACCCCATCTGTGGAGGTGGAGTTGGTCTCTTAGGGGGCTGACTAGCCGTCGAGGTGCCCTGCTGATTGTTGTTCCGGGGCACCTCACCAAGGGCGGCACTCGAGGAGGTTTTTGTGGCCGGTGGAGGCGCGTAAATGTGTTTCTCCGCGTCAAAAAAAAGGTACTTATATGACGCTTAAACCAATGTTCTACGTTTCCACCACTTTAACAGCTTTAAAGAATCCTTTTTTAGCAGTACACTTAGAAGAAACGAGTCACACTTTTTGTAAATGTAAACAGTCAAAGGACATATAGATAGTACTTTCCATTCATATGACATTATATTCATAACGGTGATAGTTTATTAGAACCCATCATAATGATATACCCCATGTTAATATAAAATAATACTATTCGCGCTTTGCCTTGAAACTACATAGTAAAAAGATAGTGCTATGCTGCATTGCAGCCGAATTTGTTTGGCACGACCAGGGAAGTACCTCTCTCTTACATGACACCGCTGTAAAAGGATAGCTATACTGTCGCGTTTCGTGCAGTTTGTGAGTAGCCGATGGTCCATTGGAGCGAAGGAGGAAAGGAGAGCAACGCATCTGGTAGGACAACAACTTTGCGGGTATCGACTGGCGTCTATAAAAAAACACCAGCCGATATTCATTCCCAAAATTACATTTATAACTGATGTCTGTATACAGGCGGAAAGATTTCAACAGACATTAAAACGTACAAATTAAGTTAACTGTTTGCATTAACGCGCTATTGAAAGTACTGTTATACGAACAGAATGAAAACAAACGGTTTTTAAACACGAAATGCACGGCCTGAACTATGTACTGCAATGAATGAGTTCATTAATGTTAAAAGATATAACATTTTATTGTAAGAACATATATTTGATGCAACGCCTAATAGGTTTGTAACGCAAGTGTGCTCTAGTATTGCGTTAGCCCGAAATACACCCTAAAGGATAAAAAAATATTTTTTTGTCATTACAAATTGTGTAGGTATTCCTTTATACGATACTATACCAGTATCAAATTTTATTTAAAAAATAAAAGAATCTGTTTAGAAATTAACTACGAGTACCTTTATATTTATCTCATGACAATAACATAAACTTTTTTTTGGTGACGCGGGGAAATATTTATGCGTTTTCACTTGCCCTAGGTGAGGTTCCCATCCTCGCCCCTTGCCCCGTGCGCAAAGGCGCCGCCACCTTTTGCCCTTTTGTCCCCTCTTATTATAAGAGGGGTACAAAGAATGGCTCCTCCTCCTGCTCTTCAGTCCCCTCTTCTCATAAGAAGGGTACAAAGAGCCGCCATCTCCTCGGTTCAATTGTCTGCGCCCAAGATGTCTCGGATCACCCCAGGCTACTGAGCCCCATTGCCACGATAAGTCTTGAACCATGGTGGGGACAATGACACAACATAATAGGGGGACATAAACATAAATAATTATAAATAATCTGTTCCTAAATTATTTTAAAAATACCTACCTGAAAAGTCTAGAATTGATATATAGATTGAAGTCCTTGGAAAGAAAAATGAAACGAATTCCAAACATTATGGTGTTACCATAAGTTATCACATAGTTCCAATGCTCACCTATTTTTGGATCGTAGCCGTTATCTAGACTCTAATAAAGTACTTATCGAATCAGTCCCAATAAGATGAGGTTGTGATATTTTATCACAGAGCCCCACATCTTCAATCTCTGTCATCAGATCAGCTCGATAGTTCTATAACATTGCATTAAAATAGGTCATCCTACTATTTTAGTTTCAAACTAGCACCATCACCTCTTTGCGACTGCTCGGTTGAGACTGGGAAATATGAACAAACCGTAGATCACATAATGTGGGAGTGTCGTCCTAGACAGGAGCCAAATGTAATGCTTAGTAATAGGCGAAATGTTACGGGAGTAATTTACTATAGCGACCTCGTGGACAACGCGGGAAACTTGCGTGCTTTCTAACAATTTTGTCAAATATTACTAGCAGCAGATAATGTCACGAAATAAGCCCCAGTTGCAAATAAAATATAACGTGTAGTCAATATGTATTTAGACCTCCGTGGCACATAGAAGCTATGCGGCGGCTTTCACCTAGGTGCCGTCTTTTTTTTTTTACTGTTTATATCATTGCAATCCCGTACTGTCTCCGTTTCGATGGAGGATGGAAACTTAGACTTCCTACTCCTCCTACTTTTTTCTCATTAAATTCGTTGCGAGTCCCAAGGTAGTTTTTCTCATTCCATCGCGTCACAAGTGGTGACCGTTGTCCATCCTAGAGGCACAGGATTGGCAGCGGTGGGAAACTGTGGTGGGTGAGAAAAATTATCCAACTGAGATAATATGCGAGGCATATTTATTACACAATCCGACATCAGAATAGTTGTAAGTCATACATTAATTAATTTAATACACTCCGTGTCACATACGTTATTAAGACTAATCTAACAATACCGCTTGGAATATAAGCCGTGCCAATGACCATTTCTTTGGCACGCACATACGTGCGATACTCACTATCCTCCTTCTTGTAATGTAGGTAAATCTTGTAGCTGTAGTCAATAAGATCGATGGCGATTTACAAGTGCCGACATTAATAACGATCTTCGGAGCGGAGTGCTATGAATTATTAGTCAGTTTATGTACGCCGGATAAACATAAATCGAAGAAATTTAGTGCTCTAACTAAAATACTCGCGGGCCAGTTACAACCCAAACCTGCATAAAGTATCTGATGGTTTGAAGTTTACGGGCTTCGAGTTAGGAAAGATAAGTGTACGTTTTTCGCAAAATTTGTAAATTACTTAGGTCATGTCATCAGTGAGGATGGGGTCCACACTTGCCCAGATAAGATTGAGGCTATAAAAAAGACACCCGCGCCGACAACGGTTTCGGAGCTGAGTGCTTTCATCGGTATGGTTATGTATTACGGAAAGTTCATTAAAAATGTAAGCTCGCGCCGTTATATACACTATTACGAGCGGGTTGAAATTCATTTAGGACTCCGAGTGTCAAGCAGCTTTCGAAAGAATGAAACATTCGTTGGGGTCCAGTGAGGTGCTGATGTACTACACGCTGGAGCTCACGACGAGCCGTTATTTCGCAGCTGACGCCGGCCGGCGAGCGCCCGGTGGCATACGCGCATGCTCATTCGCACCGTGCGTATGCACATATAGATCGGGTATCCTTATCGATCATTTTTGGTGTTAGGAAATTTCATCAGTATTTATACGGTACGAAATTTATACTGAGGATTGATCACAAACCGCTCACTTACATCTTTAGACCAAAGGTGGACATTCCGGTTATGGCAGCGTCGAGGATTCAGCGTTGGGCGATTTTGTTGTCAGGCTATGAATATGATATTGAATACATACCATCGCCCAAGAATTGTGCAGATGTTATGTCACGTTTACCACAACCACTATGTGAAAGTGACGCTGAACCTAACAAAGAAGTAGTGACGTACGTAAATTTCGTGGAAAATTTCCTGCTCGTGACCAACAAGGACACTGGGGTGGAAACGCACAGAGATGTTCTACTAAGCAGAGTTTATACACACAGTCGGGTTGGAGAGCTGCCCTAGTAACGCTCTCACACCATACTTCGCTAGGAGGAATGAGTTGTATTTAGCTCGGGACTCTATTATCGCGGGAACAGTCAAAGACACGCAATGCAGACAGTTAGAGGCCACCGGCGGCTCGAGTCGAAGCTTCACGCAAGGGAATGCAGTTTGGAGTCGCACTTACAGGGGTCCCGATAAATGGTTACCAGGGAAGTTAGTCGAAACTGAGTGTTCTCGAAGATATACGTTAGAGGAGAGTAACGGTCGGATTATAGACAAACACATAGATCAGCTTAGACGCAGATACAGTAGATCCAGTCTGGCACTCCTATGGGAGAGACATATAGCGGAGATACGGTCGAGAGAGGAAGATGGGGATGGCGTCGCGCATAGGGAGGATGTGGCGACCGCGGGGGAAAACTAGGTTCACGGGGGAATGATCAAAACGACGTCGCCAGGGCGGCTAGTACCTACGTAACTACTACCTACAACCTACGTAACTAGTATCTACGTAAGTACATAAGGTATCTATTTCTCTTTATGCACTGTTGATCGACTTAGCATTGAGTCTGATTCTGTTGGTTCAGTGAGTCCATATCTCCACCGCCATAAGAATAGTAAGTGCTACGTGACAGTGGTAGCGTGTCATTATCACTAAGCAATTTTTGTACACAAAACTAAAGCTTACAAACACGGATTATTAATAAATCTAATTTATGGTTATGGTGCTTGTTCCTCTGTTGATATTGTCTGCAAATTGGGCACGGAAGGGAGCAATTGTCTGGATGAAACCAGTCAGTTCGATTTAAGAAGCTATCTGTTCTGTGGTGACCAGGTGCTCTGTGTTTTTTTATTTTCTTCTACAAGAAGAGTGACGATTGCTTGCGTCACGTCGTCATTCGCCATCTACTACTTCTAAGGAAAATCAATATTTAGTCTCCAACATAGTTAATATTTAATCTGCATCTATAATAAAACCCACAACACAAGTACCTGTCCAGTTTAACCTTGTTACCCTGATAATTTAAGCAGGTAAAATTATAGTATATATGCGCCATCTAGTCCTTGTAATGGGAAGCTAAGTACAAAGGGCAGTGCCACATAAACCGGGACGACTGGGTTCCTATTACAAACAGTTGCCAGTCAGATTACACATGAATTTATAAGTCAAATTATACATCACGAACGATCCATTTCACCCGATAACACGAGCCAGATTGTAGCAATTCATAAATTACACCTAAAGCCTTCCTAGGAAAGCGTTCTACCCTTCGGTGAAAACTGCATGATAATCTGTTTAATAGAATTAGAGAAAATCAATCACATACAGACATTTTTGAGGACTTAATTTTATATCATGTACACAAGTATGTAGTACTACTGTAATGTCCGAAATAGCTTAGATTCTTTTTTTAAATGGATTATTAAAACTTTAATAACCCATTTAAAACAATTTCATTTTTCAACGCTGTTTCCTTCCATCTCGTTGCACTTAGTCCAGCGCTTCTCCAATGCACCAGTTTGATAAAATGTTTTCTCTAACCCCGCAAAATACTCGTCTACGGCGACAATGACTTTATCATTTGATGAAAATTTTCGGCCACCTAACAGTTTCTTGAGATTCGGGAATAGGTGGAGTCGCGCAGGGCCAGATCTATATATATCCCTATTCCCCAGATCTGGCCCTGATTGCGGTAACAATTCGAAACGCTATTCATGGAGTTTGGATACTTGGTACTTACCCTTGACGAGTGCACAGGTGCGTTGCCGTGGTGGAATAAAACTTCCTTTTGTGCTAAATGAGGTCGTTTCTTTCGGCTTTCTTCACAATTTTTTGCAATAAGCTTGAATAATAATACTCCCCATTTATTATTTTTCCTCTCTACAAATAATCCACTAAAATAATCCCTCGAGCATCCCGAAACACAGTTGCCATCACTTTGCCGGCCGACAAAACTTTTCTTTTTTGCTTTCCTCGGCGCAGGTTTTCCGCTCTCAGTCCACTGCGTAGATTGTTCTTTTGTTTCAAGAGTATAATGATGTATCCATGTTTCATCTTCTGTCACATACCGCCGAAAAAACTCGTTAGTATCACGCTTAGGCAGCGCCAAACACTACGACGAATCGTCCACTCTACATTGCTTTTGGTTAACAGTGAGCAAACGCGGCACCCATCGCGCGCAAAGCTTTTTCACTCGCAAACGTTAGTGTAAAATGATAAAAACGCGTTCGGAGGAAATACTCACCATCTCTGCTATCTGCCGCAACTTTAAGCACCGATCATTCAAAACTATTTTTTGAATCTTTCCGATCATGTCCGGATTCGTGACTACATTTGGACGGCCTGACCTTTTGCCGTCTTCACAGCTCTGTCTCCTACGTTTAAAATCAGTACCCACATGTGAATTGTACTCAATCCAGGAGCAGTATTACCTAAACCACTGTGTAGCTTGACTTTAATCTGGGTTACTGTTTACCCTTTTAGAACGTAAAACTTTATCACCGCTCGAATTTCGTTCTTTTCATTGTTGAGAAAATTTACGGTAGAAAAAGTTCTAGGTTCCAGGAATTTGTGTGGGCGGCGCACAAATTCTATCAGGTCGAATAAATTAAAATTTGGCGTTCTACCTTCGAAAAGATGATAGAATATAATGTAATAAATTTTGTTTGCCTGTCTTTTTTTTAAGTTCGTCGTTTCGGCCCGTTATCAATCAGCCTGGTACTTTGCACAAGTCATGTGCAAAGTACCCTCCATATCTTGTATAAACATTGATGATATTTATTTTTGTGAGACTGTTCCACCTTTCCTTTGGTTTGTTTCAAACTCAGATTCAAAGATTTTACAATTTACATATTATCTATAACCGGTTCCAACTTGAAAAGAACCTGCTAAAATTGCGAGTCTATTTTTTATTATTTTAAATTAAAAAAAATATATATATATATATATATATATATATATATACACATATATATATATCATAACTATTTATTACAGCGAACTACCCAAAGAGTACCGTTGTGCCATGGCGTAATTTGATAAAATCTAGTTTTTTTAAGACCACCGACGCCCATGAACATCCATATAATTACTATGCGATACGTAGCCCTCCTTTGCCCCCAATGGGCCACCAGCTACTCACAAACCGCACGAAAGATGAAACCAAATATATCACTTTAAAGCAGTATTATGTGAGTGAGAGGTACTTCCCCAGTCGTGCCAGCCCAACTCCATGCTCGTTCCAACCCATCCAGGGTTAGTCTCCGACTCCGTTGAATCCGTAGCATTGAAGGATGTAGTGTCATGCACCATGTAGGGCAATGCCTCCTCCTATACAGCACGGCACTACCTCTTGCTAGATCTATCTAAGTAAAAATTTTATTCGTAATAGGAACTTATCAATTAATCATCAATTCATGGCCACTTGGATTTTTGAAATGGTAAAATAAGAGCAATTCTCGTTAAAGCTACGTTAATTTAGTTTTCGCTTTTTGTACAAAGGTCGGAAAGTCTGAAAACTTTCCAGAGTATCGACTTGCCGGCTCGAACCGACCCGCATAACTTTGTCACGTGTGTTACGTTTAAACTTTACCGTGTATAGTTGTTAAAAAGTATTATACCGCTTTTAAGATTCTTTTAACCGATATTATGCTCTCCGATTTGTTAGCTGTGCTCCGTGGTATTATTCGCGTAAAATATTTCCCTATTTTCGGTACTAAACGGTTTTTAATATTCCATACTGAAATCTGTATCTGAGCCAAATTTCATCCAAGTCCACTAACAAGGTTTTGGGGGAATGATTATCATAAATTCACACAAACTTTACAAGTTTTGTAAAAGATCGCGGCTTCCTCACTCCGCAATCCTCAAGGACCAGACATTTTGTATGATTAGTATAAATGATCATGCATGTATTTTTATTACCTCTCGTCATGTCTTCGCACTCTTCCCGTTGCCGGGTCGAGGGGGGTCCAGAC
>JAFELO010000797.1:13754-48658 GCA_017140195.1 Eumaeus atala
CCAATTAGCTACCGGCAACATGGTGGCACGTGTACATAATGATTTTTGTGACATTGTGCCAAATCACAGAGCACGTTCAGTGCCAGACTTTGATACCGATTGTGTAAAGAATAGGTATAACATTTGACAAAATTGGCTGCGAATAGTTTGTTAACGTGAAAGCCACACGGCACCGACCATGGACACTAGTTTTCTTTTTGGTGACGCGGGGAATCACATTTACGCGCCTTCACTGGCCCTGGGTGGGGCCCAGTGGTGTATGGGACTCGCGGCAGTTGTGCCGAATACCCACAGAAACCACCGCGAAAGACATCAGTGCCGCCTTTTGTGATGTGCCCCGGAACAACAAATCATCAGTGGACCTCGACGGCTAGTAAGCCCCTAAGGGACCGACGCCAACTCCACAGATGGGGTTGTCCCCGCCCCACAATACAACCCCACCAATTTCGGCTCTTTCGTCCCCTCTTCTAAGAGGCGTGCAGTTGGCAGCTCCTCCTTCGGCTCTTTAGTCCCCTCTTCTAAGAGGGGTACAGAGGGCGGCTCCTCCTTCGGCTCTTTAGTACCCTCGGTTCAATTGTCCCACCGCCACAAGGCTTGCACCGTGTTGGGGATATGGCCAGTCCTGCGCGGACCGACACAGGCCAAGCTTCGGATGTACGAGCAAGTATGAGAACAATCCTCACGTGGTGCCGTTGGTTGCAGTTGGCGCAGTGTTCGTCGACGGTCACCATCGGCAGGAACGTCTTGGTCTGTGCGGGGTTCTTCTCCGTAGGGTTCGGTTTGATGCCACCCAGCGGGTGCAGGAGCAGGTTGTCACACCCCGTGCAGTGGTATACCATGGACAGTTTACTGGAACATAGTAGTAGGTAGTGGGCCGGCAGGACCGGGGAGGTCCCTCTCGCTCTCAAACCCCGCCTATTAGCGGAGGCTATATCATTATCAGCCCTTATCGGTCCACAGCTGGGCATAGGCCTCTTTCAAGGAACGCCAAGACGACCGATCTCCAGCTAGAGATTGTATGCTGTGATAAATTTATTTTCTAGTTATCAGACCAGGATAAGTGCGAGTAGGGGATCCGGCGTCCTGACGTTAGTTAAAACGGGCCGATATCCAGCAGTAGTCGGTGATCTAAAAATGCTGATGATGATATCCGGGCAGGCATTCGTGATGTTACATAAACATACTTTTTTTGTAAAGTCAACCTTACGCGCATGTGTTTTAATTTGCTTTTACAGTGCATAATTTTACATTGTGCACATCTCACTGTGCTGACTGTGTATCTTGGTATTTCTGTAAATCAATGATCTTAGTCTTAGTAATGTTATAAAATATGTGAAAGTTTGTAAAAGAAACCGTTATGTCTGTTTTCTTACGTCAGAAAGAACTAACCTGGTAGTCTTCTTACAGTGTATGGCGCCGGTGCGCACGCGCACGAACACCCGTATGTAGAAGTCCACGGACACACTCAGCAGCGGCTCCACGTACCGGTTGTATCTGTTGGCGTGGTGCTCTATACTCTGCAGCAGTATCCTGAGCGCCTAGAGGAAATTAATACTTTTTTGAGCCCGACCACCACCACTTTCCCAACGCAGCTACCATTGTTGCTCCAGGATTGACAGCAGCCACATCACTTGTTGCACTTTGATATGCTATGCTAAAACTAATCTGCGAAGACTTTAATCAGAAGAAAGATTGGAGTATGATGTTATATCCAGGTCCCCTCCCCAACAAAGCGGAGACAGTGCAGGATTGTAATGACGTATACACTATACAGCGAAAGAGAGACAGCAGCCAATACATTAACATCCGAATTTCCCCCAATGGGCCAAGGTAGCGTGGAGCTTGAGCAATTTCTATTCAGGGGCCCTTAATTTGTTATCATTTTGAGTATTCCATAATACTCACATAGATTGCCATAGGCCCTATAGACTACTTCGCTTCATAGCGGCGGCCCGCAGCAAACCCTACTTGTGCGCTTGCTTAATCCGACACTGGCTGTGCCTACCACTTCGCATGGAATATATTGCTTTACTTGGTTCATATAAATTATATTCTTCAAATCGCCATAAACCTTTTGGAGTTTACTGCAATTTACTTAAGAAATAATGTAAGGTACGCGATAAATAAATGAGAGTACTTAAATCATGTGAAACAGTAACATTGAGTTGGTACATAATTATGAATTCCGCCTGGAAGCTCAATGGATACACAGTTTGATACCATACAGATTTAAATAAAACGGTCATCCATCCTAACTATGGGTCTTATTAAAAATACTAGTAGAACCCCGCTGTTTTACTTAGGACTTAGAAGTCAGCCGCTTAGCAAAATGGTATACTATACGCTGTATAGGCTCTCAATAAGTGTGCCGTCTAACACTAAAAGATTTCTGTTAAACTGAACTAGTAGTTCTAGAGATTAGCGAGTACTTCCAAGGAAACAAACTCAGCTTTGTAATAGTAAGTATAACAGTTTATGTGAAAAACCTTACCATTTCATGACAACATCTCGCTTTCAAACTAACAGCTCCATATTTATAATAACACGTTTCTGGAGTATTGCCTGCCAAAATAGCCATATCTGTGGCTGTGATGAGGAGGAGACCACCATCTTGAACACTTTGTAAGGCAGAATCCAGGAATATGGCAGGACACCCATATGGATCCAGATCAACAGCTGTAAACCTTTTCTGATAGTGCTTATGTTTGTACATAAGCATGCTGAAATATAGTTTCATGTTCCATCAAACATAACTGTTTGGAGAGAATAACATTTGAGAGCATAAATTGTGTATTTTTTTGGAATTAATAAAAAAGTCGGTATACCATGCTTTAGTACAGTAGATTCATTGCTGCCAGTTTCGCCATTAAATATTACAATTTTTTTTATATTATTTAAGCGACAAGCAGTCGATATCTTGGTGACTGCCAAAACCTTTAAACATCTAGAAAGTGGTTAGGCATTTTGTTGTGTTGACATATTTTCGCCATTAAATCATTCGCCCAATGGGACAGCGAGCTTACAAACCGCACACGACAACATGCCCAACTTTACTCCTTTATGATGTGGATGAAAGCTGGCCCAAATCTGCTGTAATGCAACATGACACTACCTCTTAGAATTATTGTAATAATAGATAATAGATAACTTACCATGCATCATCATGACTGGTTTCCACTAGATCCTCAACCCCATTGTACACTATGTTATCTTTGATGGTCTCCACGGCTTGTTCTGATAAATCATTGGCAATTATCTTGTTAACGTCTGCCACTTCTTTCGCATACCTGATGCTTCTTAATCCTGTTGCAGACAGGGCCTCTAGTATTGATATAGGCGTCTAGAAATTGAAACAACAAAAACACATCTTCACACCTTCAATGGGGTAGGGCAGAGAGAATGGAGAGCCACATATCACTCACATTCACTGCCACCCTGATTAATCTGCCAGATAGGCACATCTATCTGGGAGATTAATCAGAGTGCAATCTTCTATTATTTACAAATATAATTAACAGAATGTAACTAAACATAATAAAATTTTCTACAGAGTCACAGATTATATCAAGAATTATAGTTAATGATGGACATTGTTTCGTATATAAGCACTCACTTTCTTCTTCTGGACTACTGTTTAAAAGTATTGCTTTTAATTGATTAGCTTAATAATATATATATATATATATATATATATATATTATGTTGTGAAACCATGTGCCTACGAATGATCTCTATTGTATTGTATACCTGTAGCAAATGTCATCCATACTGTTCACTAGTTTTTCATGAAAGAGGAAGAAACAAATTTAGACATGTTTTACTTTGAAATTAATATTTTCCCAGGTGGATGAGTTTTGCCCCATTCAACCCAGGGGTATATTTGAGTAAAAATTTTGTGGTTGATGTCTTAAGTTTAGACAGCAGTCCACCCGTGCTGCTATGTGGTTACTGTAAAGCTCCTGCAACTTCGGGCTAGTTAAATAATTAAATAAACCGCGATAGAATCCGTAAAAAAGTTTTATGGTAGATTTATTTGTCCTTTCTTTGCTTAGGTATTACAATTCACTACCATTTTTTATAAAGTAGCTGTACCACATTTATTATACCTCCTCTGTAGAAACATCTTCCTTATGATTATTCTTTTTTTCTTTTTTCTTTTCTTTTTCGTCTTTAAAATCTTTTATAAAAACATTAAGCACTGCAATGCTCAAGTCTCTGTTAAACTCTTGGACTGGATTGTAAAACACTTTTTCAGATGAAAGACGAATTTCTGCCTGTCCTTCTATAATAGATTTTGTTGTGTGTCCTGCATTCTTCATTTCCATTTTCATAATATTCTAAAAAAAAACAAAATGTTGTTTTCAAACACTTCCAAAACAATAACAGAATATAATTTCTAAAATTGAACGAACCCTATTTAATATACACAGGAGTCTTAAGTGTTTAACATACATAGATCAAAATAGATTTTTCGTTGTGACAAAGGGAACAAAATAATATTAATACATATTCTTTTATTTGTTACCACAATTGCTTTACGAATTAGAATTTCACTTCTAGGTTACTTGATGATTTTTATTCTCTTTGGATTTTCATGTGAGATGGTCATCTGACATTCGAGTAATGACACCTTTTTTTTTCGGAGGGACCTAGTACTTGTTGGCGGCGCTTGTCCAGCCTCAACAGTTTGACCGACTAGTGAAGACTTTCGTGTCTTAATTAATTTAAGGACACCAATACGTAGTATTACAGCAGCCTACGCTATTACTATATAGTTTGTGATGACACCTTTCCTAAAGTATTTAAAGTCTAAAGAGACCCGTTCATCCATTTCTTCAATTCTCATATGGTTTAAATTATTTTTGCCAAGAGCACTTCGACCTTTCAGTCACAGTAAGGACCACATTTGGCCGATAAAACGTTGGCTAAGCGCTTTTGCTGATCTTAACACTATATACACTAGAGAATTAATATATAGAGAAGGTAAGTGAGCTTGAAACATGACCGTCTAAATAGCCAGACTTGAAATTTTATGTATTTAAGCCAAGTAAAGTACATCTCAGTCTCTTTTTTAAATTAAATTATATCTGCGCAATGCACATGCTTGATTAGATAGACAAAGATAGTACTGTTAGAACCACGCTGAGCACGAAATAATCTTTAGTATCGTCCAGTTTCGTGACCCGTCTTTATCTAATTGCGCATAGACCTCCTACTATAATATATCATTAAAAAAAATCATTATGCCCTCCTGTACAATAAAATGGTGTGGAAAACATAGCATAAATTCTAATATCAAAGAAGTTGGCATTACATTTCATAGGCAAGTTAACTTCTCTTTCTTCTAATAAATATCTCTTTCTACTGAATATGATTTATTTAGAGCTCAACATACACTCGAAACAATGACAGCCTTTATCAGTCCTTCACTTTCTTTCAAAGGTAATTAATTCTTGTTTGACAATTGTGACGTATAAACAATATAAACAGTGCCGTTCACAATATATATCGTGACTTATCGACAAAAAAAAACTGAAGAAACATGTAAATAAATGTATTTTATATGGAAAAATTATGATTGAACAAATTTTTGTATTACAGTGTCCTCACTTACATGCAATAAAATTAAATTATGGTTATCAGATTTAGTTTGTTTAAAAAAAGTTTTTCAGGTATTGTTGTCAGGAAATATTTGAGTTTCAAAATACTTCTTTATACTGGTATTGCTGGTGTTTTAATTATATATGTATTGTAATCCCTACTCTGTATATGAGATATCGAGGCAAACCTGCAGTCTCGTCTAAATAGACAAGCGAAAAGCGACAACAACAAATACGATGGAGAATAGGAATTAAAAAGAATATTGAAGATATTTTGGACACATGATCACGTATTTTCAATATAAGAATCTCTATCTCTAATTGATTTTAATTTTTATTTTTAGCACACAACATATATTATATGTGTAATCGATGATCGGTTGAATAAGGGTCTGAGCAAGTGAGATTGTAGTTGAAAAAGGCAAAAAGTATGGAAGACGTTTCAAAGAGTAACTTGAGAAGTAAACCTTATGATTGATGTCATTAATGTAAGCATTCCGGGAGATATTTGAGTCAAATAACACACCTAAGTTCTTTGCAGCATCAGTGTAGTAAAATCTAGTAATCTTTGTTGGGTCCAATTCTTACTGTGCTTTTTTTATGATTTTACGTAATTTTGTTAAGTTAAATTGCATATTTGTGTTTGTTTGTGTTGATATGGATACTGTGTTAGTTTTTTTAGCGAAAGCTTTTACTTTACAGTAGTAGTTTTAACTGCTGAAAATAGGCGCAAGCGCCCAAATTCGGACATGAATCCAGCTTCTAAAAAAAAAAGAAATTTTGCTAATCCTCATAATATGTCTCCTTCTATCGAACTCACATACACAAATCCAGAATTTGAAAAGGAGAGCGACAAATACACCCTTCATGATATTGGGCATTTTATTGCTCGCGTTACCAAGCAAATCTGGAGCCTTATTCGTGTGTAGTTCTTAGCGCCATTCAATTTTTTCATTCCCTTTTCAAAAACAAGATTCAAAATGTTAAGTTTCGTGGGATAAAGCGTGTGGGAAAAAATAGGTCATCTATCGAATTTAAAACGGCGTGTGATGCTAATTCATTCATTGCACTCAAAGCTCTTTCTACAGGTGGATATATTGCTTCAACTCCTACGTATAGTGCTGCTCGAATGTGGGTGGTTCGCACCATTCGTACCATTTGGCCTATGGAGGATGTGGTTTCCCAAATAGTGGTACCAGGAGGACTTGGCATGGTTGTTAAGGCCCGCAGACTAAGCAGAGACGACAATATACCAAGCTGGGTTCCTACTCAATCAGTAGTCTTAATTTTTCCGGACATAAACTACCAAAAAATATATACATTTTCTATAATTCTCTACCATTGGAAATCTACGCATTACAATGCAATCTATGCTGTAGATTTGGTCACATAAAATCTTAGTGTAGATCAAAACCTAGGTGCTATAAGCGTGGACAAATGTATGACAGTGATACATGAGAACAACTAGTCTTTTCTCTTCTGTATCTCATCCAGCCAATGCCACATGCCCAGAGCATTAACGCCAAGGAGCATTTAAGTTAGTTATGTATCAGGAATCTGTTTCATATCTAGAGGCATCTGTCAGATTCCCACAAATGAGACATTTTTTCGCTGATGTTAACAAACTCGCAACCTACCTCCATTCCTTCTTCTCCAATTGGAGTTATTACTTTCTCTCCCCCTACTACGTCATACAGAAAAACAGTATTTTCTCCTCGCCGTCCAATTCCTCGTCCCCCTCGTCCAGGTTGTGACAGACAAACTCACTATAACATTACTGAAACTCCTCAAACCAGTTCCCAATATAGTACCGCACTAAATAATAATATTTCCCCTAACAATGATTTAATTTGATAAATTCTTTTACAGTTAACTAATTTTGCCTCCCAGTTTAGTGTTACCGGGTTACCGTACAATCTTTTAAATACATTCTCCAACTTCATTAATACCTCTAATAGCAATGGCCTACAGTCTGATTCAATGGAACTGTCGGAGCACTAAAAATAAGAAGCAATACATTGCTTTTCTAGCTAAAACTTGTAAGTCTTTCTCATTTGCAGTTCAGATACTTGGCTGAGATCGGGATAGCATTTTGGAGTCTCGCGCTACTCCTGCCTCAGACCTGGTGGCTGGGGTGGTGTTGCTATTCCTTTTTCTGACAATGGCTTCTCATGACATAGGTTTAAATATTGTTGGTATTCGCTCTATGAATATATCTTTCCTGTAGATATACATTTCCAGTCCAAATACAACAATATCATCTGAATTTGAGACCTTAATTTCATCTGTTATTACTACTATATTTTATTATTACTATCAATTTTCATTCAGAGAGTAACGTGGTTGTTTTTTCACGAAGTGGGATTGTCGCTAATGTTGCGGTTACTTACAACAACCAAATTTTTCCGGCTCTAATATGTTAATTTAACCAGCTTACCCTTCGCGACCTATCAGTGCAAACTTAATCCTTAATATGACATAGCTTTTGAAGCCATAACATACATACTAGATATTGTACCTAATCCATGCATATATAAGGGACATCTCAGTTCAATTATATAACGTACTAAAACTGTAAAAACTGAACTCAGATATTTATTGATGCCTCAAAGTTATCCTAATAACGATGTGTTGGCTCTGCAGTCTGGATTCTTAAATATAACGTAGTGCTAAGTTTTAAATTCCCTCCGCTTTCAACAATTTACACTGGTGAACTCTTGGCTATTTGTGAAGCACTGTCTTTCGTCATTTAGGACGAAGTAGTAGATACTTGGTCCTAGCCTCACATAGAATCTCAGATCACATTTTTTTTTCCTGTGCCAAATCACGCTTTTCACTGTCCAATAGTCTTCCACCTAAGATCCTCCGCCATATTGATTTTAAATCCTTACTAACATATGTAAACTCTCCATTTGTCAACATACTTTGTAATTTTATTAAAATTAACTGTTTGAAATTATAACGTAAGTCCACTATATATTATCATAAATTATTTTATGTACACATTTTTTTTATTCCATGTGTATCCTTATGTACTATATCACACGTATGTTCAAGGCAAATTAACTTTACTTTCAGTTATACTCTAGTAGGAACGGGAACCGAACTTGTTTCCTCACAATGAATTCAAATCTAGCAAAATTCAACCAAAACTCTAACATTGGCAAATCTCAAAAGGGAGCCAAAGTAAAAAAAATCTTAATAATGTTGGGTGACTTTAAAGTTTATAATTTTGACATTGACAATTCGAAGTTAACATATTTGTAGAAATAACCTCTTATATCTTTTGTGTCTTTGAAAATAAAGAATAATTTATGTATTTAAAAGTTTGAATAATCAGAAAAAAAATGCACACGGCTAGTGTTTTGATACGCAATGCCGTGTTTAATAATCCTGCGCTTAGGCCATCGACGCGACTAACCAACAAAGTAACAAAAATTGCATCATATTTGCAATGCAAAAGTGCTGAAAGTAGACTACTTAGTACTTTACCTAAATATGGAGCCCGTGACATCAGAATATGTGGTCACAATAACGGATTCTTAACGAATAGGAAGGTTAGTAATACTGCTAATATAAAAAATTTATACAAAACATAATAACGAATTTGGAGAATGTGGTTACTGTTCGTCAATATCTGTGCATAGAGAATACATATGGAACCTACAAAATACTGCATAACCTAATTTAACCCTGAGATGGATTGTACATGAGTAAAGTGGCAGGGTACAGCTTGTAATAATATAGCCCATTTGACTCCCAAATAGTGTTGCTGTTGTATTTCAAAAGGTTTATGGAGTCTCTAACTTTGTTAGCTAGTAGGGGTACAAGAGTACTATTCGTCATAATGGAATAGAATTAAGGACTGACTATCAATCTACCAAATGAAATGTTTAATATATTCTGTGAGACCCTGCCCTACACCAGAAGATAAAGTGCTGGATGGCATCTTACCCAGTAGACTGACGATTTACTTAAAGTGTTGGGGATTCGTTGAATACATGTGGTTTGTGCCCGCGACATGCGGGAGGCATACATCCAGCAGTGGTCTTCATCTGGCTGATGATGAAGATTCTGTAAATTGATGTTTAAATTTTGAAATAGTGTTACACTTTCAAAGTATTGTTTAGTATTTGTAATTTATTTGCACTATTTCAGGTAATAAGTAGCAAACAATATTCAACAGGTAGCAAAAGTGATCCTGAGGAAGATGAACCAATTGATACAAAAGATGATGCTCAATTATTTTCCAGTCAATTGCCGGCAACAGTGGCAGTGCCAGAAGTCTGGCCACAAGTTCCAGTCATTGCTATTAATAGAAATCCAGTATTCCCAAGGTTTATTAAGTTAATAGAGGTAAGTGGTTCTTAGCAGTTATGGAGAAGAAGGGCAATGCATATGTGGAAAAGAAGCAAATGCATATGCAGATGTTAATGCCTAAATGCCTTGGATTTCTCGTTTGTTCCATTATAAAAAGTAAGGTACATTGTTGTAAAATGCCCCCTCCCCTTTTTAATTCTGAATGTGGTGTTTCCTATAAGGTACTTATTGTACATAAACTGGGCTTGAGCAACATGAGGGAGTACATGTCTCTAAAGTTCAATTTATGGCATTTATTTAGTGTTCTTATTAGGGCAGTTTTTCGTGATAAGAAAGGCCTACTGGTGTTGGCAATCATCTCAAAATATTAAAAGTTAATTTAATTCAATTATATTGACAGTTTCCTGGCCTTTAAATTTTGTGTTGGTTTAAGTTTTTTTGATTGTTTTTTTTTAGATATCAAATCCAGCTTTAATAGATCTAATTAGACGTAAAGTGAAACTAAACCAACCATATATTGGAGTATTTTTGAAGAAAAAAGAAGATGACAAATCTGATGTTGTTCAGAATTTGGATGATTTACATCAAGTGGGAGTATTTGCACAAATACATGAAATGCAAGACATGGATCATAAATTACGTTTGGTTGTAATGGCACACCGCAGGATTAAGATAACGGGACAGTTTGTCGAGGATGAAATAGAGACAGGACCGGCAGGTAAAAATAATAATTACCACTAAACTTATCATCGTCGAACAATCAGCATTAGCTGATTTACAGTATTACATTAGAAAGTGCAGCAGATTTGGGCAGCACAATCAAGAATCTAGCTGTCATTGTTCAAGTAATATGTAAAATAATATAAAGTGATGTAATGACTAACATTCGCGTAAACTTAAGACATCAATATGACGACAAATTGTTTGACTTTCATTACTTTTTATCTGGTATATGAACGGGAGACTTTATTTTATAGTATTAAGGACAAGCTTTCATAGCCTTTTGAGGACTACCCACACCCAGACATCCACAATATTCTCATGCAGATACATTGCCCTCATTTTCCTCGATATGGTGGATGGTGGTGGCTCTATGTGAGCAACAACATTTGTACCTGTCGAATTCTGCTGCAACGCAGCATAGCACTATTGATTACTCAAACATCTACATACTGTCTCGTTATATTGGTATGAATTCAAGCCTGGGCCAGGTATAGATTTACTTATTGAGAAATAACTGATTACTTGTATGAAGGAAAAAATATATTTTTCTGGACTTAATCTTTTAACATATAGATAATTTTTGAGATAAATGACATGAACGGTATTAGTATAAAATAGTAAATTTGTAATATCACAAAAATAATATTCTACAAAAACTCTTAAAAGATTCGGAATCATGGGTCTGCATAGTCTTAAGATAACAGATCACAGGAGCAGGTTAATTATTGTGATTAATGGATGGTGTGACCACAAGAGACTGCATAAAAAGTGTGAGTGTCGAAGTAGAATAAGACCCACTAGGTTACGATATAATCTTATCACCAATCACGAGAGCTTCATCTCTGAAATTGTGTTTCAGAAATGAAGCTCAAATTTCCAATATTTAATGTTGAATTTAATGTTGTCCGTGAAGAGACCGATGCGGAAAGACGACGAAGAAAGCATCGGAATAACAAAAGAAAAGTGGAGGCTGAAAAACCAAAAGAGGCAGAGAAGAAAGAGAAAACCACGGACCAGGTTATGATGGTGAAAGTGGAAAATATGATGCATGAGAAGTTCCAGCAGAATGAGGAAGTTAAGGCCCTGACCCAAGAAGTTATTAAGACCATTAGAGATATTATCAACATGAACCCACTGTACAGGTAATGAACATATTCTGAAATACAATTTGTGTATAGTTAACGTAGAGTGCTGACGCTTCTTGATGGAAATTCGTGTTATAATTTGAACCTTTTGTGGGAAGAGTTAGTGCCATGTTGCATAGACTTGCATGCTGCAAAGTGACATCTTCAGTGTCGCGTTTCGTGCGGTTTGTGAGTAGCCGGTGGTCTAGCCTATTGGGAGGAGGAAAAGGAGGGCAACGCATCGGCATAGTAATTATGTTGATTGACGTCGGTAGTCATAAAAAGGCTCCGATTGGTCGTCTGCCCCCTTATTCTATAAAAAAAAAGAACCTCAATGTCACAATTTCTATAAATGTACACTATTTTGATACTGCTTCGATACACAAAATCAGTAAAAACTAATAATAGATTACATGTGCGTTATTTATGCAAGTTAGTTATAATTTGCATGAATAACGCACAAATGATTATAATTTGCATTATTTAACATCAGGATTAAACTTTTTTTCTGTTATTTGCCCATTTTATCATCATCATTATCAGCCCTTCTCGGTCCACTGCTGGACACAGGCCTCTTTCAAAGAACGCCAAGACGGCCGATCTCCTGCTACTCGCATCCATCCCGGGCCGTCTACTACACGGAGATCGTCTTCCCACCTGGTGAACGGTCGACCAACACTTCGTTTTCCTGAACTCGGCCTCCACTCCAGAACCTTACTGGCCCATTTGCCATCTGTTCTTCTGAGCGTGTGACAGCCTATTGCAACCTCATCGAGCTCATTCGTCGCGTGATATCGGATACTTTAGTTCTCTGCCTTATTTTCCCATTCAAAATAAATAATATATTTTATATAAAAATAATATTATTTAGTCAAATTACAATTTGTATATTAATATAGAAGGAGACCATTGGTTCGTTGCGTAGCAGCAAGTCTTACAGTAGTCATCCCGGATGAATATGAGTGGCAGGTGAAGGAGGCTTGGCGTTTATTTAATGAGGCCTACATCCAACTAATAGAGGATAAGAACGATGATGATAAGGATTAAGGCTCATACTGAATATAATACCTTACTAAAAGCATCAATTTGTTAAATTCTCTGTCTGTCCGTAGGGAGTCCCTCCACCACCTCTTGGCTCAGGGTCAACGTGTCGTGGACAATCCAGTTTACCTCAGTGACCTGGGCGCAGCGCTGACAGGGGCGGAGCCCGCGGACTTGCAAGCCATCCTCGAAGAGATGGATGTAAGTGGTCTTTTGTTTTTTTTTACGCACAATTAAACAGGAAGCTTTTGTTAATTACCATCGGCCAAAGACGTTGGCAAAATTGCTATCCAGACGTGTGGACCTCCTTTCTCCAATGGGCCACTTGAAACACGCAGTCGGCACTAAATGCGACAGCGTACGTGTCATTTTCTCATGAGGTCTAGGGGCACCTTCCTGGTCGTGCCGTCCCAATTCTGCTGTAATGCCGCATGCTACTTTTATTACTTAACAAATTTACAATCACATCGATAAAAGTGTTCGTACTGACATGTAATTTTCAGATACCGAAGCGACTGATGCTGTCTCTATCCCTGCTGAAAAAGGAGTATGAGCTGTCCAAGCTGCAGCAGAAGATCGGCAAGGAAGTGGAGGAGAAAGTGAAGCAGCAGCATAGGAAGTATATCCTGCACGAGCAGCTCAAGGTGATGTCCCAGTTTATAGCTCATGGGGGCAAACACCCTACGATATGCCCGTATAAGTTTTAGTTATATTGTTTATTTACAGTGACCAGCGTAAATATTTGACCAGACTCGCAAACCTCATCAAACGCGATGGCATAATCCATGGGCCACCATGATACAACTTATTATTACCACATACATATCTTCACTATCGTCATCATCATTAACAGCACTTATCGGTCCACCGCTGGACATAGGCCCCTCTCAAGGAACGCCAAGACGGCCGATCTTCTGTTACTCACATCCATTCCGGACCTGCTACTGCACGGAGATCGTCTTCCCCACCTGGTGAACGGTCGGCCAACACTTCGTTTTCCTGGACGCGGCCTCCAGAATAACTACTTGTAAGTTTGTAGCATTCTTCGGGCAAGTGGACATGCATTTTTAAGTATTTTCAAATTCACTGTTGAGGAATCAATTGGTGATAGTTTTTTGGGGACTGGACTACATAGGAATGTACTGTAGGGGCGAACGCAATAGCATAGCAGGCAGTAGTGGGTCCCTCAACATAAAATAATTTCGCCGGCGGCGTGTCATCGTGGACAAAAAAATGTCACATGTGGACACCACATTAACAAATTACGTTTGGTCTAAATTATATATTTGCGCTCCATCTTCACTCCTCTCGCCACCGGAAACGCACTAACTGCAGGAAACGCATAGCTGTCACCTTGTGGCGGTGTCATGTGACCGAGAGGTGCCTCCCACGGACGTGCCGACGCCGTTGGGCCGGATAATGCCTGACATTTACTGAACAGGCGATCAAGAATGAGCCAGCTCATTCTTGGGGGCTTGGGTAAGGACGTAATCGGGTATAAATCCCAACAGGGACTAGTTAAATGTGTGTATTCGTCTTACTTTGGCATCGTAGTAATGGTTTGTCTGACATTGGCATCATAATAATGAGCCTATTTTGATGCGGTTGTGTGCAGGTGATCAAGAAGGAGCTGGGCTTGGAGAAGGACGACAAGGATGCGATCGGTGAGAAGTTCCGCGAGCGGATGGCGAACAAGACCGTGCCGGCGGCCGTGCGCACCGTCATCGACGAGGAACTCAACAAGCTCAACTTTCTCGAGAGCCACAGCTCGGAGTTCAAGTGAGTGTGGAACAGTAGGGCCCACCCTAGTGCAAGCAAGTGGGCAGGATGCTCCAGTCTGAGAACTGGGGCGGGGAATTACCCAGCCCGAGTGCCTCCGGACGGTAAACAGCAGACCAAGTGGCTCTGGTCAGAGAGCAGTGCCAAGCCCAAAAGGGTCAAAGAACAGTACCTAGCATAGGTAGCCTCTTTCTTTCTTCTCCATTAGAGATCTGTCTCCAGACTGAGGGGACCTCCTTTCAGAGAGCAGTGTGCACAGGAGGAACACAACACTGGTAAAGTTCCTATGTACAGGGAGAGGCCCCAGTCTGTTACTCTCTCACTGAAAAATAACTGAACAGATTTTGTTTAAATTACGCATAGGCATAGATTACAATGTAAAAAAACAAAATAAAAAATAATGTTTCCCTAGGGGTAGATGGTAATTTTACTCAATAGAGGCAAAGTTACGCGTCTGTTTTCTCGGTTGTATGGGAGTATGCATAAATATAGGATACGTAGGCGATGATTATAATATCTGTGGACCGTAAAGACTTGTGTTACAGGTACCAGACAACGAAATATATTTAATTTTTTTATAAAAATCTAAGCAATGTTATATGTTTAAGAGTTTCATTATAGAAATACATATACGAACATACATGACCCATGCGGAATTCGATTTCGGTACGCACTGAACCAGCCGGTCGTCGAATTTTAATGAAACATTTTGCTCACCAGCGTAACCCGCTGCTACCTGGACTGGCTGACGTCCCTGCCCTGGGGCATCACCTCGGAAGAGAACCTGAAGTTACAAGACGCACAGGTACTGGCGATTTGATAAAAAGTGTTAGCGACGCCCGCACGTACGCATGTACGCACACACGTCTTCACGCCATATCACTTAAGGGTCGGCAGGGGGCGGAGTGCCTTAGATCCTCACAGACTTCTTTAGTTTCCTGCACATATTACTTTCCTACATTGTTAGAGATGATGCGGCTCTCGCTGACACAACACCGTGGAGGGATAGGTATGGTTTGAGTTTTGACTCATGGCGAAGTGAGGCCAAACATTTAGTACTGCGGATGATCATGGGCCTTCTTTGGAAATAAAAAAGGCGGCTCACACACAAAGATGTAGACTACAAGGCCAGCGAAGGCGAGCTTGGGGCACACCTCGTTAACTCGGCTCCCCTGCCGTGCCGCAGAGTGTAAGGACGAAACGTCAGATAGGCCAAAACATTTTAGACATTGACTAGATAGAAAAAAGCACTAATTGTTATATCCCCAGGTGATACTGGATGAAGACCACTACGGGATGGAAGACATCAAGAAGAGGATCTTGGAGTTCATTGCGGTATCGCAGCTCAAGGGCAGCACCCAGGGCAAGATACTGTGCTTCCACGGGCCGCCGGGAGTGGGCAAGACTAGCATCGGTATGTGCTTTTATGTACACCAGCTGTGCCCCGCGGTTTCATCTGCACAAAATACAAGGCAAGGAAATCATTTATCATCATCGTATCATTTACAAATAATATTAGTCCGGGTTGTATTCTCCTGCCGTATGGAACATGACTAGTGAGAAATATGCGGATGTCGAGTGTACTTGCCGGGAGCAACTAAAGACACCACGGCCGCTAATGCACTGATTTTTATTGGACGCAAATGCAACTGCGTTTTTCATGCATACCCTCATGTATATCACTCTTCCCCTGTAGCAAAAGACATATCGGTTACAGAAACTTCCTAATCCACCTTGGGATTGCGTTTCTGTCGTACATTCGGTTCGGGCTGGTCGCACTTGGCAGGCTATCTTCGGCTACACGAAAGGACTCGTGTTCGGGCTGACTCTCAGTCATGGGACGACGGACACCTCTCGTCGTCGTCACCCATGACAGGGTCGAGCCTGTTTTTTTGGCGTTTTTCATGCATACCCTCATATATATCAACTAGTAAAGTATTTTTTTTCGATCTTGCTCTTGATGCCATCCCTAACTCATGTCACTTGGTTGCCTGGCGACATCAGTGGCAAATAATAGTTTAAACATCTTTGTTAAACAAATGATCAAAATTGTTATTTTGCTCCTAATCGGTTTTTTATATTCTTTGGCTCCTTCTAAACAATCAAGGTTATTTCCTCCATAAAATAAAATAAAACATCTACGCTTACTCCATATCTCTAAATAAATAATATTAAAGACGTTTTAGTGTAATTAACAATTTTAGGCGTAAAAATATGCAAACAATACCCAAATAATGCTGTCGTTGTCCAAGCAATGAGAAATATGTTTCATGCAGCATTGAAAATACAACCAACACATGTGTTATATTTGGTCCTTGGAGCAGTATCATTTTATTTTTCGTTCGTAGCTCGGTCGATCGCTCGTGCGCTCAACCGCCAGTACTTCCGTTTCTCTGTGGGCGGTATGACGGACGTGGCGGAGATCAAGGGACACAGACGCACATACGTTGGGGCCATGCCCGGCAAGGTGGTGCAGTGCCTCAAGAAAACCAACACTGAGAACCCGCTGGTGCTCATTGATGAGGTGGATAAGATTGGCAGGTAGGCATTTGCAGTTTTTTCATAACATATGAGGACAAATCTTCGAAGATTGTAACTTTCATATTTATACCAATAGTTTGTTAGTAATATTATTGCCTGGAGGTGTTGATATAGAAGACAGAGCAACGTACAAAATCCACCATTTCTTGCACCTAACTTATAAACGGTATTCTTTTGGGGGTTGTCAATGTTGTTTAAGTAAGTTTTGTCATCAGGGGGGTCCACGGCGACCCGTCGTCCGCGCTGCTCGAGCTCCTCGATCCGGAGCAGAACGCCAACTTCCTCGACCACTACCTCGACGTCCCGGTCGACCTGTCCCGCGTGCTGTTCATCTGCACCGCCAACGTGGTGGACCAGATCCCCGAGCCGTTACGGGACCGCATGGAGCTCATTGATATGTCGGGTGAGTCGGCGTACACGCACACACACACACGCTAACGCACACGCAGTATGCACGCACGCACGCACGCACAGCTCCTTTATTATCGGATTGGGGCGGCACTATGGAGGAAGTACCGCATCTGATGCCGCCGTCAAGTGTCGTATTTTCTCCGAGGGTTTCCTTTGGCCCGTGGGAGAGTAGGAGAGAAGGAGCTGATGACACATCCGCATGACCATTATGCGGTTGCCTATAGTCTTCGGGTATTAAAACGCTTGGCCGTTTGGCCACTCATACTGTAAAATATACTTGTATTAGGAAGCTGAAGGGTATGTTAGATAGCTTTTATCAAGGAAGATATATCTACTATCGCGCTGCGCGAGTGAAACCATTACGGGGGGTAGCCGCTAATGTAGGTATACTGATTACATGCATACATGCACAGACGAACGTACACATGCGTGCACTTTGGTATTTTTGTGCGCGTTAATTTTGGTAAAATATTGGGGTCTTTTGTTTAAAAATGACTCCAATATTCGAACGAGTCTATTGTAACCTAATACTGAGTAAATATTTTAATGTCCCATGTTGGGAAATGAAACGCAATGGCGTGAAGGATGTTTGAGAGAGACAAGGACGGGAGGACATATATGAAATATGACGATGGTAGTGAAGCATGAATCGTGTTCTTAATGAATAAATAGTTTTCTAATTTACTTACTTACTATTGACGATGTCACATGGTACAGGCTACGTGGCCGAGGAGAAGCTGGCCATAGCGCAGCAGTACCTGGTGCCGACCGCGCAGAAGAACTGCGGGCTGACCAACGAGCAGCTGCGGCTGGAGACGGACGCGTTGCACGCGCTCATCAGGAGTTACTGCCGGGAGAGCGGCGTCAGGAACTTGCAGAAGCACATCGAGAAGGTGGGACGGACACATATATTGTATAGCTTTACGAGACCATCCTTTTACTTATTGTCTCCTTAACTAACTTAACATTACACATTTTTGCGGAATTACAGGACACAGGCACAAAAGTAGAGTTCTCCGTCTCAAAAATATAAAACAAAAACCAATGCCAGCTTCCTTGGCAATGGTACCATGAATTTGAATTTCAAAATGTGTGTGTGCCTTGTGAGGACTATCGACCCCCATAGACGCATTATTCTTGTGAAGCAGATTCGTTGCCCTCCTATCTTCCTCTCCATTTCTTCACGTGGGCCACGGGCTCACGGAGCTGCAATGCAGCATAGCATGGTACTTACTCGTAAAGATCGCGTCCAATGTGTCATCGGAAAGTCGCAAACGGCAATTTACGGCGGCTACTAAGAAAGTCAAGAGCTGTACGTAAGTGCGCGCTGAAGTAATCATGATGATGGATCAACGTTTTTAACCCATCAAAAAAAGCTGTGAGGTTCTCAATTCGACGCGTATATATTTTTTATGTTGGACCACTCACATCTCTTAACAGGCCACTGGCATAATTTTGATAGTTCTTTTGAATCGATAGGATATACCCCGAAGTTAGTAATGTAAACGGTTTGTATGCTTACATTACAGATCGCCCGTAAAGTTGCTTATAAAATAGTGAAGAAGGAAGCGAGCGACGTGACGGTGACCGCCGACAACCTGTCGGAGCTGGTCGGCAAGCCCACGTTCAAGCACGACCGGATGTATGACGTCACGCCCGCTGGAGTGGTCATGGGGTTGGCCTGGACCGCCATGGGTAAGCCATTTCACTTTTGTCAAGTTGTTAAATTTACGTACTTAACTGCGGAGTGATTTACCTTCAGTGCTATACCATAAAAACAATACATAGATATTTTTGATTATGTTGTAATAAATTGATGCTAGATGGCGCTTAAATAAATGAATATATATGAATTTTTTCTTTAACGACACGTCACGAGAGGGTTACCTAGATCTAAATACAAAAAAACCGTCTAAATCGATGGAGCTGTTTTTAAAAAGTATCTATTATATCCATGGCTTGTATAAGTCATTTAAATCTTGTACTTTATACATGATAATCACTCCCTACTCTTATTTTCTTTTGATTGAATTCGTTGCGCGTCCCAAAATGGCAGTAAATCAAACCTCACGTTACACCCTTAGTCGCGCCTCTGGCATAACGTCCATGTTTGCCCTTTACGTAACCAACCTTTTTCAATGACGCGGGGAATCGCATTTACGCGCCTTTATCGGCCGCGAGTGAGGTCCTGTGGTGTGTGTGGCTCGCGACACTTTGTAGTGCCGAGTACTCACAAAAACCACCGCGAGTGCCATCAGTGACATCTTTGGAGATGTGCCTCGGAATAACAATTCCTATGTCAACTGCGCCAATAGGTCCTAATGCTCGTCGAAATTCTACTACGAAAAAAGTTTCGTTACTCACTCCGGTTGGCTGTTTATTTTTTTGCTACTAACAGGAGATTCAAATGGTCATTACAGGCTGGCAAATATTGGAGAATTATAGAAATTGTGTGATATTTTATCTTGAACCTACGTCGGTTGGTAGTCATACTCAACAAACAAGTGTAATTTCTAGGTGGTAGCACTCTGTACGTGGAGAGCGCGGTCCGCAACTGGGCGAAGGACGAAAAAGCCATGGGCTCGCTGGAGCTGACCGGTCACATGGGGGACGTGATGAAAGAGTCTGTGCGGATAGCGCTCACCGTAGCGCGCAACTACCTGGCGAAGCACAGCCCCGAAAACTCCTTCCTGAACACCAGGTACTGTTTTGACTAAACTAACGACTCACTAGTTCACCGTAGCGCGCAACTACCAAGCGAAGCACAGCCCCGAAAACTTCTTCATGAACACCAGGTACTGTTTTGACTAAACTAACGACTCACTAGTTCACCGTAGCGCGCAACTACCAAGCGAAGCACAGCCCCGAAAACTTCTTCTTGAACACCAAGTACTGTTTTGACTAAACTAACGACTCACTAATTCACCGTAGCGCGCAACCTCCTGGCGAAGCACAGCTCTTAAAACTCCTTGAACTTCAGGTAATACCTGTCTATACACCTAATTCATTAGCTCACCGTAGAGCGGTACTGTTCTGTCTGTCTATAAACATTTTTTTTTTAATTTTAGTAAATTAGAATTTAGAATTCAAATCAAGGTAGTTCAAATCAATGTCAAACATATACTCCCACAGCCATTTACACGTACACGTACCTGAGGGTGCGACGCCTAAGGACGGTCCCTCAGCAGGTGTGACCATGTGCAGCGCGCTACTGTCTCTCGCATTGGGCAGAGGCGTGCGGCCGCGTCTCGCCATGACGGGCGAACTTTCGCTCACCGGCCGCGTGTTGCCCGTGGGAGGAATTAAGGAGAAGATAATTGCGGTGAGTTACTCATGCAAACGCATAGGCACACACGTGTATACGTCGCTGTCGGATTCTCTAAATCGCTGTATCTCTTTACGGGTAGCCATTTTCAAAAACAGGGCCGTTCTACTTTGTGGCGGGCCAGCGATTACCCACATTGAATAAGGCTGAGTGAAATCGCGCCAAAAAGAGTTCGGTGTTATACGATATTCAATAAAGCTAGCCTTATTGAAATAAAGTGAATCGTTATCCACCTTTTTGACACGTTCTAATTCCTAACTTTAACACACGCGGCGTTACTATACGTGATAACAACAATAGCGTCGATTGTAAAATGTAGGGAAATAAAAACTGTGCCCAGATATGAGCGTAGCTCCCGACTAAGCCTTCGTAGTTACGTTATTTTTTTATTTGCACTGAAAACTTTTGACCTGATTTCCTACCATATCGATCACTATCACTGCCTCAAATCTGATCAAATCAGAGATTTAATGAGGCCAAACGTCAGGCGCCATATTGAAGAACGGCGGCTAACGATTGGCCAGCTAATCGTTAGCTCGCCACAAAAGAAAACGGCCCTGTTTTTGAAAATGGCTAGCCGTAATGTTATACGGCGATTTGTACAAAACGATTACCACATATATACTATATACACGAACACGCATGTACGCACACACGTGAACGCACATACTATACCTTTACGATTTATAATGCCAAATTACATTTTCATGGAAACACGATAGCTTCAGAAAACAAATCATTTTAGTTTTTTTTCTAATTCCAGGCAAAACGCACCGGGGTGAACTGCGTGATCCTGCCCGAGGAGAATCGCAAAGACTTTGACGACCTGCCCTCCTTCATACAGGAGAATATTGATGTGCACTTCGTCAGCGACTACCAACAGGTGTTCGACATCGCCTTCGAAAAGACCAAGGTCTAGCTTTAACCGACTTAAAAATGAGCTTATGTTAGTGTAGAGTCTGCATCAAAAATAGTTAAAAAATTTCAAAACATCTGTATAGATTGGCGACACAGGTGAGCAGTTTTGGCGAATTATACGCACGTGATGATGTATAATAGTATAGCAAGAAATTGCCTTGCTTTCAGCCAAAACAGCAGGTCTAGTTCATGTTAATGTCATTTAAATGATATCGAAAAGCGAAAGAATCCAAAAGTAGTTGAAATTTTTCAATTCGCATATAAACAGCATAGCATGTACAATTTGCTACAACTGCATGTATAGCCTGTGTTACATTGAATCAACTTTAAGACAGTCTAGGTGCTGTTAGAGTAGTCTGCATCTAAAATTGTTTAACAGATTTTTTAAACATCTACATAGCATAATTTGCCCACTCTTGCATTCACTGGCAAAAAAAAAACTCTTGAAATAGTTCTATCACGACGACATAGATGTCACTAGCAGTTTTCAAATTGTTCGTTTGATACAACAAAGGTACCGCCATGGGTGCCTCGTGTTCTGGTGGTACGCATTTTCAGGCACAGTCGTGATGTCCCAGCTTCGAATCCCGATTCGGAGCAAACAAAAAATGTTGTTAGGATTACTCAATTTTCAATAACAGTCGAGAGTTGGACCGTTGACGCCTGGCAGTCTTACACGCCCGTGCCTTAGGGAGCGTGTAAACCGTCACTCTTGCGCCTGATTTCTTCGGCCATGACTGATTGCCGTCTCATCGGAATAGAAGAGTGCGGGTATAGGTATTTGTGCCCGCGCAAACACATGTGTATTATGAAATGTCATGTGCGGATGGGTAAATGGGTTTACCTACTTCGGGACTGTCCTTAGAAATTGAATGAAGAAAAAGATAAAGATAATCACTTTTGGTCATGTGTTGAGCTGTATTTCAAAATGTAAATCATAGTCCACGTGGTAGTCTTTCTAATGACAAAGTCTATATTAACAATCCATTAAGGTTATGGCGTTAATTTTAAATAACTTACTACACATTTTACCATGAAGTAGGGTTTTAAATTTTATTGCACTTTGGGCCTGGTAAAGACCTGTAATTATAGTAATTGTTCCTGAAGAAATGTCGGAATTTATAATTAAACATAAAAATCAAACAATCAAAAAGTGCGCATTTGCAAAGCAAGGTTGTTATGATCATATACAAAATTAAAAAAAAAAAACTTTTGGTTTCTGAGGTTAATTTATCCACTAAGCACAAGGTGGTTCAGAAACATTATGAATAAAACGTAAGTAGATATTTCAAAAATACTTTAAATTCTTATTTCCGGTTTATAATTGCTACTGTAGCGACATCGTAAACCTAATACTTCTGTATACGACTGCAGTTGTGCAATGAAATAAAATGACAGCAAGTGTTTTTTTTTTCATTCTCCTAATTACAATTTAATAAATTGTCTTTTTCACGGGCACTGTCGGTCTGTGTTGGTCGTTATTACTCTCTCAAATACATGTCATTTAGAATTTGTATTGCACAATTATGTCGCATGTGGACTTCTGTTGTCATTTCATCACAGCCTTGTTAGTGTGTAGTAGTTAATATGTAAATAAGTATACAAGTTGTGTGTTTGGTGTATGTACTTGTTATTATATTATTACTATTTTATATTTTTTGTTTTATTTTTTTTTCCATGCTGGTAACCAATTTTCATAGTTATCGGGCCAGTTTTACAGGTTACTTAATAGCAAGTTGACACTGTAATCAGTGTCAACTGTCACTCATATTTATATGTTAACTACCATATAGATGCTTCATGATTACTTCAGACCGCAAACGAAGTTGTAGTTTATTTGCCACTTAAGTTTCTAGTCTAACGGGTCTAGCCAGTTATCTACGCTGTACTACATTTTTTGATTTATGTTGTGTGGAGTAAGTACGTAGTTAGCGCTTCTATTGAAAGCCCACTATCCGTATTCGACTAGCATGTTACATTTCGTACCTTTTAAAAGAGATTTTAAGCTGTCTTGCTTCGTATATTAGTGGCCGTTCGGTTTTGATACTCAAAAACGCCCACAAGCTCAATTCACGGATACGGCATCAGAGGGCGGTGCAGCACAGAGCCGTATCATTTTGAATTTTACCGTGATTACTACAATACATAGTATCGCTTGCAGCTTCGCATGCCGGGCACGCTTGAACTCTTACGAAGCAGCAAGCGATACTATTTACTTCATTTACGACGGTAAAATTCAAAAGTCCATAACACTGCAACTCAACTATTTTCACTCACAGAAATCATCTTCTCGCTCACACTTGCTTAGGTAAAATCGCGTGCTTTACTGTTGCTTTGTTTCGGGTGGCCCATAGGGAATATGGAGCATACTTTTTTACGCATGTTTGTTTATAGCATAGGTGCACAAAGGAGCAATCAGAGCCATTTAATGACTACCCACGGCTAATTGCATCGGCATATGCATTGCCCTCCTTTACACCATTCCATGGCCACATGGGCTACCGGTTACTCACATCCGCGACAACATTCCCATCACTTCTTAGGCGGTCTTGTGAGCGAGAGGTACCTCTCCCCTCCGGTCGTGCCGGGTCAATTCATATGCAATGCATCGTGGCACTACCTCTTAATAAAAAATCATTTTATTTTAAATGAACAGAATTCTACAGTAACTAATGTTTTATGCATCAGATAAAAGGGATCACATCGAAACTCAAAAGTACTGCCCAGCTTTAAGAAGACACGAAGAAGTTTAAAGAAGCATTAAAGTTATGTTAACAAATAAATGTATTTTAGTTTTCAGTTATTTACTCTTATCAGAAAAAGTATTTTTGTTGTTTATTTAAAAAATACACTCGTAGGCAAAAATGTTGATTAGTATGTCATGGGTACCTTTATCTAACCTATTGTTGTTTTGAGGATGCTTCTTCGTTATCATTATTTTCGCTTAAAAATAACAGAAATATCCCATAAATGCCAAAACTATTTTGTTCCATTAAACCAAATTCAATTGGAATTACTGCATACTCCTCCTTTTCTCTTGTGATTAAATTCGTTGCGGGTTCCTAACAGATTTTCCCTTGGGACTCCTGCGATCATACCAAAGAGTCAAAAAGTGATTGTCGATCCTGGTGGCACAGGAGCAGCAGCAGTGGGAATAAGTGGTAGGCTGAGTCCGTTGAAGAAAAGCATTATTCAACTAGCATGGGGTACCTAAATGAAACTTGTAATAGTAAGAGAATGGTATTTCTATAAGGCTCACTGTCAGAATTCCTTTTGAGGATTCCTATAAACGTCGACTTCTTACACAGAATAAAAATACTGATTCCTTGCTACGTGTACATATTTAAATGGATAAGCATGTCTACCGACGACAATCGACAAGTGCATTTATGCTTTTTTAAATGCTCTGTGCTGACGAAATTGTCCAGGACAGCTTCATAGGTTACTATGAGACACGTTGGACAATGGAAAAATTTATGCAGATACATCGGTTTCCCCCATCCCTACACTTGTATCAGCTTAAACTAAGCCCAATCCTACATTGTCGTATTCAAATACAATAATCCAGATTTCACAAAAATGTCCCCACCATGGTTCAAGCATTATCGTGGCGTGGTTGTGGGGCTCAGTAGCCTTGGGTGAACCCAGGCAAAGCCAATTGAACCTAATGAAGTGTTCTTATAAAAACAGGGGACAAAAACTTTACACATATTATAGTGCCGAATGTGTGCATGTCAAAAAAAATAAAAATGGTTTCACAAAAATGTACTTAAATTAGAAAACCATGTGGCCGTGATCGACCCAAGTGGGACTACTGGACCAGCTCTTCTACATATATGTTACTAGTCTCCTACTACTATATATATTATGTTATTCTATTTTAAATAATAATAAAATATGTTACAAAAAGTATTATAAATAGGAATATATGTGAATTAGAGGGGAGGAGGAAAGGTGCCCTTCTTTTCACATCCTTACAAGATGCACAATGACCTGCATGAGAATAATGCAGATGTATCGACTATGAGTGTTGGTAGCTTGCCCCCATAAACTATAAAAAAATCTAATTACATATAATAACAATTATATATTTTAAACATAACATTAAATTATGATACTATATTAAATAATTATTCTTAACATTTACTCAAAGCTTTTTTACCATCTTCAAGTAGCTGAAGTAAAATTGGGTAAACCACATCATAAGTAGCTATTTGGTTTTGTTTTATATAGTTCTCATACCTCTGTTGAGCCCCAGCAACAAACTCCAGTCTATCTCTTTCATTTTTATGTAAATCCAACCACTGCATCAATTTCTGTATGCTCCATCCAGCACAAGTATGAGGTGCTACAAGTTGAGGCCCACAATAGGAGAAAAGATACATCATGACAAGTGAATATGGAAGGGCTGCCCCTTCATATTGACTTTTAGCTATTTCTTGGGGAGACTTTTCCAACAATAGGTATACAGCTTTCAATTGACGATAATGATCGCCTAATTCTGTGATATCATTGACCAATGGTGCTAGAGACGTTTCCAAGTGTTGACAATCAGCTTGAAGTTTAGCCCTGCCATATTTACTTAATGGTCGTACATTACAAACATGATTAATGAATCTTTCAATACAAGATTTGGATATCAGAATACAGCATTCATTTAAGGCTGGCTTTTCATGGAACATAGACAAATAAATATCACAACACCGAGATAGGAACTGCTGCAATTCCCTCATGTATGGTGAGCAATTCAGTAACTTATTATTTAGTTCTTCATTTTTGGATAAATCTGCCTCATCATGCATAGTCATCAATATTATGTATAGGGAATTCTTTATTGTCTCAGCAAACAATTGGAGCACAGGTAAACTGGTAGAGTCTTTTAGACTATTCTGAACAATTTGCACACTCTCTTGGGGTAAAAGTGAATTCATATTTGCTAAAACTCTCTTTATTTGTGTTGAGAAATAATATAGAGAGTTGCAGAGGTCAGCATTTTTCTGTTGAGAGCTTGTTGGTGCCTCAATGATCTGTGCTACATCACTATCCATTGATAATCTCTGTTCCGCTTCCACATTCATTTGTTTTATACATTTGGCCACACTCTGCGCTAGGCTCACACTCAAATTTTTATCGCATAATGAAACACTCAATGCTTCAGCTATAACTCTTACAGCATTGTCCACCTGATCCAGACTTGGCACTTGGTTTAAATGCCACATACTTCTAACTGGCTCTAGAAGTTTTCCTAAAGATTTTGAAAGGAATGCATTCTCCCATTTAGTAAGGCAAGTTCTGTTCATATCTAGATTTTTATATTTTAGTCTAGATAGTAAATCATTAAAACATTTGAGGAGTCTTGGGTAATCAATTTCCATTGACTGACTTACTGTTGTTGGACTTTTTTCTAGTTCATTACTAAAAACTATACACAAATCTGACCAAAAATTCTTTGAAATGTTTCTAAAGTTACCAATAGCGTGTAATTCATTTACAACATTTTGAAGCATTATAATTTTGGTGCAGCTATTATACATATCTACTTTAAAAAGTTCCTCTATGTTATCCCACAGTTTTATTTTAAAGTCATGTGCATTCATGATATTAGCTTTTCCTGGAGCCACACGTCCAGAGCTGGACCTTTTCACTTCAATTGAGACCATTTGTACATTTAGAGCAGTGTTAATAACTATTTTCAAATTTGAAAGTATATTCTGGACAGTGTTTTTTATTTGCTCTTCTGTACACTGCAGGTTGTGGAAAACTTTGAAACATTGCAATAGCTTTGCTTTGTCACCATTTAGTAAACTAGTCTGAAGCAACTCAGTGGAGGTTGATAATAAATCATTTCTCTGATCCTCCACTTGCTTTAGCACATCATCAAGTAAGGTTATGCCTTCAAAGTCATAATCACTGATTAATTCTTTAAGTTCGAATAATATCATGGCAACTTTAGCTGGGTTATCTTTAACCAAACTCAATTTGTTCCATAGTGACAAAATTTTCGCAATGTGTCGCAGTAAATTGCAGGTTGTTTGGACACGCTCAAGCATAAGAGTTTGATTTTCGAGTGCATTATAAGGCGTGTGTACACGATCTTTAATCTTTTCAGCACCTTTTAAGAGTGCTTGAACCTGTGATCTCACGGACGCGAGCATGATTTCCAGGTCTGTGATGTTACTGGCCTGTGTGAGGAGATCATTATGCTTGGCTAGTACTTGACTTTCTAATGATTTTGTCAACTTTTCTATACCTTGAGTAAGTTTAGTAACTTGCTCTGTAACCGATAGTTTTTCACCGATGAGCGGCTTTATTGTGTCCACTAGAAATTTACTGTAAAATTCATCGTTTTCTATTTCTATACATACGTCTTTTGCATCCATACTTGGCACTTTTCCGTGGATTTACTTTGGGAACGATCACTTTCGTTCGTTTGTTTACTTAAGCCCAACAGAATATGATGAAAATATTAATTTACTCAAAATAAATACGTAGGCGAAAATCTTGTTGGTGAAATAATAATCCAGATTCAAATGGACAATTGACTAATGAATTTGACAAACAACAAGTGTCATTTATCGATGTCAAATCTTTTTTTTTTGTTTACACCAGGTTTATCCAGTAAAATTGCGCGCACACACACACACATACCCATCTAAATGCCAGTTTCCTACTGGTTATTACATCATTTACTTATTTATTTATTGTTTTTCACGTAGCGTCTTACTACAACTCTGCACTATTCTATTCAATGCACTCCCAAACCAAATAACTTGAATGTTACAGTAGAAACAATACAAACGTGCTAAAGACCATACGACGCTATATTAGTTATACGAAAAGAGAAAGAATAATCGTGCTCACACCTCTCTTTTTTTGCTACAGTAATATAGATACTATAACACTCTTTCTATCTTCACTAACCTACATCTCTCCTTCAAATTCTTTATAACATACTCTAGTTGTCCTTGTTCTGTCTTTAGTCGTGCATTCATAAATTACTCAATAAGACAAGTATGCGTAAAATTACGATATTTCCATAAGAATTTCTCTCTACCAGCTGTCTAAAGAATTCTCCCTAATATAGGTAGGCGAGCACACTTTCTTTCTCACTTCATAGAATGAAGTCGCTCTTAAATGTCTAGTGGACACAGTAAAGCAATCATGAAATAATTATTATAAGTAGTCGAAACATTAACTTGGAGGTCAATAATAAAGTCGACGTCATCTGGCTTCTCACTCCTACGTTAATACTGAAAAGTTGTTTTTTCTTTTTATACCCTACTGCAGATGCTTACGTTCGCTGTACTGATTTTGAAGTCAAGCTGTTTTGATGGAGAATCCACTTAATTTTATTATACCTAATGTTGGTGTTTCGTCATCTAGACCAGATATATTCCTTTTCTCCCGAGAAAATAAACATATCAACCTAATAGAACTAACGGTACCGTGGGAAACAAACATACCTAAAGACCACACAATAGAAACAAATAAATACTACGATCTAATAAATGTACTAACCAAAATGACTATACGGTTAATTTATACGCGGTAGAAGTGGGAGAGAGAGGTAAACCAGCAAAATCTCTCTACAACCTACTAAAAGACCTTGGCCTGTCGAGAACTGCAGTAAGTTCTACCTTAGAACGGGTATCTAAAGCTGCATTAGCAGACTCCTATGAAATTTGGCTAGGTAGGGGGGGGGGGTAAACCTGAGTAGTAAAGGTGAGTGTTGATGATCATCACAAAGAGGCCTCTTAAACCTCCACCCGGAATCACAAGTCCCGGGGCTACTGGGGTTTACTCCTGGACCCGGCACCCGCACGGTGAATCCATGGAATGCTAAGAAGTTCGGCTCTCTCTCATCATATTGTGGTATTTTAAAGCAGTCTATAGACTCCTTTTCTAAGCGTCTCCCAACTTTAAGAATGAGGGGTAGGTAATTCTATGTCGCGTACGTAACAGGTAAGTATTGCGTGCGCAACATAAAAACGGAAGATATTACAAAGCCGAACTCGATGGCTTGAAATATTTTCATATAATTTTAATGGGCTTAGTGAGACATTAGAATCTAAATGGTCCAGTTGGTTATGTCTCTCTTCGATTGGGTATGAGTTTACCACTTATAACAGAAATGGGTACTAATTAAAACAAACAAAATTATGGTATGCCAATTTTATTTCTTTAAAATCGCACGTTTTGTGCTAGTTCACATTATTATACATATTAAATTATTCACTATTATAACTTATTGTGCTTTAGCGTAAGACTTCACTTAACACTATTTTGATAGTATTAAGAATTAATATTATAAATTCATTAAACTGTATGCGTATATCGAGAAAAAAGTGAATTCGTAAAAGTAAAAGTAGCAATGGCAAAAGTCAGGCTTTGACAGAAAGCTTTATTGCAGAAGCTATTATCACAAGAAAAGTTGTTAATCAACCTAAGACTACATTTAAAATTAATGTATAGTCAAAATTATCGAAAAATGCTTAGAAAGTATATACATAACTTGAAATGTACTTAGCATACAGTGGCGCACCCACAGGTTGGTACGGAGGCAAAAATGCCACACAAGCCCCGGCTGCCGAAAAATCGGAGCGTATTGATGATTACTTCCGTTGATAGACTTCTGCATTGCTGTCATGTGGATGCGCCCATCTCCCCATCCATAAGCCATCGGATTTTCACAAACCGCACTACTTCTTACTTATGGTACCACAGGTAGAACATAAGATTCAATGGAAAAGCTTCATATAAGGAGACGGAGATGCACTATCCGATGCAGTTGCCACTGCGTCGGAGATGTAATTACGCCACTGTTATAAGTACATTTTTGTAGGTACCTGTTAATAATTCAACACTATAGTTAGCCTATGGCAGAATATATCATTGATTTTACATACTACTATGTAAACTAAAATCAATGTTAGATTTTACATACTGATGATAACTATCAAAGTTTGAAATAGTGGGAGAGGGACGGCGTAAAATTAATAGTGTCTTTGTCGCACCAAGCGTATACAGTTCAGTAACCATGTAATGTTGGCCGTATGTACTAAGCTAGGACGAAAGACTAAAATAGTTTGTATACGTTATCATAATTTACTTTTATTATCACCATTGTAACTTGTCAGTTGTATAGTTTAAGTTAGCTGTTTGTCCGTGGAACCAGTAGACAATTAACTTCTAAAAAATGGCCAAAAACAATGAATTAAATACAATTAAGAGTATATAATATTTTCTATGTTAAACAACAACGTGAATTGTATAAGATTTGACATTTTTTTGGAACGCAGTATGGAAACGTCTTGTTTTGGATACGCTCTGTGATTTTGTACGGTGTCTTAAAAACAACCTTAACACATAAGACCGGTTTTAATGTTTTAATTATTCTATCTAATAGATGTTTATGTATATATAAATAGGACAAAAATTACTGATTTCTGTACTACAGAAGACCGGTTAGAAGTAATTAAAATAAGTATTTGTGTTGCCCTTACTTTTAATTAAGGAATTAATCGCGGTGTGATCCGTTTAGTCCATGATGAGAGAAATTCGTGTAAATTAACAAAAACAAAAATTATAAAATAGTAAAAATTAGTTACATACATGTAACCTTTATAATTTTTCTACATCATAGTCACCACCATTTTTAACGTAATTTTACATACATTTTATATTCATGATATATTTAATATAATTTATCGTTACAAATGAATGGGCGGTATTATCTATAAATAATAATTTAAATGGCTATTGTCTTATTTACAAAGATATATAAGAATATAAAGCTTTTTTCAAACTATTAGATTTGAGCTTTGTGTAAACTGTAACATATTATTAATGTAATCAATATGTGCGAGATTTTATAGCAGTAGCTGTCCGTTTATCTTAATAATTACTCTTGTATAATATAGTTTCTATATATAGGCAGTGCCGGATTAACCACGTAGCAAGTCATAATTGATACAGGCCCGCGGTTAAGGTCGCCATAGTCTTTATGGCCTAGAGGGCGTACAGCAATATATGTGACCTTAAAAATCAAGGGCCTCTAAATATAATTTTCTAAAGGTCCCGCGCTGGCTTAATCCGGCACTGTATAGTAGATACAATTTTCAGTCATCAGAATAATTTTACCAAATACAGACTTTTTAAGTGGCGTAGCTAGGCGTAAGCAAAGCGGTCCCTCGCTTGTTATTTTACGATAGAATGCACAACTAAACTACCCTGAATGTTCGACAGATTGGCGAGTGTGTACATGCACGTGGCCTTCGTATTAGTCCGCACTACGTTACTGTACTATTTATATTTCTTTTTTGATAAAACGCTTCAATACATGTGTACTACACTAAAAAGGATATTACTATTTTCTATACCTGGCAATTATTTAGCGAACTTTTTGTGTGGCGAATTCAAAATGCAAAAATATCTTTATATAGTTACACACATTAGAATAACGTACGAACGTCACAATGAGAAAAATTGGCACCATGCTGTCATTTGACAGGTAGGTATACCATTTGATCAACAGTACCTACGCCTGTTAATTAAAAAAAAATACACATGACCATAGCAATTATTTTTTGCTAATGTTAAAAAACAGCCTTTTATCAACATGGCCTTAAATGTTGGGTTTTGTAATTAAATTCAAACATTTGAATGGAGAAGTATCAAACGTCTATGAAAGAAGTGAGTGTTTCCTTTGCGTTTGACCGAGTTGACAAAGACCAGTTCGATACATGTTACTATATTCATATTATTTTTATAGCAGACTTTTAAGATTTATTTTTCTAAATAGGTAGTGAATGTTTTTCATTTTCTGCACAAGTATTCGATATGTCAAATATTAATAAAGCCCTTTCTATTCAATAAACCATAGACATGCCATGACAACAATAAATGGCGCAACATTGTCAGTACAATATTATTGTTATATTATATAATATTGAAGTTATATTCGTTGATGAATGAAATAAGCTCCTAATCAACATTATTTGTCTTTAAATAAAAATATTCGTTTGAATAGATATTAGATACTAATTCGTATGTGTATCGTAATTGTGTTGCATTCATTGTTAAGGAAATTGAAAAAAATATCTTAAGCAATTAGTGCCTCTTTAAAATTGAAAATGCCAGCACATGCACGTCATGGCGACGAAACTGACAAGGAGTGTAAACTCCTATGAAGAGCATGAAATACAGGGGGCGCCGCTCTTACAAAACAGCAAAAATTTTATGGGTTAGAGGAGCTGGAGACACTTTTAGGGGCTTCATGTTCACACGTTCTTGATATGCTAGGGCCATTATTTACTATCTACAGCAGGACACTTTTGAAACTTTCATTTTTTTCAGTTGTTTCTGCTCTACATTATAAACATGTGTCATCTAATTTACAAGTAATTGTGTTTGTAATGTCAAAATGCCGTTACTAACAATTAGTTTAAAAGGATGTGTGTACCTAGCACATTTCCTCAACAATGACAATGACCAATTTCAAATATTCAGGAATAAAATTAGTAGTAATCAAGACTTTTTCATTCATGCAAAGTGAGTGTTGCTAGCTGTAAATGCACTTTGCATGTATTAAACATAAAGCAATTGTTGGAGAATAGAAAATACTAGACTAAACAATATATAATCAAATATTCATATAGAACCCGAGAACTGTAAAGGTTATGACAGTACCATGTGTGACATCAGAAGAATTGTTGAAGACACTAGATGTTTAACCAGCCTTTAAAGCTTCATGCACACAAGCTAGGCAGAGTGCCGCAGTCACTGTAAGCATTGTAAATAATAAGAGAAGTATTAATAAGATCTCAAGCAACCCCCTCTGGTTAACTGTGAGTATTAACCACACAGTTAAGGAAAGTGCTGACAGAAACAAATCACAGTTAATTATTAAATGTGATAAAAAATCACAATAAATATACCAGCCATAAGGGATATACTTTATCACATATGGATTGTTATGACAATTTGATAGCTACACTCACACATGCACATAATGGACACACACTACATCTAATGTTATATCTGCCTTTTGTTTTTACATATGGACAAAGTTTTAGAAAGTGGTATACTCTTCTGTATTAACCCTGTCATACCAATGCTGGTTAAACATCATAGAAATATGTACATTTTTCAGTTTTGAAAAGTAAAGCATACAATATTCCCAATGAGTACTAAGTTCAACGACAGTAATGGTGAACGGTTATCACCGTCGTATTTGTTGTAGCAAATTAAATTATAAAATAAAACATTAACTAAATCTATTGTGATATTAAACTTCTATCTACGTTCAATAGTCTATATACATGCAGATGGATTAACTTGATATATAATTTGATATTTTTTATAAAAACAAAGGCCAAAGTTGAAATGTAATACTTAGAAAAGTTCATAATACAAAATATATTTTTAAATATAAGCAGATACGAAATGCTGCCAGATAAAATTTGAATTGACAACACAAAGAGTAGTTTTATTAATACAGTAATCAAATGAATAAAAAATTTGAATCATTCAATTGTTGAAAAATACAAAGATGATAGCAATTTTGATTTATAATTATACAGATCACTTCTTCTATTTCTACAATGGCACTCATATCACACAGACAGAAACCTTGAATTGTATAAATAAAACCACCCTTTATATAGAAAGAAATCTTTCACACACTCATGCAAGATAAATGTACTTTCATATTATTATTACAAAATTTCCCACTAAAGGTCTCTGAAATATAAGTGTGTGTAAGAGTTGGGAGCTTTGAATGAAAGTGCCCCTATAAATTGTAAGAGATAATAATACATTATCCAATTAATCGAACATCTAATTTACAGAAGTGTACATTTGAATGATCGATGAGAACCTATCTTATGACCTTTCCTATATTTTTTGCCTCGGCTTTCCTTGTCTCTGCGGATTTCACGTACTAGAGTGTAAAATGCATCATCTACCCCCATGCGGGTTTTAGCTGAGGTTTCTACAAACGGAACCCCATAACTTTTCGCCACCTGAAATAAGAAGTTGACACTATTGTAAATTTTATATAATATTTTTGTAACGTTTTGGTATACTCAAATACACTTAACCTTATGACAATTTGTATTTAAT
>JAFELO010000797.1:48800-203026 GCA_017140195.1 Eumaeus atala
CTTCCATTCTGCAACACATTCATTTTCATTCAGGTGTGAAAAAGTAAAGGAAAACCACTTATTTTTGGGGATTAGAAAAATTATATACATATATACATTGTAAATTATATCAGAACAAATATGACAAACATGATAAACATAAAAAAAAACATCTATTATACTTGACAACTGATTGACTCAGTTCATAATGTAGCAGTATAAAATGTGACAATACCGCCTGGTCATAGATAATATGATATGTATTGCTCTGTCTAGCATGTACAGACATTGTTTCACTGATATTTATCTTAATATACCAATAACAAAATAGTTTGTGAAATTTAACAAAGGAACATAGTTAGCAATATTTCCTTGTGTGCGAAACAAATATATACGTAGAATTAACATAATTATGCTGCACATTAAGTGATTTATAAACATTTTCCACGCAAAAAATTCTATTTGCATCTGGACAGACATTGGGACCCCATTTATAAAAGGAAGATAGATGTCTCAGTTATATGAATTACTGTTACTAGGCTAATTTGGGAACATAAGGCAGATTGTGCATAGCAATATTTCATTATTGTTCATTGTTAATTATTATTATTTAACAAAGAATAAATTGAAAAACAAAGCTTTATACAATACTTTAATTTTTTGATTAGCATGTTATGTTGTATAACAAGCCTCAAACCAGCTATTACCGAGTGATATCTTTCACATCATATGTAATCATTAATGGACTTAATGTTTATAAATTATCAACAAGTACATAAACACTAAACATACCTCTCGCGCCTGTGTCATATCCACGGCCCACGCTTGGAGATCGCATTTGTTACCCACTAGTACCATAGGCACTTCTTCTGCGTCCTTCACTCGTTTTATTTGTTCCCTATATGATCCAATGTCTTCGAAACTCTTTGCACTGTTCACCGCAAACACTAGCAAAAATCCTTCTCCCGTTCTCATATACTGGTCGCGCATCGCCGAATACTCTTCTTGACCAGCGGTGTCTAAAATATCTAATAGACATGTCTCTCCGTCAATTACCACTTGCTTTCTATATGAATCTTCAATAGTAGGGTCATATTCGTCTACGAAATGATTTTGTATCAACTGTATAGTCAATGCCGATTTGCCTACGCCGCCAGCCCCTACAACAACTAGCTTATACTCAGTCATCTTGCGATTGAGTAGACGAGATAGGCAAAATATTTTTCGTAATATCAAACGTCACTGCAACAAGAAACAACGCCCCAGTGCGCTGTACCACTCGTATGATGTTGCTCACATCAGATTCACTGTCACGACTTGTTATGTTTTAATATTGCACGCATAGAACTCGTAAAATTACTAATTATTGTAATAATAGAGTCAAAGGCAATAAATAACAATGAGGCAGTTCACTCACCCTCCTGGCACAGATAGTAACAATTAAAAAAATACAGTTTACAACAGCAAGAAAAGATCATACACCATACATCGTACTAGACATCTAGTACAAAACATTATAATTTTAAATAGTCTCATGTGGTTCTGAAATTTAAATCTTCTTAATTGTGAAATATAATTTATATTCATTTAACAAATTCAAAAATTCAATTTAGTCTATGACACTTATGTTGTCATATTTACGTGATTACGAAGTCGAACCATAGATGGCATTTTATTTCATCTTGTCCCTTAAAAAGGTTACAAATATTTGCGATATAACATAATGATTTTAAATAGTCGTCTGTGGGTTTTACAATTGTAATTGCTACAATAAGGAACCATTTACAATGATAAATTATACTTCATTTTAATCTTTACTAGTTACTAAGGAGTGCACTGCGCACCTCTTGTTTAATTCTCTCTTCGTTTTCCCCAGTCCGGTGAACTGTCCGGTGCAAATGAAATAGCATCGTAAAGAGTTTCCTCGTCCCAACATTGGACCCCACTCAGGGTCAGTGAAGGCGCGTAAATGCGTTTCCCCACGTCAACAAAAAAAGGGATGGAAGTGGTAGGAGAAAAATTAAGTTTATTCATTTTATGCGTATGCCTGGCGACCGGTCTAAACAAATAGGTATTGTCTATGACTGAAAATCCTGTCAATTTGTTATTGATAAAATATTTTTTTTGAGAGTAGATACGATACAACATATTTCTACAAAACATAAGTAATATATTTTGTAAATACCTACATAAATATTGCACCTTCTGTTCGTTTATTCTTGTGAGCAGTTAATATTATAAAATAACAATGTCTTTGGACAACGATAACGCTAATCCAGATAGTCTTGAGGAGGCGGGAATTCTTGAGGCGGATGTTGGCGCTAAATTGTATGTTTTCTTAAATTATCTAACAACAACAAAAGTAGTTTTATACCGCAAAATATGGACCACGAACTACATAGCAATACCACGTAGGCAGGGTAATGAGATTGATAGGTGCTAGGTAAGTATTGGTCGCGGGTGAGCTGCGCACTGGCGCATGGCGACAATAGAAAAACATTATGTATGAAAACTTCAACTGTTTAGTTATCACGGTTCACGAGATACAGGCTGGTGACAGTCGGACAGACGGATGTCGGAGTCTTAGTCATAGGGCGCGTTTTTACTCCGTGAGTAAAAAACTCGTTCTTGGTACAAAAAAATAAAAATTCGAGGTGCTGCCTGATCCCCGCGGTGTTTCATGTAAGCTTCGACTGAGCTGCCAAGAAGGGAACGAAACGCGAACTTTACCGAAACGTGACGTCATACAATTCGTATTTTAACCAACATGGTCGATCGCAGTATTTGGCACCTTTATTTTACTTAAAATAATTTTAACGATAAGTATTTTTGGAAATCAACGTCTCCTTGTCACAATCAGGTTTATATTAAAACGGGAGAATTTAAGGGGTCGATTAAAAGTTATCTCTTAATTATTTGAATTTTTTATACTGTCGTATCACGTACCTCAAATGAGCGCTAAGTATCACATTTGATTAACATTACTTGAGGTCGCGATTGTACAGTAGGGGTCGGGATGGCCTCCCCGGTACTGGATGTCAGTGGCTCGTGACTGCGTCGTATGGCGCTCTATGGGGGAGGCAGGTGACGTGGAGGGGGCACATTAGGAGGAGGAGGGGGAGTCAGAGGGGTCGAGCAGTGAACGTCATCCGGATAATGATAAAGATTTCGTGCCTGTATGCCACCGAGTCGCCGTGGCTCCTTCACTGTTGGATGAGTATGAACACAGCTGGGGTCTAATGGGTAGAGGGCGCTGCATTCGGCTCCCGAGTCTCATACACGCACTCCTCATCTATCCTATATCACTTTAATAGTTTTAATTAATATTGAAGTATTGTACACTTACAGTGTTCGTGTATAATGGCAAGCTTTACACATCAAAGAGACACAATGCGTCCTCGTACCAGTATATAAACATTATCTGTGCGTCCTCGTCTCGTGGCCTTTAGGACCGTACTGAATATTATATTCTGACACAACCATCAGCTGTCACAGCTGTCATCACAAGACAGACTACATAAATCTCTCGACAGATATGTTTTAATTCACATTATATAAGTAATACAGAAGCACTTGAATAAATAAATAAACTTCATATACTATTGCCACTATTATTTAATTTTAACTTACTTATAAAGTTTATTTATTTATTCGAGTGTTAAGATGAATTTCCATCAAGAAGTGACAGTACAATCACTCAACTATAAATGAGAAGCGTCAACTATTTAAATCCCTGCTACCAACCTAATGCACGTCTAACGCACAGCGGTGCAATTGTGGCCAAAATTCTTTCAAACAAAATCTAAGGGCACAAATTGTTTCTTTGTTTAGTGATCAGAAGCTGGCGGGCATCGACCCAGCCCTCAAGATCCACATGGATCCTCAAGCGCATAAACATCTTCGTCCAGAGATGATGTACATACGCGAAGAGCTAAGACAGGCGAAGCTCCAGACTTTGGCTGTAAGTTGCATACTCTTTATTGCATTATTTTCTAAATCTAAGTACTACCTAATCTTTCTATATCTACGTCATAGGACAAACGATAAATTAGTGCTATTTGGTGCATGCATTAATTACTCTTTTTCACCCAGTTCCCTAATGGGCCAGCGGATACTAACAATACGTACACGCGACAGCAGTCATCTTATTAAAATCTCATAAAGCGGAAACTTGTGGGCGACAGTTGGTTCCCCGGTCGTGCCGACTCATTTCAGCTGCAATGCAGGAAGCCTCATTTCTGAATTGGCCAGTGCCAGTATTAAACGCGCTTCTCCTTAGCGACTAGTATCACTCCGTGGCCCGCGGTTTCCGCTTTTTATTAGCCGTAGCGCCATGGTGTATAGCCTACTACAGACTTAATCGTTAAATGGACTATTCAACATGAAATTCGTATTTCTTGGATACGGCCCAATAGTTCCTTAAGCGCGTGAAAACAAGCAAACTGAATCTCCAGCTTTTTATTAGATGAGCGGTCGGTGATATTTGATATTGATAAACTGTGTATGTCGGCTTCGATACGCGACCGGTTAAGACACTTTGTGAACAATTACCGTGATATATATATACTAATAGTATGAGACAGGAGTTATGCGGGTGAAACAAAGGGCTTAGTTAAAATATAAGGTGCGCAAGAAACACTGCGGTTTTCCCTAGTCCAGAAGACACAAGTCTTCGCTAGTCCGATGAACTGTTGCGGTGGGAGCAGTAGCGCCGCAAACCAGGTCCCTTTTATTCCTTTTTTTCTATCATACTGCGAACCTTTAAAACATATTATACATATATTTATAGGTACACCGTTACCGTAAATAATACTTCAATGAAATCAAATATTGGCCAAGGGTCAATAATAGTTAAAAAAAAAAATGTTTACAATTATTTAAATTTCTGTTCAAATGGTTACGGCGCCACAGCTGATTGTCACGTGACGAGTTCATAACCTCTAGTACACCCGGGGTCATGAATATTTCCAATGCGATGATTGGTCCACCAAACCTATCAGGCCTACAGGACATTTTAGTTCACGAATCGTAATAATATTGCAGTGAATTAATAAGTATTCTGAATTTTTAAATTAGACAGTACTACAAAATGACGAGTATTTTTTGAATTTAATATCTTTTCGGACTACAGGGTTTTTTACATGTTGTGTAGACTCTTATGGAGTGACCTCTAGAAAGTATGCACTTGGAAGGTTTTCCTTTTTAAAGTATAACGTCCATAGACATCCACAGCATTATCGTGTAGATGTTTTCCTTTCCCTTCCTCCTCCACTCCAAAGGCCACCGGCTATCCACAAAACGCACGCAACGTAGCATAATAAAAATGTATAGCAAGGTTCCATAATAAATAAAGTAAAAAAATATATTCTCCTATCGATGGTGCTATTATCGAAGTAGTAGACGAATACGTCTACCTCGGACAACTATTGCAATTAGGCAGACAGAGCTTCGAGAAGGAAGCCGATAGAGGGATTCAGTTGGGTTGGGCAGCATTCCGGAAGATATACGGCAGAGCTTGATGACAAAAGACTTCAATCAATGCGTTCTCCCCGTGATAACTATGGGGCCGAAACATGGCCTCATAAGTTGGGACTGGTCCGCAAGTTTGCAATAGCTCAACGCGCTTTTGAACGTGCTATGTTGGGTTTTTCTGTGTCCGACAGAATTGGTAACGAAGTCATAAGGCAGAGAACTAAAGTATCTGATACCATGCGTCGCTTAGTAAGCTCGCTGAAGTGGCAATGGGCTGGTCACTTACTCAGAAGAACCGATGGTCTGTAAGGTTTCGGAGTGGAGGCCGCGTTTAGGAAAACGAAGTGTTGGTCGACCATTCACCAGGTGGGAAGACGATCTCCGTGCAGTAGCCGATTCGGGATGGATGCGAGTAGCAGGAGACCGGTTGTCTTGGCGTTCATTGAAAGAGGCATATGTCCAGCAGTGTACCGATAAGGGCTGATAATGATAATGATAATGATGTTCTCTTATTCCTAAGGCATGTAATTTTCGTAAAATTACAATTTCATATAAGATTAAGCAATGTTTATATATAAGCATTCATGTCTTTTAATTACAGGTGTAAAATGCTAATGTGGGCTGTGTAGGCAGGGGAATAAGGTGGACATACCAAGATGAGATTAATCTGACACATTGGGCACACTGTCTGAAGGTGTCAGGAATGCGCGAAGAGCCGATAAGGAGAGTTGTGAATGTCGAGGGATGAGACTAGCATGGAAAGATCGTGACATATGACACTCGGTTTCTCTGTCTACCCCATTAGGGAACTGTTGTAAAGAAGAGTTGTTGTTTTCGTCATCTCTTCATTAAAAATCAATATTTTGTACTGGTTTATACTGATTTTTGTTTCGTTGTGTTTTAGGTTCGCCGTACTGCCTTGAAGAAACTGTTAATGAACGATTTTCGCCAAGAGAACTCGGAGCTGAACTTGATCGGACTTTCATATGCACCGCGTGATATTAGTTGAATAAATATTACATACAAGATAATCTTTACTGTCGCCTTTAGGTTAGGTTAATTTGTCCAGTCGCCCCACTATGGTTCAAGCCTTGTCATGGCGGTGGGGCTTAGTAGCCTAGGGTGAACTTAGACACCTTGGGTGAAGCCAATTGAACCGAAGCGGGTGTTCTTTGTACCCCTCTCAAAAGGAGTGGGGACTAAAGAGTAAGAGGAGGAGGAGGCGAGGATAGGAACCTCACCCCCCATTGCACTGTCCCAAAGTTGTTGGGGTTGTCCTGTGGTGCGGGACAACTCCATTTGTGGAGGTGTCTTCAGTCCCTTAGGGGTCTGACTAGCCACCGAGATGCTCTAATTATTTGTTGTGCTGGGGCATCCCACCAAAGGCGGCACAGATGGCACTCGCGGTGGTTTTTTGGGAATTTGGCACTATGATATGCCGCGAGCCCCACACACCACTGGACCGCCTAGTGAAGGCGCGTAAATCCGTTTCCCCGCGTCTACAAGAAAAAGAAAGAAATGGATCGAGTCTGATGACTTTTTTATCTGATGAGGGGAAATGATCACTCGGAGTCATCTGGTGTACCGATATCTTGTATCATCCTCACGTTTAAACAGATGCGTTGTGTTCCTTCATCCCACCTCCACGAATTGGTCATATTCATACGGTCGCGTAGCATTCACTTTACCACTCGGGTCGTGCAGGCCCGGTGACCTCTACCACCACTACCTCTCATAAAATGTACAAGCAGTACTGAACATTTTATCAGAGAAATCAAATGTTCTATGTGTTGTGTATACATCAGTGACGTTATGGGCCACGTCGTAGTCCTGAGCGAGAGCGGCGCGAACTTAGTGTGAAACACGCACATAATGCAATAAAAGTACTTTTTACGGATTCTATTTATATTCATTGTATATTGAAATAATTAAATAAACCGCGATAAAATCTGTAAGTCGTTTTATTGTAATAAGTTTTCAGTCCATTTGTGTAAGTTTAAAACATCAATACGCACATAATACCTTTGAGCCGGTGCACGGTGCCCCGAAATATGACCTTCACTTTGATTCTCTCCAACGTAGATCGACTCGGAGTAAGACTAACGTGTGCTTGAAGCACAATTTTCGTTCGCGGTCTGAGCTCTTGTTTATGATCAGCTGCCCCTTTGGTATTTCCAGGTCAATTGGATTGGATCATTGAAATGGCTTCTTTTTCTGTAGTAAAAATGTTATCGTCGTACCCTAATTTCGGCCACAACGGCCAATTATAGAGACTAGTAAACTGCGCAGGACATATATTATTATAGTGCACAAGTGCACTCCCTATACCCTCATTCTCCTATTCCGATGGCACGGCAATCTTACACGACCGGAGAGAAATCAGGCGCAGGTTCGACTCTCCGAGGCACGGCTTGTTCTGCAATAATCCGGCAAACTGCTGCCCGCTCACACTCCCCGCTGCAGTTCTCCGTATTTCTCCGAAGTTCCACCTTTACTCGATGCTCCGATGTCCACCGTGCGCTTTATTTTTTTGTCCTTTGGACTCTATATCAAAATACCGAATCATTATTCCCTACTTAGAGATCTTCACTAAAAAGAGCTTATTTTTTGTACGCCGGCAAACTGCTTCGCTCACGCTCTCCGCTATAGATCTCCTCAGATCCGGAATCGCGGTCTGATATTTCTCAAATACTTTTTTTTACATGCTCTGACCGTCTCACGAGCGCTAAGTTAGTACTTCAACTGCATTTCAGTTTACGCTTCTGGAAATGGAAAAATGGAGGCCATATAGTATCACTTTATTATACGACTATCAGTTTTCTATTTAGAGTCTAGACACTTCACAGGAACGCTTAGATGATCGTGGAGCTCGCAATATTAGCTCTTTCCGTTTGACCTAACTTGGAAGCAAAAGCTAAATTAGCTTGCCAGAAGCTAGACGTGCTCGGTGGGGGGAATACTTCATGCCAGCTCATCGGCTAGAACTAAACAAAGCGTAATATCACGGTGAGTGTACCTAGGAATTGTTCGTACCTGCAGCGGATCATTATCGAATATCGCGCCAAAATTCAAAACTCCACCGTCACCTTATTTGTGTTCCGAAGATTGCTGACATTCGCTTTAAGCTCAGTTTCCTCCTACGCACTACTTTATGGAATTAGCTGCCCCAAAATCATGTAATGTTGCGGGTGTTATGTCACGTTGGTGATCACTTATCATTCCGGGATCCGACTGCACGTTTGCACAGGAAAAATTATACCGCTATGTCGACGTGATATATGTATACACCCGTCTATGCGCATAATATTTTCTATATGATTACACGTATATAAAAACACACAGGATGAGGACCCGTTGACTTATAGTCCTGAAAGTTGAAGTCCATTTCAGGTGTGGTCTTTGTTCAGATATCTATAAAATTAAATAGAACAAAAATACCAAGTATTCAATAGGAATAAAATAAGCTCAACAAAGTTATGAGTGGAATAAAATCCATAATTTGTTATAGCATTACAATGTTTAGCAGATCACTGAACCTTCAAAGACTCCTGAACAACTCTTATCTGCTCTGTTTCACACGGACTGATGATATGTTCCGCAAATTACATTGATTGTGCAACTGTGGCAACATTTTCTTTCTTGTACGATTATATCCTGACCTGTACCGGGACCGCACCTCCGCACCGCATATCCTTTGGCACGAAGAAGGGACTTGCAGTAAAAAATAATTATATAATAAAGTTCAATAAAGGACGTAAATTTTTGTAAGAGGCAGTGCCATGCTGCTTAGCAGCGGAATCAGGTGGTACATCTCGTTCACGTGATACCGGCGTGTGAGTAGCCCAGAGCTGGCCCAGTCAGGGCCCAGGGCAACATTTCAGATTTAAGATAGGTATGAGTATAGACTGTTTATATGTGTCTACAAGCTGCCAAGCGACGAAATTTCCAAGTTTTCTGAAAATAAGATCACTTCAGTGCGTTTGGCGTGTTTCCTTTTAGAGAGGTGCAAACTAGTACGCGGAGCATTACATATTACAAAGGAAAGTCCTTGAGAAGCCATCTCTCAAAATCTGGACTGATTTTCATGCGGCTTTCACCATTGGATTGCGCCAATCCGGAGGACGGTTTTAGTATATATCTTGTTGAGGCAACAATACAGGATTTGTTGTCAACGGGCGAAGTCGGGGCGGATCGCTAGTGATATAAAATATTAGAATAAGAAAGATAAAGTGGCCAATTGGAAGGGTGAAGGTAGGGGAGGCAACGAACCTGCATGATAATGATGCGGATGTCTATGAACGTCGGCAGTCGTAAATAGGCTCCAATTTATCGTTTGCCACACTAAACTGTTAAAGAAAATAAACGTGTAAGGATTTGTTTACAAGTAACGTATATCGAGGTGAAAATATAAAAATGACGAGCTAATGATAAGAGTGATATGTGTGTATGATATATGATGTACCCATGATTCAGCACCCATCACTCGACATTTTGTCAGATCATTATAATGATTTACAGCTCGTCATGTGTAGAGGCACGTAGATACGTGCTCAGTCATTGATTTACAAAAATACCAAGATACACAGTCAGTGTCTCAAAACCGTCCATATAAAAGATCTGAAAGTGGCAAATTATATTTGTAAAAACAACTTAAAATCATGCTCGTAAGGTCGACTTTGCAAAAACTATGTTAAGATAATACACTTCTTTCGAATATAATCTGTATTGTAAAAGCGCCTTAAAATCATGCGCCACGTTGCATATTTTTATTTAGTATGCAACCGAAGTGAGCTGGCGCGCTCGAGGAGGTACCTCTCTCTCACTTAACATCTATGTGAAATGACGGCAATGTGAACTGTCATCGCGTTTCGTATAGTTCCTGAGAGCTCCAGTAAGCTCAAACTAAAAGAATTATTGGCCGTTATTTAGGGTACTGGCATCTGTGGTGCCGGGGAATCCCTCCCAGCTTCAAACTTTGAACTTGAGTCTGGAAGCCTAAGCAGCCGCTCCTATTATAGGAGGGGGGGGGAGGGGGACAATGCAGTGCTCTATGGTACTCTGGCTAAGGACAAACAATGGCCTTCTGTAATATCAGGGGATTACAATGGAACTTGAACGCCGTTCACCACCACTTAGGCACGGCAAAGCCGGCTCTGTTTTATTTAACCGAAATGCAGACTTCCTCTTTCTACAGATACTTCCTACCTTACCTACCCGGGGTATCCGAAATGAAATTGTTCGGACTGCAGCTGAATTTCATTACAGGACTTCGTGTCAATTTCAAAATTTCACCGGCAAAATCTAGATGTCCCGAAGTACTCTACCGTACGTTTTAAGCGCAATTCTTTTTCCAAGCACTACTATTTTATGGAATCAGCTACCGATACGAGTTAGGGTTCTTCTAGAAAAAATCCTATTTATATCTAAACGGCGACGCATCTGAGAGTCCTTTGGTGTTGTGGAAGTCTATGGGCGTTGATGATCAATGACAGGTGGCCCGAGTGCTCGTTTGCCTCCTATGCTATGCGAAAAAATGCGAATAATGTTATCTTTGCAAAATAATGTGTTTGTGTACAATCACGGATCTAGGAATGGCAATTCTGTATGAAATCGAGTGTCTCGTACTTTTATAAATCTTTGTAAATCAAACAATCGAAGGGGATGGAAGAAAAATTGTGTCAGCTCTGACACGCCGCTGGAGGAGACCGTACGCGACGCAGGCGCGGTAAACCTTCTGATCCGCTTGGCCGGTTAATGTTTCATATGATTTTCTCAATTTTTTAAAGGAAAAGTTCTTTTTTTTTTGTTTATTTGCGAAAATCTTAAAGTCTTGTTTAGCTAACGCTGCAAGACAGGAACACGATATACGTGAGTCACAAATAAATCAAAATATTAAATCCAGTCGTTGGATATCTAATTAAAATTAAAATTTGAAAGTTTGTAACTATGTAGTTTTTTTTTAAGGAATAACTAACATAGTCAAAGTAATAGACTAACTAAATAGACTAAGTAGAAGAATAACTAACATAGTAAAGATGTCAGACTCGGGCACGTAAGTACAGTGATAAAGGGGACAGAATCGTTGTCATTGCATTACACAATCATTTAGTCTTTGGATGATATTTTTTTACTAATGAGCAACATTGTAGCAAACAAAATAACCGTATTTATTGTCAAAGCTCTAGGGAAGCTTCCCAGTCAGTTGACAGAGTGTAACGTGGGCAATATGCGAATTCAGTGTTGGTTTGGTGGGACGTTAGCTATGGAGTGACTGAGCCATATTTTTATAAAAGGATATCAAATCATCGGCACGAGTCTATCAAGATATAAGGTTGTCAAGCCCCATAATAACCAAGTATGGTCCTTTGAGAAAGGTTCAGCGCCGGGTCATAAAGCTCGGTCCGCAAAGTCTTGGTTGAGAGGGAACGTCTCGGACTTCATCAGAGCTGAAGATTGGCCGTCGTCTAGTCCCGATCTTAACACGCTGGACTATGATATATGATCTGTTTCAGGGAGTACATCTTGCGCTAAACGCTATGATAATTTGGAGCTCTTAAAACAATTCATGCGATTGGCAGTGAATTATTTCCCCGTGGGAAGAGTGTGTGCTTCTATTGATAAATGGCCTCAACGCTTAAAGTACTTCAGTCAATGCAGACCACTTCGATTAAGCTTTACACATTTTTAATTGCTTTATATTTGTGTATTGAACTAAGACGCTGTAAAAGTAATACATGTTATCTACAATTAAGTAGTGCTGCTGTCGGTACTTGGATAAAATCTCTTAGTTTTACAAAATTATGGAATCTATTATCAACTGCCAGCTCTTGCGATACTTAGAAGACCAATAATTAGTGACAGCCAGTACGGTTTCCAGCACGGCCGTTCAGCTGGTGACCCACTAATCTACGTAACGCACCGATAGGGGACGGCAGTTCTACCCAAGGGTTATTCTGGATGTAGCGAAGGTCTTCAAGCTTTCTTCATTAGGAATTTCCGGCAAATTATGCGATTGGATCACTAGATTTTTGATATATATAAATAACGAATATAAATTAAAAATCGCGGATGTAGGATAGCCCCCTCGGCACACGTCACACCCTACCTGAACAGTGCGCGGCTCCTCAAGATTGAGCAACGTAGGCTTCTCCACCTTACCACTATACTTTGTTTGGTATCATTAAATATAAAACTCCACCGTACCTCTACAGTAAATTAAAGTGGGACAGAGAAAAGCAGCTGAGTCTGTCGGCAAGGGGATCCCCTTATCTACTTATCATACATTTGCACCACATTGCAGCATTCCGGGGTAATTTCAGATATACCGCCACTAAATGCAGGAATGACCTCCTGCCGCCCATGCAAACGCTGAAATTAATATAATTCTAAAATCAAATATAAAAACTACTTGATTTAACAGCAATTCATTGGTTGAGCAATGATAATGATAGTACCTACTTAGTAGACACAATAACATTGATTGCACAATTAAGTATATGTGTTATATGGTGTAGATGCATGCAGTAACATTTTCGTACTCTTTGTCTAAAACATACATATATCTATAACAAAAATGTCGTATAACCTTAATTACGAATGTAGAGTATTTAATAATAACATGGAATTGTAATAGCATTAAATATTCTGTACTCACATTAGTTTTTTCTAGTCCTTATTTAAATCATAATAAGTTAGTCTTCACTCTTCGCTATATTGTCTTTAAAAAATAGGCAATTTTTAATGGACGACAACAGCAGAATTCAACTTCTAGTTTTCGGTAGTTCCACTAGTCCTGGCCACGGTAACGGAACAAGGGATGCTAAGAATCTCCCGATTCGACCTGGCTACGTATAACGGACGAACGCTCAGACTAGATAACCACTTGATTGAGCCGGAGGTGGAACTGGAAAAAACCGATGGCATGTTCTTCCGGCTATGTGAAGTCCGAAGAATAGATGAGGACACCATACCTCTACCATCGGGTCACCTTCTCTATTTCAGGTAAGGTGACACTCCATCACAAGGCGGCATGGGATTCTTCGTGAATAAATCCCTCGTAGGCAACATCGTTGAATTATACTTTAACTCGTTGAGAGGTATATCCTCGAAGTGATACAAGTATACGCACCAACATCGACACATTTCGATGACGACGTGAAGGCAACTTATGAGGATGTCTCAAGAGCCTTAAATAAATAACTTTTATGCGAAGTACGAAATGGAGTCGAATCGAGTATAGTAATCGAGGGACCACATGGAGTCGGAAGTAGAAATTGCAAGGGGCAAATACTGGTAAACTTGTTCGAGAAAGAGGGACACTTCTTAATTAACTCTCATTTTAAGAAGAAGCCCCATAGGAAGTGGACATGGCATATGACGGATACTGTGACAAGGAACTACATTGACTTTATTATGACGGACTGAGAGCGTGTAGTTAGGAATGTTTCTGTGATCAACAGGTTTAAAACCGGAAGTGATCACCGATTGGTTAGAGGCTCTCTGAATATAGGCTTTCGACGCGAGCGTGTTTTATTTGTACAGTCAACACTCCGACCTAACTGTCGACGAACCATGGCAGGTTCCGGAAATTCCAACTAGAATTAAAAAACCGGTTCAATGCCCTAGGTATGTCGGAAACTACAATTGCAATTGACGAGGCCACGAGTGGTGTAATTGGTAGCGGCACGTGGACGAAAAGGATATTATAGGAGTAGGTATACGAGCAGGAAAGCTAAACTCTCGGATGAGTTGCTTGGACTTATGAGGGAACGCAGAGCACACGAAGACATTACGACTGCCGATGTCAGGCTTCTTTCAAGGCGAATCCGCAAACTAATACACCGAGACCTTCGCAACTCAAATACGCAACGGGATACCGAAGCAATTGAGAAGAATAAAAAGGGTCAAAGGTTTTTGTGGAGAAGCTTGGAAGAAATCATCAGACAAAGGTTAGGACTGATCCTGGATTTACGTTTTTATACTTTCTATAGCAAGTTGTATACGTCGCACGCTCCTCATCCCAATATCCTAAACAACGATCCGCGTGCTAGCCTAACACGAGATTTGTCAGGCGATCTGCCGAACGTCAGCTTGAGTGAGATTAGTCTGGCTCTTGCGCAGTTTAAAGGGCGAAAGGCTCCGGGGAAGGAAAAAATATTTTTGTCCTTCGGCGGGTCCTGCCTCCCAAGGCATGGCTTGTAAGAAACATTGTTTTGTTTTAAGAAGGGTGATAAAACACTTCTTCAAAACTACAGACTAATTTCACTTCTTGGCAATATATACGTTGTTCTGAAGACTCTTGACGAATCGTCTCACTACAAATCTTGACAAATTCCAGCTACCGGAGCAGGCTGGTTTTCGCAGGGGATTTAGCACCATGGACTATATTTTCACCCAAAGGCAAGTTGTACAAAAGACGCATGCATGATTACAATCAGCCACTGAACCTTGCCTTTGACCTGGGTTTTCCTGGAAGCTTTATAGCGATTGGCGATACGACGAACTACTGAGAGCAGAGAGCATTGTATGACACTGCTCTTTGCACTTTATGTCCGTCCTAATTCCGGGAGGTCTAACGAGGCCAATCCAAGTGCATCGAAGAGTGCGACAGGGGGATGTTATTTCCCCAAAACTGTTCACTAATGCTTTGGAGGACGTCTTGAAGACTGAAACTGGGCAGAATGCGTCACAAATATTAACGGCGAGTACCTCTCATATCTTCGTTTCGCCGACGATATCGTTGTATTGGCCGAATCGTTGGAGAGCTTGCAGGAAATGTTGCACGGCCTAAATGAATCCTCCCGACGTATTGGCCTTAGGATGAACTTGGACAAGAAAAAGGTCATGTGCAACGAACACGTTCTCCCTAGGCCGGTCAACGTCGATGGTGCTATTCTCGAAGCCGTAGACAAAAACGTCTAAATCGGGCAAATAATGTAATTAGGTAGATATAAATCAGAGAAGGAAGCTGATAGAAGGATTCGGTTGGGTTGGACAGTATTCCGGAAGCTTCGTCATATTCTCACGTCGCCTGTACCGCAGAGCTTGATGACAAAAGACTTCAACCAATGCGTTCTCCCCGTAAAGTTTGCGGTAGCTCAGTTGGGTGTTTCTCTGTCCGGCAGAACTCCTAACGAAGTCATAAGACAGAGGAGTAAAGTTTCCAATATCCGCGATGGATAAGCTCGCTGTAGTGGCAATGGGGTGGTCACACATTCAGAAGAACAGATGACAGATGGGACAGTAAGGTTTTGGAGTGGAGGCCGCGTTTAGGAAAACGAAGTGTTGGTCGACCATTCACCTGGTCAGAAGACGATCCCCGTAAAGTAGCCGGCCCAGAATGGATGCCAGGAGCAGGAGATCGGTCGTCTTGGCGTTCATTGAAAGAGATCTACGTCCAGCTATGGACCGATAAAGGCTGATAATTATATCTTTATTTTCAAAATTTTTTTTAAATGTAATTTCTTTGCAAGTATGCTACCTTTTATATCTTTATTATATATTCGTAGAATTAGTAACAACGTACATTACCTTGTAATTTTCATTATCTAAAGAAAATTGTATTCCTATCTACTTAACTGATTTGTCCACAGGATCCGTGAAAATGGGGCCGGCAATACAATGGCAATGTTCAAAGGGCTGTAATGCCATAAGCTACAAGCTACTCTATGTGCGCTTGTAAGTGAGTATCTGTCGGTTTTGGTCTGTGGCCCTATGAGCAAGAGGACGTGCCGGCCCTATTAGAGGGGAGAAGGGAAGGGGGCAACATGGGCATAGCAATTATGCGGATGCCCCTGAGTGTTGGTAGTCATTGACAGGTCCGATTTTCGTTAACTCCCTTTTACATGCTATAAAAAAGATATTAACAATTCCAGTTTTACGAAGAGATTTTAGTATACGACAAAGTTGTGTAATGTTTTAAGGGTTTAAAAACGGGGGAACTAAGACACCGCTATTCGCCTGTCCGTCAATCTGTCCGCCATCAGGTGGTATCTGCGAAAACATGATAGCTGGACAGTTGAAATTTTCACAGATGATGTATTTCTTTTGCCACTTTTAGAACTGATACCTACTAGGCACTGGTCCAGTGGTTAGCGCCAAGGATTCTCACCCAGCAGGGTGGGTTGGTTCCGTCTCGGTCTTAATTTTATCTATATTAAGTACATATTCTGAATGCTCTTTTGGTGAAGGAAAACACCGTACGGAAACCCGGAGTCTCGTATGCAAATTCGAACTGGTCTAGGATTGTGCCTAGTTTCCCTTCTGGATTGCAGAGGTGAGACGACAGTCATCATTATCAGGCAGCCGACCCAGATATCGTCTGATGCAGATACGGGATAAGGTTAGGACAAAGAAGAACTTGTACAAGTTGGCACACAAGTGCAAGAGAGCGAATTGCAACGGAACTCCCCATGTACCACGTCAACTCGCGCGTGTTGTTGGCAAAGATGCTACAGCATACAGCGTGTTCTGATGCCGCCGAGCTACAGACGTAGTCTAAGCCAAGATATTATTACATATAGTGCAGAGTGTATTCCGTTATACAAATATATGTTGTGGTTCTTTGATTTTTTCTTTTGAAACGGTTTCTTCCGTAATATAACTACGAAGTTTCGATACTTTTCTCATTTATCTAGTTTACACTTTTTATCAAATTTCTAGGTATTAAGTAACGGGAAAGATCTTAACCCTACGGTGCTTTCTCGGTAGACAGACAGGCAAGCGTACAGGTAGACGGATGGACAAAAAGTGGAAGGGTATTCTGAGATGAAAACTATTTTAGGCGCGTAGGCAAATTCCGGGGAATAAAAGATCACGCGTGATTATACGCGTAGCGAGCGTGTTTCATCACCGAATCTATCTACGCGGCGCGTAGCACTACTTCTTTCTGCGTTACGGATATAACGAGTCAGGGGCATGGTGATGAGTTACGAAAAGTAATGTATTTTAGGCCTTAACTTTACTGGAATATTACTTATCAATATGCAAAGAAAAAAAAAAAACAAAAACTCATTTAGCACATGTCGGCGATGCATATGTAGGATTACGTTCCGTATCTCCCAGGAACAAACACTGAAATATTTTTTCAAAACTTTTGCAACTATTTACAATGTTGACACTTAGATGGATCGTAATGAACTGTCCCGTTTGTCTATCCCACTTATCTTTTATACCAGTCGGTTATATATGACCATATAAAACTTGAAATACATTTAAATCGAAGTTAATTAAATACAATAATATTTGTTGAACAATACATTTATCAATAAAATAACATATCAATGAATATAATTAATAAATTATTTTGGCATTTAAAATTGTGTAAAAAAAATTGTTTATTATACAATATATTTTATTGTGTTAAATAAACTCGCGCCCATGTACTCTTACCGACAATATGAATAACTTTATGACGAGTGCCATTTAGTTTTAAACCGACTTAAAAAAAGAGGACCTGTAATGAAGGTTAAGATAAGGAAAGATAACAAAGAAAAAAGATAACAACGAATGTTGCGAATTGCAGAACATCTGTCATCACAGACTGTGGAATGTGTGGTGTGTGACAATGGTTGCTGTGAACCTTCTGAAACATCTAGTCTAATAATGAAATAAATTGCGATATAATCCGTAACAGTCGATTTATTGTAATATGTAATAAAGTAGATTAATTTCAGTGAATATGAAATAAAATTAATAACAAAACCATCAGAAGCTTGTGGCTAGACAATTTCATTTATGTTTGTAAATGCCAACGTAAGATGTATATATCCCCGGGATTTAGCTATGAAATATAATTTATTATGTGCCTACTTAATAAAGGTGAATTGTAATTTTATTAAATCAATAAAATTTAACGGTAAGGAAGTGTGAATGAAGTATTTTATAATATAGAATAGAATATAACTTTATTTAGATGATACAAATTACGCTGTTACTAATTCTACGAATATACAATAACGACATAAAAGCTATGTACTTGCAAAGAAATTACGAAACAATATACATTGGATCAATCAGTACCCTTTAACATCTTCGGTGTCACGTGTCGTGCGGTTTTCAATTAACCGGCGGTCCATTGGGGGAAAGGAGGGCAACGCATTGGCATAGTAGTTTTATGGACGTTCATGGGCGTTGGTAGTTGTAAAAAGGCTTTGATTATGCGTTCGTTACCCTATTCCATAGAAAAGAGATACAGATTTGAGACGTGTAAAAGAAACGAATAACACTCTGACATTATCTTCAAAAAAGAATAGATAAAAATGGTAGTCACTAATAAAAAGGGAACGTAGAAGATGCTTGGTTAGCAGTCTGCGAATGTGTAATGGCTCATTCGGACACTTTAATGGAATGACAACAACCGATTTTGACGCACGAAACCATAAACTGGAAAATAAACCGAAATAGAATTATGTAAAAGAAGGATCAAATCCATAGACCAAAATTTTATTGAGCCTTGAGCGTCCAGCACTGTCGATGTGCGTAACACCTACCTACAACGACTCGCTACCGATGTCGGCGTAGGAAGAACGGCGAAGGCGCGCGTTTTTTAGGGTTCCGTGGCCAAACAGCAAACTAATATCGTCTCCGCATCCCGTTTCACTCCGTCGCCCGCTTCTTCCAGAGTATTCTATCTAGCTCTCTCAAGCACTATTATCGGTCCGCAGCTCAGGAAGAGGTACCTCTTCCTGCACAAGAGGATGTAGTGCTACGCATATCGCATGTTACTATATACGTAGTACGTACATGCAAAATATACGTAGTTTGAGATGATGTCTTATTGAATTACGTAGATAATATACGTACACATTCATATAAACATTTATTCCCTTGTTATAGTTTGTACACTACATTCCTTCTTTTTGTGAACAATTTTATGAGATATTATTTTAACTAAACACGACATATTGCAATACTTTTATTTATAACATAGAATAATCATACTACTTTACTCCTGGATGACATTCAAGGTCTGCTGATGGGGCTGAAAGACGATCACGGGAACTCTTTACTAAAATATAGCAATCCTATTTGAGCTTGACAGTTTTCCTTTATCAAGACGTGTCTAGACGTTATTTATTGACAAAAAGTTGTTTACAAAAATGCGTTTGATTAATTTATTTGTTTAAATTATATTATAATTTTATTTTTTTAATTCAAATATTATTTTTTAATGGTAACCGTTCGGAATCCGAAAGCGAGTCAAATTCGTACTTGGCTGGCTTAATTTAGATACTATACTTACATAAGTGTGAATATTTTTCTGAAAACTGCATTAAATGCGTTAAAGCTAGCAAGCAGGTCAGTCGCGGACGTGTATGCAGGTCCAAATGAGATTCTTCTATTTTTGAACAACGGTTAATAAAATACACTCCTTTTTCCAGGTTGGGTATAAAGTAGCACAGTGCAGGCTGAATGCATATTCCCCACCATGGTTCGAGCCTTGTCGTGGTGGTGGGGCTCAGTAGCCTGGGAAGAACATAAGAAAAGTCAAGGGAGATGCTCTTTGCACCCCTCTTATGAGAAGAGGGGGCTATGAGCGGGCGGAGAATCGCTCTTTGTACCCCTCTTATAAGAAGGGGGGACAAAAGGGCAACAGGAGGAGGCGCTTTTGCGCATGGGGCAAGGGGCGAGAATCTAATCCCGACCCCATTGCACTGTCCCTAAATTGGTGGGGTTGTTCTGTAATGCAGGATAACCCCACCTGTGGAGGTGGAGTCGACCCTCAGGAGGCTGACTAGCCATCGAGGTGCCCTGATGACTTATTGTTCCGGGGTACCTCACCATAGGCTGTACTGTATTCGGCTCTGTAATGTGCCGCGAGCCCCACACACCAATGGACCCCACCCAATGCCAGTGAAGGCACGTCAACGCTTTTCCCCGCGTCAACAAACCTTGACATTCTTTTGTGTATTAAATTTTTGATTAATTAAAATATAAAGCTCGTCGAAAATTTAATTATATATAAAGGCGTTAAACCACCTTTGTCAGGGTTATCAACGGTTTATGATTTTTGGATGCAACTAGAGAATAAGACAAAAATCCAACATTGATTGCAAAATCATTTTAATTTCTTAAAGAAATAAATTCACATATTAATCCAGAAAAATCTACTTAATACATTTTAAATTAATACATTTTTAGAGACGAGGCTCTGCTAGATCTGAAAATTGTCAAATCTAGTTCCGACGTAATTAGAACGATGGCGCCACCAATGCGCCGTCATATATTTGGCGTGAATTTTACCTAAAAGAAAAAATGCAAAGTGGGTCATGGATGTTATATATATTTTTTAATTTACAAAAAAATATTAAGCTCAGGACTAGTGTAACATGGTCTGGTAAGTCCACAGATGTTATTATTATTATTCTTTACGATTCACGAACTTTGTATGAGTGTATCCCCACCCTGGTTCGTGTTTTGTTGTGGTGTAGGAGCTTAGTAGCCTGGGGTGACCCCAGCCGAAGCCAATTGAACCGAGGGGGATCTTTGCATCGTTCTTATTAGAAGAGGGGGCTTAAATATCAAGAGGAGGAATCGCTCTCGACACACCTCTCATAAGAAGAGGGGACCTAAGAGCAACAGGAGGTGGTACTTTTGCATACGGGGAAAGGGTTGAAGATGGGAACCTCACCCCATTGCACTGTTCTAAAGTCTGTGGGGTTGTCCTGTACAGCTGGGCAACCATCTGTGGAGGTGGAGTTGATCCCTTAGGGGGCTGACTAGCCGTCGAGGTGCCCCGATGATTGTTGTTCCGGGGTACCTCACCAACGTCGGCACTGATGGCACACGCGGTGGTTTTTGTGGGTATTCGGCACTATCGTGTGCCACGAGTCCCACACACCACTGGAACCCACCCAGGGCCGGTGAACGCGTCTGTGTAACAGTCATGTAAATGTCCATGGGCGTCAGTATCCATCAAAAGGCTCTGATTGCTCGTTTTTCATTATGCTATAAAAATTACAACCATCGACGCCCATACACATCCACATTAAAGGATATGCTTATATGATATATATATGATTAAGAAAATGCAAATGCGTTCCCCTCCTTCCCTCCTCCCCTCCAATGGGCCACAGGCTTAGGGCAAAATGCACGAAATGCGACGGCGGTGTCATGTAAACGAGAGGTACCTCCCCTGTTGTGCCGGACCAAGTCATCTTCAATGCAAGCTGCACTACTCTTACCTTTTACCTCTACTGCCTCTTACTAAATCTTACGTACTTCGCACAGATCGCAATGGTATAGCCATCCCTTCACGCTGATGTTATGTGATTGTAAATCCCCCAGGTCAGGATTGACAAAATATAACGAAAGACAAATAAATATTACACATATTGCATAAGGGCGAACATCGAATTGAAAGCCGGATTCAATCACAAAAGGGGAAATTATATTATTGTAGAATATACAAAATATTCTGTATATTTTCTATATTTATACTGCAATCCAACCTGATATCAAATTTTTGTGTCATGGGCATTGTCGAATTACACTCTATAATCAGTTACGCGGTTATATACATTTCTTTTATAGAATAGGGTGGCAAACCAGCAATCGGAGTCTTTTTACGACTATCGACGCCCATGGACATCCACATAATTAATATGCCGATGCGTTAATCTCCCCCCCCTAACTCACAAACCGCACGAAATGCGACACTGAAGATGTCAATTTACGGTGGTATTATGTGAGCGAGAGTTACTGGCCAAACGAATCGCTCTGTTATTAGTTTAGCAGATGCACTGGTGCCAGGATAACTCAGGGATTGGAAACTTTCAAAAACCTGTTTACTTTGGAATTTAGGGTCGAAAGGTCTGGCGGTCGTTGTACTGACATCGTAGTAGAGAGCGATTCGACTAACAGATACTGTTTGCTTCTTCAAACGCAAGACGAACCTTCAGCTGGTAGCTAGTTTAGTTCAGGGTCACAGTGAAAGTTGGGCTATGATCTCGAGGCTAACCAGCGCACTTAGTCCTTCGATTCTCGACAAAGTATCGGCTACCACACAATCCTTGCCGGATATGTGTCGGATGACGGACGTGAATTGGGCAATGAAGTCGATATGTCTGTACTGCCTAGGCGAACAGTTTTTCGTTCTTTCATATATAACGAAATGCCGGGCCTCGAGCATGTATCTGAAATATTTAAGCCTTCGTATATGGTAATCAATTCCCTATCGTAAGGTGAATATTTTACCTGGGAAGGCCTGAGCTTGCGCAAAAAAGAAAGCCAATAGCTGCCACGCGCCATCCTTTATATTGTTGAAGGACTGCACCGATTGCCTTATCAGAGGTATCCGTCACCAAGGCAAGCTTAGCGGAACAGTCGGGGTGGGCCAGTTAGGCTGCGTCTGCGAGGCTATTCTTGCATGTGGTGTAGGCTTCAAGGAATTGACCTGTAAGGTTAATAGGCTGTGAACCTTTAGAGGAGCCCACTAGCAATGCATGTAATAGGGCTTGGGCTTCGGCCGCTCGAGGGACAAATCGCCTGTAAAAATTGAGCATACCCAAAAACGCCTTGAACTGACGCACGGTAGTAGGTGTTGGGAGCTCCTTTATTGTTTGCACCTTTGCATCGAAAGGTTTGGATCCCGCTTCAAAAATGGAGTATCTTAAAAGAGTTACCTCAGGTATACCGAAAATACACTTTGAAATATTCAGCTGGACGCCATATTCGTGGAGCCTAGTAAAGAGATGACGGAGGTGCTACTCGTGCTGCTGCTCATCCCGAGAGTAGATTAAAATATCGTCTAAATAACAGTAGATGAAATCGAGTCACCTAGTGACGTCACCTATGAACCTTTGGAAGGTTTGGCCCGTATTTTGGAGTCCGAAGGTCATAAAAGGAAATTTCGAAGAGACCGAATGGTGTAGTGATCGCGGTCTTTGGGATATCTACTGGGCTGACAGGTATCTGATTAAAAGTCTTCAAAAAACCAAAGGCGTTGAAAACTTTGCAGCCAACAAGATTGTGAGCGAAGTCGCGAATATGCCTAATAAGATACCCGTCGGGCACAGTGCGGGCATTGAGCGCGCGGTAGTCGCCGCAAGGGAGCGCCCTTGCGGCGACTACCGCACCGTTGTCCTTTTTATACGCTAGATGGAGTAGAGATGGCCAAGAGCTCTGTGATGATTTAGCTGTACCTTTAGTGATCATGGCTTGAAATTATTGTTGAGCAATTTTCAACTTGTCAGGTGCTAGGGGTCCTGCTGTGGTGGGGACGTGATGGACGGTGTTGTGAGTAATGGTGCGATGTGTACCAGATAGACGGGTGATCTCATGAAACTCCTTAAGGAGTTTGTGATACCGAGACAGAAAATATTTTTACAGAAGCTATAGTACAGCTAGCAATTTTGGCAATACATGTAATAGAAGTAGTAGTATCTAACAAACGCTTATTACGACAGTCAACAATAAGGCTGTAATAATTTAAAAATGTACTAATGGGCTTCGATACATCGGCTACAATAAACCGCCAAGCAAAAGATCTGCATCAGCCAAAATCTAAATTTAAATGTACAAATCCGTAAGTAGCAATGTTTGTACCGTTCGCAGCACACAAATTATAGTCTGTCTTAACACGATGATGCCGAAGAAGGGACCGGGGGTAGACGCAGAGATCGTTTTCGGTGTCGATCAGGAACTGCACCGAGGCTCGGTCCGTAAGGAACAGGCGACCACTAGAAGTAAGGCAGTCGCCACTGGCGTTTCTCGCCTTAAAATCACAAGGAGGCATGCACTTGCAATCGTTCTCCCCAAATTTATTGTGGTACCAGCAGGGTGGAAACTTCCTATAATTCGACGTGGAGCGCTGGGATCTAGAGACCGATCGACGCTGAGGTAGTCTAGTGGATCTGTTGTGGAACCGACTACTCCTCTCTGACGCAAGTTTGTTAAACTGTCTCCTCATTTCAGCGATTCCCTTCGTTAATACCACCAATTCCGAACTGCAAGTGGGTTGGGGTTGGCTAGTCGTAGCCACTGCTGGTGATGGAGTAGTTGACTCGAGGATACGGTCTGCCAAATCTGCCAAGTCGTCGATGTAGGCAGAAGGTGGTTCCCCACTATGGTTCAAGCTTTGTCGTGGCGGTGGGGCTCAGTAGCCTGGGGAGAACCCAGGCGAAACCTATTGAACCGAGGGGGATCTTTGTATCCCTCTTGAATAAGAAAAGAAAATCAAACGGCTTTTAGTTTAGTTTTTAGTTTCTAAATCAGGCAGTATTTGATGAAAACAAGTACTTTAGAGAAATGCAAATTATTTTGAAAAAAAAAAAATGGAAACTTCCTATCAATCTATTACTTTAGTTTAGATTTTGTCCCTAGATATTGTTGAAACGACAAGACAAGGTCAAGGATATAAGCTAGCAACTAGTTTTATAAATACCAAATTTTATCCTATGCTTTTTATCCTATGCTTATTATTCAACCACATAAAAGTACTTCACGGATTTTAATGACATTTGTCGCAGATATGGATTGCAGTTTGGAATGACATTTAAAATATTTTTTATTATTTGTATGTATTTTTTACATTTTATTTTTGGAAAGAGGTAGGAATTGGGTCGGCACGACCGGGGAGGTACCTCTCGCTCACTTGACACCGCCGTAAAGTGACACCTACGGTGTCGCGTTTCTTGCGGTTTGTGAGTAGACGGTGGCCCATTGGCGAGGGGTTTAAAAGGAGGGCAACGCTCGATGCGTTATTATGCATAATTATGCTGAGGTTCATGGGCGTCGGTAGTCGTTGAAAGGTTTCGATTCCTCGTTTGTCCCCTATACTATAGAAAAAAAAGAGTGAACCTACCTAGTTAGTCATAAAAACGGTTAGGTAAGATGTCAAAGTCCCATTTATCTGAAGGGGACCTTACAGCCTAAGGATATACACAACGCAGTTATTGAAGACATAAATCACGTTGGTATTAGACAGATACTGTGAAATTGTAAAGCCACCATCGTTCTCGGGGTAAAAATATGAGCGTAAGTAGGATGCGGTTCATAATACGTCAACTTTATGAGTGATGTGATTCATTGATAGACTACCTTTTGCCTGTGATTTCACGTAAAATTCAAGGAAACCGATTTTTTCGGGACAAAATATACTTGTGTTTCCCAGCTAATATTATTGCGTTGCCCTCCATTCCCCTACCCCAATAGGCCATGCATGATGAAATGTTCATGACATACCTAAAAGGGCACAGAAACTTGAGTGGTGCAGAGACATGATAGCTAAATTGAATATCTCCTCGTCTTTACGACATTATTACAGGCGATGAGTTCTGGATAAATCAATAAGATTCAGAAACGAAGCGGCAGTTCGACTATTTGGACGATTCAAAACGGTGTAAAGCAAATTGATCTAGTAGCTCAGTTACGATTTTCATCGCTATCTACTTCAATACGACTGGTTCCTCGGTATCATTTCCTTTACGGAATCAAAGAAGCTTTGAAGCTGCATTATATACTACAAATGCTTGCCAGAGGTTTTTTCTACTTCTGAGCTGCGAGGATAATAATGCTTAAAGGATTCTTCCGGTGTATGTTGGGATTCCTTTATGCTCTTGGGGCTGTCTGACCGGAGGGGCCTCGTCCAGCAACAGCAAACATTTTCCCGTGTTACTTATACTGTTACACTACAGGAAACTGGATAAAAGCAAAAACGAGCCTCCATCGCTTACATTGATTACAGTGGCACCTGTATGAGAATCGCTATTCACCATTTATTTTTTTTGCTGCCAGCAATGCCATGTAAGGTTGTGTGACACTTACCCACCTCCACCCATGCTCCCACCCATCTCTCGGTATGCGGAGAGAATCATGGGAGATGCACGGGGGTTTGCTTACCGGCTCTGGTCCCCAACGTGTAATTCTTGACTCCCTACATATTATTATAAGTGCCCTCTTGTTATTTCACTCTCCCCTTTCTGGGGCCTGACATCACAAAGATAGAAGTTGTCATCGGCCTTGTCAGTCCTGATTATCTCGACGCAGCTATGTCGTTACATATCCTTCCACTTCGCGTCCCATGTATGCGCAAATTTCTTCAATTGCCTAAAGCTTTGTTCCGTTGCAACCAAATCCTGGTGGTAGACTGGGCCCACTGTCTTCCGTTCGATGCCGTCCAACGTGATGTTTCGCTCGTTTTTGTACAAGTCACATTCCCAGAATACATGGTCTCTGGTTTCAGCTTCATGACCGCTAGGACACGATGGGAGGTCATGTCACGCCATCCTGTGCAGGCGACTTCTAAAGCACCTGTGAAATAACGTACTCTGACTCCACCTATTGATATGCCAGACGCGTTGTAACTTCTGGAAAGAAGCAGTACTGCTCCCTCCCGTTGGCACACGCGGCCCAGCGTGACTGCCAAGTGAAGATGACGTGGTCCGCGAAAGCGCTTTTCTCTTCCTTACGCTCCTTGGCCTTGAACCCTACGCACTCCTCCTGGACGCGTTCCGCTCAAAGAACCTCCAGATCGGCAGGCAGAACGCCGGCCAATACTGGTAGCGCCGCATTGCTGCATGACCTGTAGTCCTTCGTGAATAAAATTAAAGCTGGTCTTTGGGTGTGTAATAATGCACTACGTACAACATACAAGTGAGAGCGTCGGCACCAAAGCGCTGCAGCATATGTCAGGATTGCAACATAGGTTCCGTGGTACAGGAACCTAAGTCCCGGTACTTCACACCCCACGCGGAGGTAGAGACATGTGAGACCTTCCCGAAAGAGCTGGCGGCCTTCTTGCCCATCAAAACCGCATGCAGGTTTTGTGACAGTCGATATTTTGAAGTAAAAGCCGCACTTCATCCTGAATCCTTATGGTGATATCGGGCAAGTACGGATTTCTATCTGTGCGATTATCCAGATCTATTTACTTATGGCCCATGGCCTACTAAGTCTCAATATTTCTGAACGCGGCCTCCACCTTAGGACCCTATTAAACCATGAGATTCATTTGAGTTGTGTGCAGTGATGACCTTCTAACCAAATATCGACCACGTTAGCAATTTCTATAGACTAGCGAACTGTGCAGAGTTTACTATCCCCTTCCCTTAACCCGATGGAATGGCAGTCAAATATTGACAGGAGAGAAATAAGAGCCGAGCTCAGGCTGCACAAGCCCTCTGGGTACGGTAGTGTGAAAGTCCTCATGACGCATTTTAGTCCGACTGGAAACGTAGCCTCCGATCCACGTCTAAACATGTAACACTCTTACTATCAAACTACGAGGAAAGCAATGTCAAAACTACACCGCAACAAAGAGTTGCTATTCCCAAAAATTACACCAATTTGCTACAGAAATGTGAGTAAACATTTTTTATTTGTACAAATTTAATTCTCGTAAATAAATATGTATATTTTTACGAGCAGTAAAATTATAAGCAGCAAATACAAATATTATTTATGGAATGGACTCGCGCATTGGTCGTATTTAATTTTTAATGAAGTGTTCGCGAAGCGGGTTTTCATGGAACTCATATTTCAAAATTTTTCGAATTTTAAATTTATCCCTGGCGCCTAAATTATACAAAAAATTAATGCTATTTAAAGAGAAATGGCTGAACTTGCAATTAAAACAACACGGCTTTCGAATAAAATTTATTTGAATTTCGAATTACACGCCAAAGCACAGATAATTAAATATCATAATGCTGAATATCGAATCTCCCATTAGATATTACGAGTATTATATACCGATGAGTACCTAAATGAACTGTGTGAAGCAGAGCTGCACACTTGTGGCAGGCGTATGCTGGTATTAGCTCCCAAAACACCTAGAATTTTTTATGGTGTTTCATTATCTTCTATACATTTAGTCTAATTATTCTGATACGAGAAGTTTTTATATAGAGCTATAAATATCTAGCATTTTATGTCGTGCCCCATGTGGTTTAAATTTCCCAAAGGCTTATGCTTTCTTTGGGGTCACCTAAGGCAAATTTGAAAAGGAATACATACAAACAATTATGGGTTAAAGCTTTAGAGTTAGCATTGTTACAATTTTGATAACAGGACTTCTGGGGGTAAAGGACTGTTACGATTTATTTAGACTTTTATAATACATTTATTCAATTTGCGATCTCTCCACATTCACAATTAAGAACAAACTTAAAATAGTACCAGAACCAAACAATGGAATCAATACAGTTTTTAATAAGGGTTAGCAGAAAGTGAGGAGTATGAAGTCTTATCTGGCAGTTGTCCGAGAATTCCCGCAGCAACCAGGAGTACTCCTTTCTATATATAATTGTTCTGGAGGAACTTCTTAACTGCAATAGTTGAAGATATATATCAATCTTATCTTCATTTTACATCCAAGTTTAAAAAGGGGGAAAAGAAAAAAGAGAAGGAGTAGAGCTCCTTTTTTGGCGTGTTTGTATGAAGAGAGTGATATGGAGGGAGCAGGGCATGTATGGAAGGTTTTTTATACGTGGCTGTTTCCGCTAAGCCGAACGGCTGGTAGGCCGTAGGTGTCACATCAATAGAATGACAGTTCCATCAGTCGACGTCAAGTCGTCAGTCTTGTTGTGTTGTTGTGTGTCAGCCAGTCGCGCGCGCTTACTAATTCTCCAACATGTTATTTTAATATTCTAATTTCCCGTATATCTCCGCTCACAAACATTCGGTGAGATAGTCTCAGTGAGGTAAAATATTGTGTTAAATCGCCGCGATCAGCTCAACGCGCCAGCCCACAATACCACGCCTCAGGAGGTACTGTGGCCTGAAGGTAAGATAGGTAAACCAACTTATCCTATTCAGCCTTTACGCCCATCGAGAGTGGGACCGCCGGACACAATTTAACTTACGCCCATACAGTGGCATTGCCTTCCCTGCGCAACCTAAGTTGAAACAGGCGTAAAGATGGTTCGTTGTTGTAAATACCAAATAACAGGAACCGCACACAGTAAACAAAACGAGAAAACCTGGAGGAAAATGTACGAATATATCCCTAGGAAAGGGAATGTGCAAACGATAAAAGGAAACATTTTGGGGTTTGGACGAACACACACGTTTCAAATAATTTTATAAAATATCGTTACGTTGTAAAGTTTATTAATAAAATGGAATAAATGAACTTTATATTTCCCTGACTGCGCCAGGAAAGAGGGTAATGTTTTCGAGCGTACACGTGTTTGTATGTATGTATTTTATTGTTTCACTACTACTACCAACGACGGGACGGATTTTGTGTAATGAGAAAAAAAAGGTTAGTCGGATTGAATATGGCATAGTGAAATTCCGTCAGAAACAGTCTACAGTTATACGTTATTTAATAAAGCTAGCCTTATTGATTTAAATAATGCCGCCTCTTTGAGAAGTTTTAGATTCCAATTTAAACACTCGCGGCGTTGCTCGACATGACAACAACAATGACGTCGAATACAAAGAAATATAACAACGATCACCGGTAAGGCCCGAAGGTTTGTCCTAATCTTTCGTGGTTGGGTCATTTTTTTATTTACACTCAAAGCACTTGGCCGAATTTCATACTTGTGTCGACGACGACGACAACGATGACAACAATGATGATGACTGAGGTAAGCTTCGAAATCTTCATTATATTTGACAGATTATATAGGACATTATATAGGATATTTTTCTTCTTTTTTTATTATTATATAGGATATTTTTCTTCTTTTTTTATTATTATATAGGATATTTTTCTTCTTTTTTTATTATTATATAGGATATTTTTCTTCTTTTTTTTATTATTATATAGGATATTTTTCTTCTTTTTTTATTATTATATAGGATATTTTTCTTCTTTTTTTATGCCCATCTAACATTTGAGCTCTTCAATAATACAACACAATTGATTTTATTGTGCCGCTTTAATATAACAATCCTGGTATAAAATTTCCCTTGTGCATAATAGAAATTATAAAATTACCATGCCTACCGTAAAGTGATACTGTAAAGTTCCGTGCGGTTTGTGAGTAGCCAGTTGCCCATTGGGGTTAAACGAGAGAAACGCATCGGCATAGTAATTATGTGGATGTTCATGGGCGTCGGTAGTGGTAAAATGGCTTCGATTGCTCGTTTGTCCACCTATTCAATAAAAAAGCCCATGGTTTATTAATTAAGGTAAAACAATACTTACTATACTGCATTATTAGAAAGTTTTAATGGAGTGTTGTTGAAGAAGCAACCGCAGCACAAAAAATAAGTTTTATTCCCGTCTGCTTCCGCAATTCAAAAAAATGTCGAATTAAGATATTAATTAGTGCCACACCCTCCATATTCACCAGATTTAGTCACTTGTGACTTGTTCCTCCATTTAAACATGAAACAAAATGTCTTGGTGGGCAAATAAGCTGGACAAAACGTAAAGAGCTGAAAAGGTTTTCTTTTCCAAATTACTGATTATCAAACCGCCCACGTGAAGCTCCAAGCGACAAATAAAGATATTAAAACTCCAGGTGTTCCAGCACACTTGTGCGTTGTCTGCTTTCACAAACCTTTGTGTCACACGATGCGCTACACGAGCATGCAGCTGCGTGTCTCTCACGCTACCAAGCGTGGAATATAATCATTCAAACAGAGCTTTATGTAAATACAAACGAAGCTGCAATCCATTTACTCGACGTAAATGGATAAGATCTTTGTGAAATATTTTAGAAATATGTCTCTTAATATTTTTAATTAATAAATTACTAATTAATAGAGCTCCGATTACTCGTTTTCCCCTCTATACTATAAAAAAATCAAATCGTACGAAATTCGATATTATATGTACGTCAGCGAAAGGCATAACCCCGGACATGCCACGAGCGTCATATTAATTCAACTAAATCACAGGCATAGAAATGGCACTGTTGTTTATATGAGGTACGGATATGTCTGCACCGAATAACAAAACGGTACGTGGATTGATGTGGTTGGAGCAGTGCAGTGTTGGAGTATTGTGTAAATATGAACAGTGTGCGGTCGGCTTTACTGGGCGTGATAGACTACCGCGTGTACAGCGTACTTTAGACTTTAGGGCGTGGTGCACTACGGTGCGCCTGCCGCTTATATGGGAAGTGTGTTAAATGACGTGACACGTGATTAAATGTCTCATACTTGTCACGTGTTACCACAGTAAAAGGAATTACCATTAGATTGAGCTGACTGGACACTCGAAACCTTGACCATAACTGGTCAATACGATAGCTACAACAATGTTATGTTTACTGTCCCATGCTGTATTAAGAACTCACTACATTATATAATAGTAGTTTCAAATAAATATTTAAAACAAAATCCTGGCTGCGTAAATATATAAAAGAACAACTGAAAAGAAATAAAACGAGACAGGTTCGTACCTGCTTGTGTACGTCTGCATGATTCGTTATGAGAAAAATACCGAGGTTTTAGTCAAGACACGACCGTAGGCACTACATCTACAGTAAAGGCGTTACACTCGATTGTTTGTTTAGCATGTGTAGAGTGACTCGCGTCACATTATAGTGCCGGATACCCGCAAAAACCACCGCCAGTGCCGGCAGTGCCGCCCTTGGTGAGGTGTCCCGGAACATCATCAGGGTACCTCGACGGCTAGTCAGCCCCCTAAGGGACCGGCTCCACCTCCACAGATGGGGTTGCCCGCACTACAGGACGGCTCCACCGACTTTGGGACAGTGCAATAGGGTGAGGCTGACATCCTCGCCCCTTTCCCCCTTGCGCAAAAGCACCTCATCCAGTTGCTCTTTGGCCCACTCTTCTTAAAAGAGGGGTGTAATAAGTAATTAAATAATCATTGATAATTCTGAAGTAAACAATATAATTGAAATGTAATAATGTTAAATAATCAATATAATATTATATAATTAATTTCATAAATGTGCATGGTATTACTGTGGTAGAATAAAGGCTATTTTATTTTATTTATGAGCACTTGAACAATGTTAACATTACTAAAAATAAGAAAAAAGGTACTAAATAAATACTTAAAAGTGTGTTATGACAATACTACCCTTAATGTCGATTTATTCTGTAAAATAAATCTATTATTAAACTACGTTTCGCCGTTTAATTAAAGTCTGTGATTACTTTTTAATTAAAATCGTCAATGTGTTGTGAAATACAAGTTGTCCTGTACCAGCGCTGTCGTTACAGACTGGATTAATGTTGGTTTTGAACGGGTTAAGTTATAACTCTCTTGTGCCGTGGATCTTTGATATTTGCTTTACTAGGACTGAAGTGAGCCATCTTCGGTTATGACTCGAACACACCTTGTTAAATAAGCGATAGAAACTTTTTCTAATTGCAATGAATTGGTGGGAGATAGTATAAAAGTATGTACTCGTAATTGAGGCGAATGAATAAATTGCCAATCGAGTAAACGACAAAAATAGTAATTTATCGATATTGATAACGTCCTTTAAGATTCGTAAGCCCATTACTACGTCACTTGGATTATTGATAGATTCGTTATTAACTGTCAACGTTAAAAATGTTTTGAAAATATAAATTAAATTATTGTTCATTACAATAAAACACATTTACGGATTTTATCGTTGTTAATACGATTATTTAACTAGCCCGATGTTTTAGAAGCTTTTCAGCAGCCATGGTAAACCGCGGTAAAATTAGTAGAAGTTGTTTCAATGTCATTACATTGAAACAAACAACGTAGACATCTGTTTATATTCTTTTTTTTTTGAGTCACTTAAATGTATAAAATTTACTTTTGCACAATGTAGTGTTTATTAATGATTCTGTCGCGTGTGCTTACTTCATATGTGTATGATGCAGTATTACGTCGCTTTTTTTTAAAATAAATACGAAAGTGTTAGATGCACCGGTAATTGGTGGTATTTTGGTTACCGCGGTATTAGACGCTTTTACCTTAAAGTTACTACTTTAGTAAGGTTTTTGATACACCGCCACTATATTGTTACTGTTATTTTGTGTTTGAAATAAATAAAAAAATGCGTTGTTCTATATTTTATAAAAAAATGTAGGCACTTACTTGGTGGGTAAAACTAGTTCTTACTATTGTGACTCTATGCCGACGGAAGTGTCTAGTGCAGCCTCATCGGTTACTATAAGACACGTCGGGCGACGGTCGAGAGTGATGAGGGAGCGGTGTGAGATTGTGATCGATTTTTTTTATTTAATAGCAGTAGGTTCATCCACAATTGAACACATGTAATAATAGCTCATGAAAATACAGACACATAAAAAATAAATGAAACATGTTACAATTACTTAGAGACGAATTCAGCCTGCAGTTAGATAACTGTGATAGTAAGAATAAAATGTTTCCAGATAATAAAAACATACAGTTAAACGTTAAAATAACAATGCACTTAATTTCGATATTCGTAAGAGACAATAATATTTCGGCAAATTTTACACTAACACTTTCCTTAGGGCATAGGAAATATTCAGTGACACAATGTTAGTTCTGCTAACTATAAAATTTACGAACATTAAAAAAAATATATCTAAAAAGAAGTCAGTGAGTTAAAAATCAATGTCAACATATAATAAAAAAAACGTGTCATGTGAAACCAAACAATACTTTAAAATTACAATTAAATGACATTTTTTTATCTACATTCAAACAAGATATTATAATCGGTTTCAAATTTATGTCAAAGTGATGACACCTTGGCATAAATTTGAAACCGATCAATCTTGAAAATCAGTGCTCTTGTCGACTTGGGCATTGACAGCAATAGCTGTAAAGCTATGACGGCCGATTGCCATTTCTAACAGAAGAGAAGAAGAAGAAAATTTAAATATTATCCATGTTAAGAACAATTCCGATTACATACATTATAACTTAAAATTCATTTTACTATACACCAAAGTCAGATAAAAAGAATAAATAGAAAAAATGTAAAAAAATTGTCTCGCCCTCGCCCCGAGTATTGACGACGTTCACAAAACCAGAGTGGTGAATGCGCATTGCTGTTTACGCCAATCAGCATAAGGCTTTCCAGTTGGATGATCTAGAATATCTTAGGTGTTCGAGATGTCGCGCTATGTCATGTCCATACTGAAAGTACGCTGAGATTATGTACATGCAGGAATCTTGGTAATCGATATGCATGACAGTGCAATATTCGGAACTCAGATGGTGGAGCAGTGTAAACACAATCTTGTCATTATCTCCGCATTTACTGCATACCATTTCGTTTGCCCTACAGTATTTCACTGGATGTCCATATTGTTGGCATTTATTGCAGCAAGTGATACGTAGGTAGTCGCATATATCAGCTTCATCCCAGCCAATATAGACACGACCAAGGCCAACCAATTTATCACGAAGAGCTGATGAGCACTCCAGCACGACCGTGATACGCCCACCGTTACGACCGTGATACGCCCACCGTTACGACCGTGATACGCCCACCGTTACGACCGTGATACGCCCACCGTTACAACCGTGATACGCCCAACGTTACGACCGTGATACGCCCACCGTTACGACCGTGATACGCCCACCGTTACGACCGTGACACGCCCACCGTTACGACCGCCCTTCTTGAAGGCAACCTTGCAGTTTGAACGAACTTTCTCTTTGGTCCATTCAGGATCGTCTGAAAGATTCCTGGCCTGTAGGTCTTCAAGAAATTCCGTCGAGTCTCTTCTTAGGTTGCGGATGGCCACCAAACGACGAGCCTTGGGCTCCGAAGCCTTCAGAGTTGGCGGGGCGGCCGCTTTTAGTATAGCGGCCCTGGCCGCTATGCCAAAATTGCCAATCCGGCGTATGCTCTGCTCTGGAATGCCCAAGCTACCAGGTTTTACTGCCTTCTGCGGCTCGGCTTTGGTGTCCTCAGAAGTCTTTATGTCCTCTGTGTTTGTGTAAAACAGCACTGATTGACCCTGGTTAGCATGTATGACGACCGTTGGCTGGTCCTGCGGTCGCTTCAAGAGCGATGCGTATGTGGGCGTATATAACAAAGTCAAGCATACGTCCTTGCGCGTTCGAAATATTATTTATTTGTATTAAATTGTTATTGATTAGACATGGGGACAGACCACCCTCCCTTTATATCTTACCAGAAGGATGCATCCTGATAGTTATTTAAGATTAGCTAAAGTAACTATTATCATCTTCGCCGAGGAGACCGGGTCCCTTCGTCCGTCCTCTTTAACAAGGGGCGCGCAACAGCTAAAGTTGGCCGTGCATTATCGCGGGGCTGCAAAAGCTCGTTGACCTATCATGACGTGGGGACACCCTCCTCCCTTCCACCACGGACGCGTGGTACTTCTCGTGGGCGGTGGTTACGCAGAAATTATAAGAATCCATACCTACATATATCATCATCATCATCTTTATCAGCCCTTATCGGTCCACTGCTAGTATCAGTTGGCCTTGCATTATCGTGGAGGCTGGAAGAGATCGTCGAGAAGAACTGCCCCCACCACGGGCGGGTGGTAGGAAAATAAAACTAGTCCCAAATAAAACAATTTATAAAAAGCTGCCTTCTTTACATTACACAAGAGCACAAGTTCTAATCGTGAAACGTTGAGCGAACTTGTGCCAATTTTAGTGATGGCTAGAGCCGTTGTAATAATAGGTTTAGGTACAAATTGGCCTGGCGTGTCCAGTTACGAGACGGGCGAGATGAAGCGAGGCTCGCTTTACGAACTGAACTCTCCCGTTATCAACGTCATGTACTAACATTATGGCACACCTATATATCTACGCTATATATTTTTATTTGTTAGTATAAATATTTTGTTCAGTGTACACTAGTTTTCCTAATTTTATCATACCACCATCTCCATCTCATGTCCTCGACCGGATGAAGAAAGGCCAGACCACACATCTTTCAAGGATTAGAATTTTGGCTATTCACTCGCACACAAACTGTCGAAATTGTTCCCTTTTGTTCGAAAGGGCTATATTTCGAACGAAGGGTGGTGACAATAATTGTTGTGTCGTCACCAAGTCAGAATCTGATGTCGGAACCCCGAAGAACTCTAGATCGGTTATCAGCAATCTAGATCGATTATTATAAACACTCCCTAGAAATAATGTCTACTCTAGTTAGTCTTTATTTATATTTATCGCTAAGGGAATTATTCATGTTCTGCTAAAGCCTGATAATAAAATATATACAATATAATAGGAAACGCATATCCTAGAGCTTTAAGGTAACAATTACTATTCAACAATATTCGACAGAGAAAAGCATAAAAAGATAATAAAAAAGTTCACAACTTTAAACTAACTTTTTGTATATAAATTATCTTTGATATGAACTATCTTTGCTAGAGGTAAGTACCGTTGCACGACCGGGGAGGTACCTCTCGCTCACATAATACCGCCGTAAAATCACACCTACGTTGTCGCGTTTCGTGCGGTTTGTGAGTAGCCGGTGGCCCATTGGGGGGGGGGAGGTGAAAAGTAGGGCAACGCATCGGCATAATCATGCTAATATTCATGGGCGCCGATAGTCGTCGAAAGGCTCCGATTTCTCGTTTGTCCCCCTATACTATAAAAATTCAATAGCCATTTAGACATCCATCTTCCTTATATAAACAAAGTCCCCAATATCTGCGTATTTCTCAACGGCCACTGAACAGTTTTTACTCATGAATAGAATGATTGCCAAGAAAGATTTTGTTGTATAATTTTTAAGGTAACATTCTGACCCCAGTCATTCATGAATAAAACCAGGCGATTACTAATATTATTATAAAATAAAGGCATCGAAAGCTGTTTGTCTATACCGTATCGATTTTCTCAAAATTTAATACTTGGATTTTCATGCAGAATTCACCCATTAAACATCTAATGAAGGTTAATCTTCCACTACCTCTTAAGAGGCACCACATGGACGTATGCATGCTCCCCATATTTACACACGGTTTCTAGACCTGGGCCCTGACGCTTAAGCAATGATCCATCCTCGCGGTCTACCAGGGATCCACGAAGCGAAGTTCTCTGGGTATCAAATTGATGGCAAGGTGAGCTGGACTCCTTTCGGAAAGATCCTGTAATTCTCGTCAGATATATGAAACAAACCCAGGGGTTACTTGAAAGCCGTGTTAATAGAATAAATTAATAGAAAGAAAGAAAGAAATGACGTTTATTTGACCACAAACAAGAGACCTTTTTTATGTTGACGCGGGGAAACGCAATTACGCGCCTTCACAGGCCCTGGGGTCTAGTGGTGTGTGGGACTCGCGGCACATTATAGTGCCGAATACCCACAAAAACCACCGCGAGTGCCATCAGTGCCGCCCTTGGTAAGGTACCCCGGAACAACAATCATCAGGGCACCGCGAAGGCTAATCAGCCCCTAAGGGACCTACTCCACTTCCACGGATAGGGTTGTCCAGCACTACAGGACAACCCTACCGACTTTGGGACAATGCAATGGGGTGAGGTTCCCATCCTCGCCCCTTGCCCCGTGCGCAAAAGCGCCACCTCCTGTTGCTCTTATGGCCCCTCTTCTTATAAGAGGGGTGCAGAGGTCCATTTCGGTTCATTGGCTTCAGCTGGGTTCACCCCAAGCTACTAAGCCCCACCGCCACGATATGGCTTGAACCTTGGTGGGGACAAACAAGAGAACTACGCGAACACTTCATTAAAAAAAAAAAATTAACACTAATATAATTGTATGCCTCTCGGATGTGCCAAGTTCACGTCAGATGGACGTGATAAACGTGGCGGCTGACACCGGTATCCAACCAAACCACCCACCGAGTGCGTCACAGCTGTTGAGAATCACATAAAACATGTGATAGGAAAAGAAATAAAATATACGTAATGTTTCATACTGTGTACATCTTTAACAATTTCGATAGGACCACAGTTGAAAACATTTTCTGAAGCCAGGTATGCTCCATGGGTTAGTTGCAATTGTATACTGCTTCTGATTCTCTCTTCGGCAAGCGATGTATGATCGCTTATTACACTTTAATAATGTTATATTTAATAGAAAAGAAGTGTGTGTGTGTGTGTGTGTACTTGTGTACACGCGTTAGAAATTATATTTCTTTGGCGTAAATTGTATTTTTCGCCTTATTCTAGGTTTGAAAAAAAAAAGTCACAATAGAAAATAAGATATTTAATACATAAAAAGTTATATTATAACGCATTATGGTAATTTGAAGAAAACACTAAAATATTGAGTATAGCTAATTTGAGGGTGTCGGTTTTTCGTGAATACAAAAAATACTCTCATCATTTTTTCCCTAGCGCTAAAAGGAGTATGACTCCAGAAATCTCATTCTGTTCTGATTGACAGCAGCGAAATATTCCGTCATTGAGCACCTCCATATAACGTACGCTGACGCCTTCCATACCACTGCGAATTTGAAATAAATTACGTGTTGTTTTCGTATATTGTCGCGAATGTTATTCATTGTTGTGACTATTTAACGGATTTTATCGCGTTTCTTTATAGTATTTTTTCATGGAATAAGACAGAACACGATAAAATCCGTTAAATAGTTACAACAATGAATAATTACGTGATTTAACTTTCATTAAAACAAGTCTAACGATGAACTCATAACAAATAGGTGAAGCGCAAACTAGAGTTTCCATTCAAATTAACGGCAAAATTGCCAGTAGGGAGTGTTCAATTTACTCATGTAAAGTAATCAAAGGGTAAATTAATCCATTCATATTTAAACATAATCTAATGATTTATTTTACAGTACAGAGGGCCCTACGGACAGTTGGAAACTCTTTATGAGTACCGACGCACATAAACATCCGCATAATTGCTACGCCGATGGACCACCCTTCTTTCCTTCTCCCATCCAGTGGCCCCGGGTATTCTCCAACCGCACGAAACGTGACACCGATGATGAAGTTTTAAGGCGGTATCATGTGAACTAGGGCCCGCCCTGCTCGTGAATTTCGGTACAATGCCGAATGGAACTACCTCTTACAGAAATATGTAATTAATGTGGAAGGAAATATAAGGAGCGTCTATCAATTTGATAATAAATTTTGAGGCGATGGCCTCCTTCTATAAGACGATCATGTCTCGGAAGGAGGCCGCTGGGCCGGCCAGAGAGGAGGAGATGGAGGATGGCCTGCCTCGCGGACGACGCATGGGAGTGTGGTGCAGGCGCTATGCGCAACTGGAGGACACCTGAACCCATTATTGCACGTCCCCAACGTCGAAGGGGGCTGATCTAGGTTGTCGGACTGGTCCCTCTATGTTGGACGAGCCCCTCAGTTCAGGCGGCCGACAGCACCCGCGGGGTTTTAGTGGGTATTCGGTTCATCCGCAAGTCCCCCACACCCATCGGATCTCAGCCAAGACCGGTGGCAGTGCGCAAATGCATTTCCCCGCGAAACAAAAAAAAAAACGTGATATATAGCTATGAATTAAGGAGCACGAATGAGTACCCTCACGTCCGTAAATAAACACGAGCGACTTATTTCTTCAATTGTTATATCTAATTTCCGCTTCGTTTTCATATTTTTCTTATTTGAACATTTGTAAACATATTGTATTGTAAAAACTGTACGATTGAAATCAAATAGCAACTTTAATTTTTTGGCATTTATTTTTGTTTCCATTTAATATATAATTTGTATTATATATGTTAACTTATTGCCTACCGAATATGATTTTATTATGTGTTGATTGTAGTTTTTAATTGTAAAGGTCTTTTTGTTTGTGCTATCTTTTGCCAAGATTATTTTATTCTTTTGAACAATGAGAGGTTACTTGAAGATATTGCTAGTTATGTACGCAAAAGGCGACCTTATCGTCTTTTGAGTACATAAACTTTTAAAGAATGTTTGTCTTTAAAATTATTTTTCTGTTCAATATGTATTTTTGTGCACAATAAAGAATCATTCATTCATTCATTCAGTTATATTGTATCGTTTCATATAGCCAGCACATCTTTATCTCCCATTTTGTTTACAGGTTAATACTTTCCTAGTTATATGTCGACCATTAATCTATTCTCAATTATAATTTTTATACATATATTTACAAAAATACCAACATACACAGTCTTAAAACTGTCTATGTAAAAAATGTGCATAATTTTAAATGTTTTCTTTGTAAGAACATGCGCGTTAGGTTGACTGTGCAAAAAATGTTTGTATACAATCAAGGATTCTTTAGCATGATAAGTGAGCACGATATCCTTAATCTTCGAATTTTAGTAAATCAATCATTAGTACATCTGTTGAGAGCACACTTAGTTTATTTCACAAATAATTCGTTTTTACAATTAACACAAGTGATTTGCTTTTAAAACATATGCAATGAGGTTACTGACCTCACTTACATGCAATAAAGTTAAATTATTGTTATCTGATTTAGTTTGTCTGAAAAAATACTTTTTAGACTCTGTTGTTAGGACTTACTTGAGTTTTAACATACTTCTACGTACCAATATTTCTCGCGTTTTTAAATATTGATGTATTGTTAACCCTGGTCAGTATATGAGATATCGAGGCAAACCTGCAGTCGGAGTCTAGAAGATACCGCCACCTATAAATACCTGTACAAATGCTTACCCACAGTTACTTAATCCACTACCTGGTACCCAAAACCGACACATGATCAGGTTTTTTCAATCTAAAAATCTCTATTTCTAATTTATTTCATTTTCATTTGAAGCACAGGACATATATTATGTGGGTAATCAATGATCGGTTGAATTAGGGCCTGAGCAAGTGAGATTTTAGTTGAAAAAGGCTAGAATATTGAAGACGTTTCAAAGAGTAAATTGAGAAATGATGTAGGCATTCCAGGAGATATTTGTTCAAAGAATATATCCAAGTTATTTGCAGCATTAGTTTAGTATAACCTAGTAGACACTTATCAAACACCCTACAAAATACTATCGACGAGCCCTACCTATATTTCCCATAACTACTCACGAGAACCTGGCTGGTCATAGTGTATTTGTTTTCGCCTTATGATGGTGACACACATATTTTTTATAAAAACAACTATTTTATAAACTTGAGTAAAATAAATGCAATTTCTGGAAATAACCATCACACATGTTCCATAGTACTGTTTTCCTTATTTTAATGATTACATTATAATCTATCAAATTGCGTACAGAATGAGTTCCAAATATGGACCTTAATATTATTTACAACGTAGATTCCTGTAACTCGTGATAAGAAGAACCAACGTCTGACAACGAGAGCGAACATGGAGTCTTAAAGTTAATATTAGAATTGGTTACACTGCATTTTTTATCGACCTTAGCCTACCTTACTTTACCACCGCTGACACTATTGTATCTTCAGGAATGACAGCGGCGGCCACTTGTAACAACAACATATCTGGCTGGTGGCTTCCCTAAGTGTCTGGACAAGGGGGAACCCAGTGCCAAACGTTACGATCCTTGCTATATGGAAGCAAGTCATTACTCTCTTCATACAGACACCTCGTTTTTAGACTTTTGTAACACTGAATAATATAATCGCATATAATTCTTTATTAAAGTCTACACAGTGGTAGTTTTCGTCTTGTGATACTCGTGTAGCACGCGGCTCCGCTCGCGGCGAGCGCACAGAAGCCGCGCGGGTGGCCGTCAGGCGGGCGGACGATTCCTAGGCTCCACTCGCTCGGGCACCGTCACAGGGGTCTCAACGAAGCGAACTAGACGAGGCCTCACCGGTCTACTCTGTTGAGGGAAATTATTTATTCCGTTGAATAAATCAGAGATCGGCTACTCCTCAAAACAGGAGAAATTACTCGTAAGACGATTAAAGAATTGTGCAGTTCGTAGCGCATCACATGCTCGTAGCGCAGCGAAACTGTGCAGCGAAAATGTCCAGCAATTTCTCGTTAATAAAAAGTCACCAAATGGCTCCAAATTATTTGAGGGTGTTGGTAGGCCATGCTGCGAAATATAAATTTCATCCACGGAACTCACCGGGTCAGTCGCCACTAAAGCCATGTCTCTATTGTTCCTGTTCTTCGTCGAACTCGACCTGTCCTGTGTCTGACCTGTCAGTACATAAGCAAGTCAATACATTTTGTTTCACCGACGTCAGTTCTATTATTGACAGCGTTATAGCAGACAGGCTACTGCAGGCGGTTGAAGTACTGTTGCTGTGTCTTATAATAATAATGTCCTGCCAATATCGTATTACCACAGGCGCCATAACTGCACGCTCACCATAACAGACATCTCTTTACTATAGTTGTTACGGATATTCCGCTATGTAGATCATGCTTAGTGGAATTCGAATTTCTGTTTCTACTAGAGTACGCAGTGGCAACGCAACGTACTTCCCATCTTGGAAACCCTGAAACACTCGAAGGCGTGTGCCAACGTAAATCAATTTCTGGCCTTCCTGTGGGTGTCGAACAGGCAATGAGGAGATGCAAAGGCCCATCCACGGGCAAAACCAAGTGCCGAGTGAAAATGGTCGGAGTACCAAGTAATCAAGTAATATCCTCGCAACAGAATTTCGACTACGGCAGTCGTATATCATACACGTGCACATGTTACATTGAAAGGGGTGCTCTCTGTACCCTTTTCCTCTAATTCCCAAGGTATGACCGTCCGAGACCACTGTAGAGAAATGAGGTGTACACTGATACCGGTATAGTTTCGGTGAAGCAGCAAAATTTCCATTAGGAAAGGCAGACGCATGGTTGTTCCATCAGAGTGTCTGTCTGTTTTTAAAAGTACAATTTTGCTTTTTTTTTGGACTGCTCTATACCGACGCTTATGCTTAGATCAGTGATCGGCTCTATGCTTCATCGGTTACTATAAGACAGGTCAGGCGACGGTTTAGGTGAGAGTGTGGTTTATAGGGGGACAGAAAAAGGAAGGGGCTCCTGTCCCGCAGTTGGGAATGATGCATTCGGATAGTTATTTAAAATTACTTATAAAATTACAATAAAACTACTTTTATGGATTTTATCGCGGTTTATTAAATTATTTATGTAGCCCGACGTTTCAGAAGCTTTGCAGCAAACATGGTCACGGGTGGACTGAGATGACAGATGTCCTGATGTACCAAGTTTTTAAAAGTACTCGAAGAATTATAATTTTAGTTGTTGTGATTAACGATAGACGTCAAGACAGCAATATATAATAAGTACTGTTTGCGTTTGTAATGTCTAACATTCGCGTAAACTTAAGACATCAATATTACTTAAGAAAAGTAACTATTATTATCTCGGCCGATGGGACCGGGTCCCCTCCCCCCTCTCTGATGAGGGGACAGATCTCATGTTAGCGCCCCGCAGTATCACGTGTACTCCACTTAGTCATAGCGTGATGGTATAAGACGTCCATACTCACACAATTAGGAACAACCTATTCTAAGCAATAGACCAAACTACGTGCAAAATTGGTACTTCTATTGCTGATGTGTTATTCCTTTGCATACCTAAGCGACACTGCTAAGTTTCATCGACATTCTTTCACTAGTATTGGTGTACTTGAGTATCAAACACCTAAACATTCGCATTTATGATTCTAGTACATAGATATAATTGTAAATGATGTCTTACCAAGAGTGTCAGAGGCGGCGGTGGACCAGCAACAGCGGTACTTAAAGAATCTCGGGATCACGTTGAGACGCAGGACATAGGATCCGTACACCAGCGGGTTCATGCAGGAGTTGGAGACGGCCATCGCGAATAGCAGGTCCTGAACCTCGGGTGATACCCTCTCGGCAGACTCCCGATCCACCATGTACCTGTATCGAGGAAATTGTATTAGACCTATCCACAGTCGTCATGAAACCACAATACAAGTGGATCTTTAATTTGTAAGTTAACAATAATAATAATATATTTTTTCGTAATAAATACACGGGATCTAAGACATATAGACAATAGAGATTAAAAAAAATACACGAATACTTTACAAAGGGTGGTTAGGACCAGTGTGTATCACAAAATGGTTAGACCTCAGCTGAACCCAGGACTACATTCCTGACACAGATTTTTAGGACCAACATTTTTTCGTATTCTAGTGACGTCATTTTAATGACCTTTGAGGTAGAGTAATATAGAAAAATACCTATAATTACAAAAAAAATATACACCTATAAAAGTATACTTACGCATTCATTTTTTTTGTTGACGCGAAGAAACGCATTTCAACTTCACCGGCTATGGGTGGGGTCTAGTGGTGTATGGGACTCGCGGCATATAATAGTAATACCCACAAAAACCACCGCGAGTGCCGTCAGTGCCGCCGTTGGTGAGGTGCCCCGGAACAACAATCATCAGGGCACTTCGACGGCTAGTCAAGCTCCTAAGGGACCAACTCCACCTCCACAGATGGGGTTGCCCAGCACTAAAGGACAACCCCATCGACTTTGGGAGAGTGTAATGGGGTGAGGTTCCCATCGTCGTCCCTTGCCCCGTGCGCAAAAGCGCCACCTCCTGTTCTTTTTAAGTCCCCTTTTCTTATAAGAGGGGTACCGAGAGTGATTCCTCCTCCTGATCTTTAAGCCCGCTCTTCTTGTAAGAGGGGTGTAAAGATCCCCCTCGGTTCAATTGGCTTCGTCTGGGTTCACCCCAGGCTACTAAGCACCACCGCCACGACAACGCTTGAACCCTGGTGGGGATACTTACACATTAATATTTCAATAATGAACATATAACAACATAGATCAATGCCATATTTCTATACTATACAAACGTTAGAAAGCATATAAAAATATAAGAGACAAAGACAAATAACAAATTACTGCAGGAATTGTTGTCTTCTCCAAATATTGTTTAAATTATTAAATTAAAGCACATAAGGGCGGTAGCATACTATACCAGCACTTCGTTGCAGCGTGCTTAAAACACCCACGAAATGCGGCTGTGCGGTGTGTGGCCAAGTTGAGTGGGTACTGGGAACCTCTGGTGCAGTGTGTTGTGTTCACACTTCGAGTCCATTCCATCTTATTATATAAATATATAAAAACACCGTCTTTAACTATCCCAAATAGTTATGTAGCTAGGTGTAACCGCTTATGATTCTCCATTTTTAATATGGATGCATTATTTATATATGGAGAAACATGGTATCTTCACGGTATGTGGAAGCAATAGCGATTGGTTGTAACAAACTTGGTCCTATAATGACATCAACGTAGTTACATTTAAAGAGTATAAATGTCTCGCAAAGCATTGTGCGAATCTTTTCAGCGACAGAATTTCGTATACAATACAATTCTTTAAGTTGACAAAAGCAGCTGCATCACCATTCATCGACAAATATTATGTCTAATATATGCCGTTCGAATCGTATATATCAGTCCTATTGTTACGGCATGATTACGTATGCAACACTTCCTCTGTACAATTACCTGTTATTTCTACAATAGGCTTTAGGCTCTTAACGAGCTGCACTTGATAACGGCATATATATTGTGATTTGTTGCTCTTCAAAGCTAATGCATTTGATTTGGACCAATTGAAGATGCGCCGCAAATCACTATTAATTAAAGTTGTTGATTTTCCATCATCAAGGGGTTCGAATGACAAATTGATCTGTACATCATCAGCATATATATGATATCTACAATTTTTATGTAGATAATGCGTCTCCCGACTAAGTGCTGAACAGGACAGGTTCTAATATAGTGCCCTGTGGAACACCTCTTCTGCAAGACTACATATATTTTTGGATAGTTTGAATTTCCACGATTTGATATCTATTTTTTAAATAGCTCATAAAACACTGGATCGAGTACCCTTCCAAACCATAGAAGCGAATTTTAGCTAAAAGCGAGTTTATATTTGTAGCACCAAACGCTCTTGAAAAGTCAAGCAACACTAATACAGTGAATTTTCCTTCATCTTGAGCGTGGAGTATATCGTCCTAACATTAAGAAGTGCGGTGGAGGTACTATGATGCCTACTGAAGCCAGATTGTAATGTAGGTAAGATTTCATTGTGCTCCAAGAAATTTATTAATTGCATACAAACAAGTTTTTTCGAGCATTTCCGAAAGACAGGGTAAATTACTTATGGAACGTAGGTCTTTAAATTCTAAGCAACAAGATATTTTTGGAACTTTTGAAACTACAGCCTCTATCCATATAGAAATGAAAGTGGCGGGCGATATACTCTTATTCACTAGTATAGTTGACAATGTATAAGGCAACGATCAAAGCAACATATCAAGAGAAATGCCATCAATGCTGACGGCATTGATCTCAATTCCCGCATAAAAAAAGTGACACCATTTTCGGATACTATCTATAATTGTATTGTAGGAGAACAAATTTTTTCTACTATCAAAGAACTCTATATAAGGTTCTGCGACAAAATTATTGCCAGGTACATCGAGACAATGCTTATTAATGTCATTCATATCACACATACAGCTGGGGATGGTGTCATTGCGTTCTTTAAGTTAACATTTTAATGTGTTAGGTAAATCCAACTTCAAGAATGAGGATAGTTACCGAATCCAACTCGAATGGGAAGCCTATGGAAAGCTTAAGGAGAACTTTTCACCCAAAATACCACAGTGCCTTAAGTCGAAAATATTCGACCAGTGTGTGATACTGGTGGTGACACATGGAACCGAGACTTGCCCGCTTGCATCCAGCGTACTATGAAAAGTGTATTATATATTATATATAAAAAACAAGTATATTGTTATTTCTCTGAGACATATGGTCCGAAATTCTGAAATCCGCAAGAGAACCAGGTAAATCGACATCGTTTAGAGAATCAGCGCGCTGTAGTGGCAATGGGCAGGCCATATTGCTCGCAGAACCGATAATCGTTAGGGAAGGAACGTTCTCGAATGGCGGCCCCGCACCGGAAGACAGAGAGTGGGACGGCCTCCTACCCGACGGACTAACGACTGATGATGCTGCTGCTGCTGAAGATGATAATGTTTCATTTGAACCAGGTGGCTTTTAGTTTTAATTAGGAATTGCCTCACAAGTAACATATCTAATTGAATATTTTATACTGTCATCATATCTTTATTACAAAGAACTACTTATTTTCAAATACAGTTTGACTGTGTTTGAAGTAAAGCCATAGAGGCTTTGATACTTATGTGTAAAGGAAATCACATTGTCACTCACCAGTATTACACGAATTTAAGCATTGTGTGCGTGCCGTAATATAGGTGGAATTTTATTTACTTAAAATAATAAAATGCTAATCATATCATATTAAACTATCAGTTCTGTGCACATCTTTTCTAAATAATCCTCAACTGCACCAAATATCGGAATCCATTATTCGCGCAATTATTTAAATTGATGTTTCATTAATTAAATGCAGGAATTCTTAAGCTCTCCTGATATTCACAATATTGTACAAGCTGTGAATGTCGAATTTCCTTCCACGTTGTTTTAATGAAACGTCATTAATTTAATATTTTTGTTAAAACCTCGCTTCTGTTAGAATATTATGCAAATTCCACCTACATACAACAACGTAAAGCACGGAAATTGTGCGTTTCTTGCCTTTACAAAACAAGTTTTTGAAGCAAAACTTCTTTGCGCACGCTTCATTTCAGGGTTAAGCTGGTAAATACGCGATTATTAGCGTTGCGTAAACGAGTCCAACGGAAGCGTAGCGAGATATATTATGTTAGTAAAGATAGAAATACTTGGTAAGAAGAGTTAGTAAGAGGTAGTGCCATGGTGCACAGAAGGAGGTAGTGCCATGCATGGTGCAAGACATTACATCCGCCTGTGCAACGGAATTGGGCCGGCACGACCAGGGAAGTATCTCTCGATCACTTGTTACCGCCATAATTGGGGGAGGTGAAAGAGCGGGTAACGCATCGGCATAATTACATCAGCATGTCCATGGATGTTAAAAGGCGTCAGTAGTCACTAAATAGCTCCCATCCTAAATGCCCGCCTATGCCATAAAAAATGTAAAAATCTAATAAAATTTAGAATCACGTATTAGTGGTTTTAATGCATTTTAACGTATAGTTATATCCGGTAGCTCTGAGAATAGGTCAGCATATCTCATACTGATATTTCCACTACGCTTACGCAACTGAAACCGTGGGGAGCAGCTAGTTTCTCTATTCGCTAAAACATAAACTTTTGGTCTTAGACTGTTTTGTATATTTAAAAAGATGAATTCAATCATATTCTGTTATCTTAGCTCAGCCTCAACCTCAGGGGGGGGAGGTGAAGAGGAGAGCAATACATCGACATAACTACAAGTATACTATAAAAGAAAGAAAGCAAGTGTGGTTACCACCAATTAACGTCTGTTGCGGCAGAAAATTCATCTTGACTTTTCCTTCACCACGACATCGCTTCCGCGCTCACTGGTCAGCACGCCAGCCAAACTCTTAGGACACCTTCCTTTTTTTGTACACGCGGGAAACGAATTGACGTGCCTTCACTGACCCAGGAAGGGGTCCAGTGGTGAGTGCGGCTTGCGGCACATTATATTGTCTAATATCCACACCAACCACCGCGAGTGCCATCAGTGCCACCTTTGCCGCTGATAGCGTTTAAGCAGGCTGTAGATGAGTTGTCTGCAGCGGAATTGAAAAAGCGATCGGAAGACTGGTTGAGGTGCATTAAACTGGTGATAATGAAAAAATAACCGTACGTATTTGCACTGAAGCTGGTGGAGAGTTCTTTGAAAAGATTTAATAGAAACATATTATTGTATAGAATTTATATATAGCATTACTTTCGCATATTTTACTGAGTGTATTCCCTGAAAATATTCTCAAAAAAACTTGAGAATACTCGTATATTAAAATGTTAATGAACGGGACTTCAACATTTGTCACAAATGTTTAGTAACTTGTGAGGTCCACAAGTTTGCTCCACATTGCAATATAAACTTGAAACTTGTATACACGTGTTACGTAAAATAGTACTTATTACTTAGATAGCGTTGCTAAGTTATGTTAAGTTTAAGGTGTTTATTAAGGGTTCCGACAGACAATCATACTGACGGATAGACAGATGGTCTGACAGACGGACAGACGGACGGACAGACATACGGACGGACAGATGGACAGACGGACGGTCAGACATAGGGACGAACAGATGGACATACGGAAAAGAAAGCGATCCTATAAGAGTCCCTGTTTCCACATATATTAAGGCACACTTAAAATAAACCTAAGGTCAAGTCTCACGTCTCACCTGACGAAAACCAAAATTTTAACAAATGATGCTCTTATAGTAGAAGTGTGTAGAGGAGACAAAAGAGCAATAGAAGGAGACGCTCCATATACGTTAATAAGAAGAGGGGACAAAATAGTAACAGGAGTGAAGGATTGAAAGGACCTATTTGTTGGATGTGAGAAAATAGTTGGACGTTCACATAACAAAGTGACATCTTCAGTGTCGCGATTCGTGTGGTTTTTGAGTAGCCGGGGGCATTGGGGAGGGAGATGGCGGAGGAGAACAACACATCGCCATAGTAATAATTTGGATGTTCAAGGGCGTCGGTGGTCGTAGAAAGGCTCCGACTGCTCGTTTGACCCCTATTCTATTAAAAAAAACTCACCACATGGCCATCGTCGCGTAGGGCAGCCAGCACAGCGCGAACACGGACACGATAACCACCGTCATGCGGAGCGTCCTGCGCCGGGCGCGCGCCAGCACGGCCTGCTGCGACCGGCGCAGTCGCATCTTCTTTGTATTGTACACGCATTGCTCTGGGGCAAATAAATGTTCTTTACACCACACGACTGACGTAAAACTTAATACTAATATAACTTTATTTCATGTACCGTCTATGGGAGTAAGAGGGAAAGAGAATGTGCGCTCGGACCTGGCTCTCATGCATCAACATTAATATAGAAGATATCTCATTTTACTTTCGATAACTCATATCCCCCCTCAAAACTTAGGTTTGCCCCGTATTTTTACGCAGATTACAATCCAACCCAAGCGGTAATAAAATCAACTCAGGGGCTATAAACAGGACAACCAGTGTTAGAAAAAGAAACATTATAGAAGAAAGTGAGAAGATTTTTTTATAATATGAATGATTTTTCGCCGCAGTAACCCTCCAATTACCGAAAAAGGAAACTGTGTTAGTATATTAAAATAAAACGACTTTTACGGATTTTATCGCGGTTTATTTAATTATTTATGTAGTCCGACGTTTCACAATGTTTACAGCAACCATCCGCCCGCGATAAAATCCGTAAAAATACTTTTATTGTAATGAGTAACATTCGCGTAAACTTAAGACATCAAAATGTGTTAGCAAAACTGAAATAATCAGAAATTATATTCACAATGAATGACAGGCGATGCGCTTGCGGCAACACGCGGAAAAGATTCGGGCACGGGATGTGGGTGGCACGGGCACCCGGAGCGGGTCGAGTGGAACAATGTGCGTCGCTTCAAACGATGTTCGTGCGCCTCACGCGCCTCTTCGTTCCATACGGTCGGCCCGACCGGGTTTCCCGAACAGCTGCGAAACCAGCCTAAGGTCGCTGTGAAACGATGTTCTAGCGCCTCACGTGTATTTCCGTTCCGTACAGCCGGCCCTTACAATTCGCCCAGACAGCTGTGATACCATCGGTGAAAACCGCTTGAAACTCCGTTCCGAATATTTTTAGAAACTCTCATCCTCATAAATATTTTGGGTACGCTGTTTTACAATATGTATAGATTTAAATTTATTTACCGATATTTAAAGTAAAGATGGATTCCCATAACCAGCAGTCAGTTAATAAAGTCTGCTAATAATGATGGCGATGATCCCGATATTTTAACGAGATCGAGATCTTCGGCTGACGTAACCGTGCCAGCTGTCATACATAAATGAAACTCAAACTTCATACTAGAAACTTTGCCGATTAATTAATTTAATACTTTTATTGACGCTAGAGCTTTGAACAATATTTGAACGGGAAACTTTTCGGTGTAACAAAAGCTGTGAATGTTGTATAATATATGCATATTTTTATAATATTGCCTTTTTTATTGTATTGCCATGCTGCATTGCAGACGATTTGGGCCGGAATGACCTCTCACTTACTAGATAGCGGCTTAAAGTAATAGCTACGCTGGCGTGTTTTGTGTGGCTTATGACTTTCCGGAAGCCCACTGGAGGTAGGGAGAGTAGCACGTCTGCAGAATATTTTTAAGATGTAGTGCCACGCTGACACGACCGGGTGGTACCTATCGCTCATTTGATACCGCCGTAAGTGACACCTGCGGTGTCGTGTTTCGTGAGGTTTGTGAGTAGCTGGACACTCGTTCGGGGGAGGTGAAAAAGAGGACAACGCTTCGGCTTAGTAACTATGCTGATGTTCATGGGCTTCGGTACTCGTAGAAGGTCTCAGATTTCTCGTTTGTCCCTCCATACTATAAAAAAAGAAACAAATATGTGTCAGATTAAACATAAATTATAATATTATAATAATACAAACAACAAAAATAAGTAAACAAAATGTTTTTTGTGTGTTATTAAATAATTCAATTATAAATCTTCACGAAACAAGTAGTTATTTGTATTAGATTGAGAAATAAATAAAACACAAACGGGACATGTGTAAACAAATGATGTAAACTATATGAAAATAAACACACTGGTTACACGGGCAGTTCAGTCAGAACGGAAATATGAACATGCACACATCTACTCAGACAATATATACATGTACTCAAGGGCCATTTCCAATAAATAAAAAAAACTTCTGGCTTAACACCGCATGGGAAATTGAGACAAAAGACAGCAAGGGATTGAATCAAATTGTAAACACTGAACACACCCCACTGGCATAATAATATTGTGATCAGTGCACGCAGGTGGGACATAGCATGCGTTGTAGCTTCTCTTATCTCTATATATCTATAGGAGACGGAGGGATATAAATATTAATTTTCTTATGTCAATATTCAATTTTCTGGAATCCAATTTTATATAGTATATTAATGGATGTGGCTGCTGTATCGATGAGACCTTTGCAAATCCTAAACAAATGTACGTTTAGGATTTGCAAAGGTCGTTGTTGAATCGAAAACAAAAATGAAAATATAGATTTTGTACACGATGCACACAGATATTTACTGTTCTTGCCAGGGAGTCTCTCTCTGTGTTAGCCATCAATTAGCTTTATCGTGCGTAATTACTTTCTGTATGGAACTTTTATTTATTTATATACAACACTTAATCTATCTAACGGGAACTTAAACTAATTCAATACCCAAGCCAAACTCATCAAACTTACATAAACTTAAACCTGACACAAGATGAAATTTTCTATTAATTAAAACAAACGAAGTAAATTATATGCTGCTCTGTTTATAGTGTATGGAGAGAAACGAGCAGTCATAACCTTTTGACGACTACTGACGGCCGTCACATATCAGCCTGGTTGACGACTACTGACGGCCGTCACATATCAGCCTGGTTGACGACTACTGACGGCCGTCACATATCAGCCTGGTTGTCATCCCGATTCTCATTCCTCCTCCTCTTTAATATGCCCTTGGAAACTCGCAAATCACACGCAATACGAAAGCAAAGAGACCCAAATACATTCTGATTATCCGTGTGTCCAAGCGATCTGTAACTATCTCTAGGCAGCGTACGGTCGGCCATAGTTAGTCGCCAAATATCTTCGATTGCTTGTTTATGGCTCTACGAAATAAAAAAGTAAGGCTATCTTTACTTACCGCTCGCCTCCCTGGTGGTGCTCTGTATGTGGCAGAAGATGGCGAGGTAGCAGGCGGAGATGAGCAGAAGCGGCACGAAGTACATCGCGCACAAACAGAACACGTTGTAGGCGAGCTCCAGGCGCGCGCTGGAGAACGCGTCGAAGGAGACGCACTGCTCGAAGCCTACCACACGGGGGTGGGGCAGTACACGGAAGATGGCACTCTACGACAATGCTAAACGTTAGAGTTGCAGTAGCAGGTAGCAGATTATTCTAAACGATGTCCACGTCCAGGTCTCAACTCGGCTGCAATGCAGTATGTAATTGGGACGAAATTTCCGGGAGGCAGCTCGCTTGCTAGTGCGATACACCCTCAAAGTTATAGCTATACTATCGCATTTACTCGGGTTGAATTATGTTCCGTGGCTCATTGGAGGAGAGAGAAAGGATTCGCTAACATGTTTACAGGCGACAGTAGTTATTAAGATCCCGTGGGCGAAAGTTCTTCCCCTTATATTAATACTTTATCACGATGACTGCGACTCACCAAATGTCAGCTCATCACACACCTCATACCGTTGCGCAAGATGAGAACTATGCCATACTGGTGCTAATGTTATGTTAGGTCACACACACCTGTGGTAGACTACACGCTAGTGCCGCCACCCACGCCGCACACAGCATCTGCTTGCTCTTCCGTCGGGCCACCGACAGCCTCAGGGGATAGAGCACGGCGAAGAATCTAAAACACGCATTCTATTACGGTATAAGAATAACAGATAAAAGTGAAATTTTACCGTTCCGAGGAAAACCGAAACTGACATACCATGATCAAATTGAACGGCTACTGTCCGAATGTTAAGAGCCTTCGCAACTAGTGAGTTTGTGTTACGAAAATGATGAATGTTAAGGAGGCTAAACAAATGCGTTGGTATCATACATGATTGGTTATCTCTGCCTTTTCCGATAGGGAAGTTGCGCGAAGGCACTAATGTTTAGCGCTGACCGTAATTGCGCAGAAGTAGAAAATTATATTTAAGAGATAACACATGAGTGCTCGAATGTACACGTTCGCCGATAAAGGGTGGGGGAAACTTTATCACTGTGTGAGCTATATTTTGGGACTAGTGCGACAACTGGTAGCGTGCCGGGAGCTGTATTACAAGTCCAAGATGGTCGCCATCCCAAAATGGCCGACTAGGTTTTATTTATAAATTATTTTCTAAAACCCTTGTATTGATGGGGGCCGCGAACGGTAAATCAAAAAATATTTAATGAAAAGAATGTTTTGTGCTTAATTTATATAATTTTTTGTTCTATTTCAAATACAATTTAGGTTTTATTCTGATTCTGTAGCAATAATAAAATTGCTGTGGCTTGTCGTAAAATGATTTCAAAAAAATATTTAAGTCTCAATAAGATATTATTAGTCAGGTTACGTGTATAACAATTTTTTAAAGTTTTATATAATAACATGTATATGTGCCTTAATGATAAATCGTGTACATGTGCCTTAATGAAAGTCCTAAATCCCGAAGAGTTTTCAAGCTTTTAAACGTAGAACCACTTCGGATAAAGAAAAAAAAACAAACAAATAAAGCTTTGACACAGAGAAATAGTAGTTGGAATTGCCGTGTCAAAGGCAGCTCGTATCCGATCTAAAGTTTTGCTCATACGGACCGCAAAAGTTGTTCAACTTTCAGCTAAAATGGTCAACTGTGATTTCAACGAATCATCTACGCGGGCAATTTTAACAAACAGAAATTTGGGCATTCTTGGGCATGTAGAAACAATTTATGACCACGTATGTGAAAACTGTTGTGGTGTTCGCAATTGTGATAATTCTTGGGTATCAAATAAAGAAAATGGAACAGTTGTGTCGTAAAACTTGAGTGCAATAGTGGGATATTTTACAAGAGGATTTTGATTTTTTCCAAATATTGTGAATACAATAATTTCCAAATACAATTTCCTTTTATAAAAAAAATACTTGTCACACATTGAAACAGTGGATGTGTAAGTCTCGCCTTGGCGATTTATATGTGGATCATAAAAATACTTTTTCAATGCATGAAATAAGATCTAGCTCCGATTTGAGAATAAGCGTCAAACCAAACCCAAATTCGTCTACTATACAAGTGTTTGTACTATACAAGGGCAAGTGTTTGTCACCTGTCGATGGAGATGCATCGAGCACGTTGGACGACAGATACAGGCCGAACGCGCGAGGCACCAGCAGCAGTTTACAAAGCAAGTTGTCTGCTGACAGAATAGCGTCTGCTGTCTCACCTCCTACTGTACGTGAGCGGCCAAATGTCAGTCACCTGTCGACGGAGATGCACACGAGCACGTTGGACGACAGATACAGGCCGAACGCGCGTAGCACCAGCAGCAGTTTACACAGCAAGTTCCCCGCGAGCCACGCGTTTGTGTACTTCCAGCCCATCTGAAACAGACCAATTTTATGAATAAACCAGATAGTGACTTCCGTTTATTTAACAAATCTCTGATAGTGCATACTGCATATTAATGTAAATACAATATACAATTTTAACACTACCCTTGCTATTGTAAGATTGATATAACATATAAATGGTCAATTTATGTAATATTAGTATCGACATGCACATAAAATACTTAAAATTACTTCAGTACCTTTTTTGTTTCAAATATTTTAAATAAACGTTGAAAAAATATGTGAAGCGCTTTAAAGCGTCTCATAGCGTAGCGTAGCATAAAAAGGCGCGTAATGTTAGAATATCAGTGTTAGATGACCTTAGATTTACGAGTGTTGGAGTTTCATTTGTAGGACTCATTTTTTCCCCTTAATATAAAATTGGCATGTTTATATTATATCATGCGTATTTGTCATGTCGCGATGTATTTAATGTTTGCTCTACCGTCAAGGAAAATATCGAGCGAGGGAATTTCTGGGTATACCTAGAAAGAGTAATAATATTTACGGTAAATAATTATGCTTCTAAAGAAAAACTTTGAAAGAAATATTTTTTCCAAATAAATAAATACATATAAAAATGAATGTCTAAGATTTGTATCTAATTTAGTTTAGTTTAGTTATAAACTTTTGTAAGGCTTATGTATTCAATTCATTAGCAATTACAGTTGATTGGATGAAATATCTCGTCCACTCAAGTTCTCCAGCCAGGTATTCGGGAACGCCTTATTTCACTACGCCAAATAACAACGTAACTTTCGGTGAATTTCCATTTTTAATATGGACGCTATACGAAGATAATACGGTACGAAACCTTAAGCCTGTAGTAGCAGGCATATCTAATTCAAAACGTAAAAGCTCGTCTAGTATTAGCCCGAGGTTCCGTATATCGCTCACACCCTGTATCCTACTAACAGTGATAGCAATAATAGACTCTCTGTTTTGAACTAGTTTTACGCGATGACGGCTACCAAGGATTATGTACTTAGTTTTGCACGGGTTCAAAACCAGTGCGTTCATCTTTCTCACCAATTGAAAAAGCTATTCAAATCACCGTTGATTAACGACAATGATCCTTTCAAGTCATTTGGCCTGAAATATTTGTATATCATCAGCGTGTATATGGTACCTACAATTTTTAATGCCTTTGATTACATCCTTCGAGTATAGATTAAACAATATAGGACCTAGTATCGAGCCTTGAGGCACTCCTCGCTCAAGAAACTGCTCTGTGACGAGATCACGTTTTGCTCCTCATTTCTAACTTCCACGATTTGGTGCCTATTCTGTAAATAGCTTTCGGACCATGGGACAGCGGCTTCCTCCAACCCATAAAATCGCAGCTTATATAAAAGTAACCTAACATTTAAATTACCAAACGCCCGGAAAAAATCTAGCAGAACCAATAATTTGTTACGCATCCATGATCTTGTGCTTGTAGTATATCATCTAGTACACTTACGAGCGCGGTAGCGGTTCTGTGGTGCCTTCTGAAACCAGACTGAAGCGTAGGTAATATAGAATTATGCTCCAAGCAGTCCACTAATTGCTTATCTATTATTTCTTCAAGTGCCTTGAAAGCACAGGGTAAGACACTTACAGGACGTAGGTATTTTAATTCTAAGGGACAGTTAATTTTCGGGATGGGATGTACCACAGCATCTCGCCACATATTCGGGAAGGTGGAGGACAATATACTTTCATTTGTTAAAGTAGTTAGCGTATTTAATATATGAGGTAGAGATAGAAGCAACATGTCTAGCGAGATGCAATCGATGCCCATTGCATTAGATTTCAATTCCCGTACAGGTTGAAATATATCTTTATCAGTTACAGTCTGAAATTAAAATAAAGAGGTGTCATATCATCTTGTTGTGTCGTTTATCTCAACGATCGGCTAACTTGGGTCAGCCGTCAGTTGTTTTATGCCGCTCTTTGCCGAATGAAGTCAATGAACGATATAGGTAAGTTTTTTTGTATTTCATTTGTTTGTCCTTTATTTTTCCATATTTGATCGATTTCATTTATCTCTATCTTGTTGCCCATTATTATAGATATTTGAAGATAGTAGCGAATATTTATTTAGTAGTTAGTAATTTGTATTAATTGCATCTCTGGCGGGATGCGACGGTGGCGCCAATGTGAATTCCAAAAAGAACTTTAAATTTCTGGTGAAACTTAGTTTATTCTATGTTATTCATATATTTGTTATTTTTCTAATATCACAAATTAAACTATATATTATTGTTTAATATTTTTTATTTACAGCTAAAGATGATGATTATCAACCTCTAGCTTTCTATTCTCATAAGCTGTCTACTGCACAAAAGAAATAAAACCCCCATCACAGAGAGTTATTAGCTGTGTATCAAATATTTTAGACACATGTTAGAAACAACTACTTTCACTATTTACACAGATCATTAGCCTCTGATTTTGCCTTTTCTACCAGCAAACAGATGCTGAAGATGCTGAGTTTCAAGGTCTGCTTCGCTGAGGCTCTTCGCTGAAGCTCGAAAAGGTGTCCACTGAATTTACTATCACACCTATCTACTGCTACATGTCCAAGGAATCACCTCGGCCGTATGTAACTTCAGAGTTCAGAAAGCGGGTCCTTTAAGTGATGTTTAGCTTATGTCATCCCGTAAGGTCAGCTACAGTACGGCTGGTGACACACAGATTTTTTTGGCCATGGATTCGTAAGGACTGTAGGAGTGCGTCAGGCAATACTTAAAATGACAAAACTGTAAAGTTATCCGCCGTACTGTATCCCCCTTTCCACCTTCCTTACTCCATCTTCGAGGTTCTCTCATATTCACCTCGACATGATAGGACCGTTGCTTCCTCCTTATGATTACAGGTACCACCCCACCGTCATCGACCGATTTACGCGATGGCCTGATACGTTCCCTCTGACGGACATCACGGCTGAGTCCTGCGCCGCCACCTAAGCGTCCGGCTGGATCGCGCGGCCTGGTTGTTCAGCCCGGGTAACTACTGACCGCGGTCGGCAGTTTGAGAGCCAATTTTTCAAATCTCTCACAACTTCCATTGCGCGACACATCCGCACCGCTGCGTACCATCCAGCAGCCAACGGTATCGTCGAGCGAATGCACCGGCAATTGAAAGCGGCGTTCATGTGAAACAGTAGCTATTTGTAGTGGACCGAGTCTCTCCCGCTGGAACTACTTGGCATGCGCAGCTCCTGGAAAGAAGACATCCAAGCCTCACCAGCAGAGTTCATCTATGGTGAGCCGGTGCTGTTGCCTGGCCAGTTCTTGTCGCCGAAGGACGACTGCACCTTAGCAGATGTAAACCTGTACGCAACACGCCTTTGTGGGCCAAGGCCTACTTATTGGCACACATCTAGCCAATCGCTAATCTACATTCCTCAAGACCTGATCCACTGCTCTCATGTCTTCGTGTGACAAGATCGATTGCGCGGATCCTTAGAACCATCGTATGCTGGCCCCTTCAAGGTCATCGAGAAGAAGCCGAAGTCTTAACGTTCAAAGTAAGAAATCTAACATCTCTACTGACAGGCTCAAACTAGAATACTTGGCGAGATATCTACCTATTGTAATTTCATTATCCATTAAACTTCATCATTCATACTCATTAGTTATCATTTATCGTCCATAATAATTTAATACCAAACTGTGAGCTTAATGTGAGGTGGTTGGGATATTTGAACACGCACATGCAGACGGCATCCAAAAACGCCCACACGCATGTGGGTTGCCCTCCTACCACTCCCCCCCAATGGGCCACCGGCTACCCACAAACCACACGAAACGTGACAGCGACAATGTCACTTTGCGCCGGTATCGAGTGAGCGAGAGGTACCCCAATTCCGTTGCACAGGAGGATGCCACCACGCATGGCACTTTCTTCTCCTATACAGCATGGCATTACCTCTTCCTAGTAAACCTAATCTTGAATTGGTTATGAGTCTAATTTAGAATAATAATAATAATAATTTTTTAATTTAGTATACACTGGATGTTACATTATTAAGCATTGTCAATCTTAGCTTCTTTAGGTCACTAGGTTCTTTATTGTATAATTTTACACACATATTTAAACAACTTTTATTAAATTTTGTTCATTTAGGTTTATCGTTGACTACCGTCGTATGATTCAACCCTGGTCGTGGCGGTGGGGTTCAGTAGCCTGGGGTGAACCTCGACGAAGCCAATTGAATCGAGGGGGATCTTTGCACCCCTCTTATAAGAAGATGGGACCTAAGAGCAACAGGAGATGGCGCTTTTGCGCACGGGGCAAGGGGCGAGGATGGGAACCTCACCCCATTGCACTGTCCCAAAGTCGGTGGGGTTGTCCTGTAGTGCTGGGCAACCCCATCTTTGGAGGTGGAGTTGGTCCCTTAGGGGGCTGACTAGCTATCGAGGTGCCCTGATGATTATTGTTCCGGGGCACCAAGGGCGGCACTGATTACTCAAGGTGGTTTTTGGTATTCGGCACTATCATGTGCCGCGAGTCCCACACACCACTGGACCCCATCCAGGGCCGGTGAAGGCACGTAAGTGTGTTTCCCCGCGTCAAAAAAAAATGGTTTATCGTTCACTACAAGCTTATATGGGTCACGTCGGCTACGAGAACTCACTTCTGGAACAGTTGCTTAAATACCTACTACCTACCTACTACTACTAGTCTACCAAGCTTATCTGGTCTAAGCTCACATATTGCTCTTATGCACTTCTTCTGTGCAATAAATACTCTGTTATGGTCGGTGCTGTTGCCCCATGACATTAATGAGAGACTCGAAATAAGCACGGTAAGACATAATAGCCGTTTTTGTATTTGTAATTGTTTTTATTTTGAACTTATGAAATACAAAAATGTTATTATTTCTAAATATATTAAGAATAATTTTCAATTGTGTTAACACTAACTTGACATCAAAATCGTTTTCACCAATGCTTACAGTTAACTTACCGTCCTGATCTAGCCTCATTATACGGCAGTTTCTTTATGATTTCATAGGCTGGTGCTTGAGGCTTACAATCACAAGTTATTCTATAATTTGTGTATTTAGAATTAAGTCTAGAGTAAATAAGTGCTGAAGCTAGACCAGAGCATTGTTGCGAACCGAATATATACATAGTTTCAAGAGGATCGCATTTATTTTGTTTAATTGCAGGACATGATGTCGCTACCGCTGTGTTAGTGATGTCCACAGAGTGGGTTATTTTCGCTAGGAGCGTTCTAAGGTTCCATTCTGGCGATTTGTTGATGCCGTAATCCATATATTTTTTAAGGGCGGTCACTTAATAATCCACTGTCACGCAATAATGAGCGCCGATTTATATACAGCACGGTGATTAAGTTGTGGACTGTTTATTGATGCTTTAGGCGAGTGACAAAGTGATTTGAGTGTGTTCTTTTCTGTGTTTTATCTATTAATTTGTCTATGTGTAGCTTATTGTTTTCAAGTATTAAGTTTTCTAGCTCATTTTGGGTGCTCTCTAGGGTCCTGGTCAACAGGGCGATCTTTCATTTCCAGCACCGCCTTGATGTCAACGGAGACAGTGCCATCTAGGCTTCGTGGTAGTATGGTAGGAGTAGAAAATGAGCCATTGGATAAATTATTATGGTCGCTAAGTATACTATGTGGCGGAGAATTGACACTGCGATCTCACTGCATTTTCCTCTTCAGGCGACTTGTGTTGCCCTCTCTTGTGTGGCTTGCTCCTTACAGTAGTAGAAGGCATATTTATTGGGTTTGAAGAGGTTTATTTCTCGCCGAGGAGAACCTTTACAGATAACTTACGATAACGGAAAACTTTTGTATGAGCATCAAGATACGTTTTAGTTTTTTATCTCATAATGGACATAACATTCAAAATAATTGTACAAATGAAATCACACTCGCCTCATTTCGGTGGTTTGTGGGAGTCCCGGATCAAATCCTGTAAATACTACTTTCTTCGAGTATAAGGGAGTGCCAACTTGACTTACGAGGTTTTTGTCAATTTGTTATCACAAATCGAAGTAGTTCTTAATTCCCGACCTCTGAGTCCAATGTCAGCCGACCCCAATGACCTCCTACCTCTTACTCCTGCTCATTTTCTGATTAGACGGCCGCTCATTGCGCCTGCCTGCGAGGACGTCGCCGATCAGCTTATATCATGGCTAACTCGTTACCATCGCATTGAGAACACGTAAAGAATTTTAGGAAGATATATACACGATATAGAGATAGAACTTATATCAGAACTACAGATTAAAATGAAATTGCAAACTAACCGTGACGCCATCGCACCAACTAACAACTTGTGCTCGTCGAGGAGGACAATCCGCCGCCATTTAAATTGCGTCTAGGCAGAATTTTACGCACGCACGCAGGGATGGGATTACACGTGTGGCTGACGTTAATACAGCCACTGGCGTTATACAGAGAGTGTACCCTAAACTCTGCCCGCTGTTTCAAGAGGAGCGTCAACATACCTGCTAGTTGGTATCCGCATAAATTTTATTTTGGAGCCTGCTGATCCAAGGTGGGGGCATGTCTACGAACCTATGCGTGCAGGCATTGCAAAGGATAGTGTTAGTGTACCTGTTTTGTTAAAAACCATAAGTGTGAGGGAAACGGAGTGTTTGTGACGCGACGTGAGAAGAAGCGAGATAAGGCTCATCTCACTCTGTATCGTTGAAGAAACTTTGAAGAACGTTTACTCGTGATACTGATGCGACCGCTAATACATAAAATTACACATAAAATTTGGTCGGGAACCTTCATGTACCTAAATTCACATAATATACTCGATAACAGTCAAGGGTCGTTATTGTTTAAAATCACCAACATAAGCTTGGTAACTTCCGACGAACCATGGTAGGTTCCGAAAAATTCCAACTGGAATCAAAAAAATCGATTCGATACTTTAGATACGAGTATGTTGGAAACTACAATGAAAATTGACGATGCCATACGTGGCCTTGCTTGTTGCTTGCGGGACGTGGATGAAGGATATTGTAGGAGTAAGTATACGAGTAGGAAAGTTTAACTCTCGGTTGAGACGCTTGGACTTAAGCGGGAACGGAAAGCACACGAAGACGTTATGTCAAGACGCTGAGACCTTCGCAGCTCAAATATGCAATGGGTTACTGAAGCGATTGAGCGGAATAAAGGGTCAAATGTGTTTGTGGAGATGCTGGGAAGAAGCCATCTGAAAAAGGTTAGGACTGATTCTGGGGTTACCGTTTCTTCGAAGCCTAAGGTGTCATTTGAGATCGAAGCTTTTTATAGCAAGTTGTATACTCCTCATTCCGATGTCCCAAACAACGATTCGCATCCAAGCCTATCACGACATTTGTCAGACGATCTGCCGAGTCTGCTGCGTCTGCTTGAGTGAGACTAGTCTAGCTCTTGCGCTGCTTAAACGGGCAAAGACTCCGGGGAAGGAAAGAGGAGACAGGGTGATGTTATTTCCGCGAAAGTGTTCACTAATGCTTTGGACGACGTCTTTAAGACTTTAAACTGGGCCGAATACGGCATAAATATTAACGGCGAGTTCATCTCACATCTTCGTATCACCGTCGATATCGTTGTGTTGGCCGAATCGTAGGAGAGCTTGCAGGAAATTTTGGACAGCCTAAATGAATCCTCCTGACGTATTGGTCTTAGGGAGAACTAACTTGGACAAGACAAAGGTTATGTTCAACGAACACGTTGTCACTAGGCCGATCAACGTCGATACTGCTATTCTCGAAGTCGTGTACGAATATGTCTACCTCGGGCAATTATTGCAAATAGTTAGACATAATTTTGAGAAGGAAGCCCATAGAAGGATTCAGTTGGGTAGGGCATTGTGTAAGCTTTGTCACATTTTCATGTCGCCTATACCGAATGGCTTGAAGACAAAAGTCTTCAACCAATGCGTTCTCCCCGTGATGACTTACGGGGCCGAGACATGGCCGCTTAATTTAGGACTGCTCCGCAAATTTGGGGTAGTTCAGCGGGCTATTCAGCGAGCTATGTTAGGTGCTTCTCTGTCCGACAGAATTCGTAAAGAAGTCATAAGACTGTAGTTCCGATATCACGCGACGAATAAGTTCGCTGAGCTGGCAAAGGGCTTGTCACACACTCAGAAGAACAGACGGCAGATGGGCCAGTAAGGTTCTGGAGTGGAGGCCGCGTTTAGGAAAACGAAGTGTTAGTTGACCGTTCACCAGGCGGGAAGACGATCTCCGTGCAGTAGCTAGTCCGGGATGAATGCGAGTTCATGGAGATCGGCCGTCTTGGCGTTCATTGAAAGAGGCCCTTGTTCTGCAGTGGACGGATTAGGGCTGATAATGACGATGATGATTTATTTTACTCACAATGTACTATAAGAAAGTCTATGTAAAATGAAACCCATCGAAATAAATATGCGTGATCAAAATGAATAGGCGTGATCAAAATAAATAGGCGTAATCAATGTCTTTATCTACGAAATTGGAAGAAAATTGGTTATTTAGCTTAAAAACGCTACGCAGATAACTAAAAATGGATTGGTTATGTTATAACAGTTAAATTTGTGCGCCCTTTTTATTTACAACGCACTATTGATAAATGTATAGCCTGCCAATACTCATGGCCAACAGTAATCTCTCGAGGATGAGTCGAACTGCCATATTGCATGGCAGCTTAATTAGGTTGGCACATTTGGAAGGACATCTCTCGCTCTATGACACCGGCGTAAAGTGACAGCTAACCTGTTGCTAATGTAACTATCTTTTCATATGATTTGTGAATTTATTAGGAAACAATGGAGGGGATGAGATAAAGAGGGTAATGACCAGAGAGCATATCAATTATGCCTATGGGCGTTGGTAGTAATCAAAATTATCATTCGCTGCCCTATAGGGCATATTCTTTTATTGTATACTTCCCTCTGTATGTATCCTTTTCTCTGTATATATACTTTCTTTTTATATATTCGATATTTTTATGTGTTCATTAAAAGACCCCATAAAATAGAAATATTTCTTATTATTGTATATCTTATATTATATATCGAAGCTCTTTAGAGTTACAAGCATTGGTTATGCAGCACAAAATTCAAAAACGTTTTCAATGGTATCAGTTTAAATAAATCGTTTCATAGAATAAACAAACGATAACAATATGTACAATTTTTATGATTGGCTGTTCAAATATTGATAATAAATTAATAGATAATAACTTTATTGCACACACCAATTTAAATTGTTAACTTATGCGATTATATAGTAACTATCCTATATGAATTATTCTAAGCATTCAGGTATATTTTAGTCAATATTTTAGGCTCAATAAATCTTGTACCATACCGAAGGTTATGCTCGTATATAAGCATAATACTATTTGTTCAGTATTTGGCACGACTTCTCATATCCGATGTGTCTCAATGACTGATCGATGTTTACTGCGAATGTGTGTAAATACACACAATATTCATATAACTTTAATGAAGTAAATTACACGAGTAATCGCGTTGTGTTCCAGATGAGATCATATTATAAAAAATATATTTCACTAAAAATCGACTTTCTGCACACCTTCTTTTTACGACTACAGACGCCCATGAAGATCCTCATAATTACTATGCCGATGCGATGTAGGGGGGGGGGCGGCTATAAATAAACCACCGGTTACTCACATACCGCACGAAACGCGACACTGAAGATTATGGCGGCATTATGTGAGCGAGAGGTACCTCCACGATCGTGCCGGCCCAATTCCGTTGCATATGAGCACCTTCTAGGAGAAGGCACTACCTCTTCCTGAAACCAGAAAACACACCTTTTCCATAAAATCTTCAACTGTGTTCAAATCTCTAAAAAGGGATGTGATAATACATTCCCTAGACTTCATTATATATTACTACTCATCCCGCGGTTTCAGCCGCGGAGCTCCGGTCTTTTTAGTCGCAGCGTCATTGTATATTACATGTAGCCTTCGTACATAAATAGCCTATTCAATACAAAAACAATTGTTCAATTCGGGCCAGTAGTTTCTGAGATGCGGCGCGTGCAACTAAAAACAAAAACTTCAGCTTTATATTATCAGTCCATATGTACATTAGATACGCGTAGGCGGTACGAGACACACCTGTGTACTAGTGGAATTTGATTGATTGTTTTTCTTTTTACTCGACTGAGTATCAAGAAGTAGATACCAAAGAAAGAGGCAAACGGCAGACTTAGGGTGTAAAATCGTGAAGTCCAATCTTTTTTTCTTACCGAACACAACAAGTTCGTATTAAATTGTAGAGATTCAAATGACGATTCTATGTAATATAATTTTCAGTCTTAATTTAACAGAAACAAAAAATAATTAAAAGAACTAAAATCCCGACTGCTAAGTGAAAAGAAAAAAAAACAAGGCTTTTATAACAGGGACACGTTTAATATCTCTAATTAACATCAAAAATCTTCTTGATAAATAACGGGCCCCAACTTGGGGCGAATCCTTGTTTTTCTTTTCAGTTAGCAGTCAGATTTTTTGTTTTTATAATTAATTAATAAGCAATTATTAAGATGGAATTTCGATCTCTGCCCGAATACTAGTAAAAATTGCTTTGTCTCATTGGACATTGTTCGTTGTCTATATACCTCATAGATAAACAATACCACATTCCGTTCATCCGTTGCCATGAACATCCATATCATTATAATCATCTCTTACCCACCTCTACCCATGCTCCTACCCACCTCTCGGTGTACGGAGCGAGTCATGGGAGGTGCACGGGTGTTTGCTCACCGACTCTGTTCCCCAACGTCAATTCTTGACTCCCTACACATTATTTAAGTGTCCTATCGTTATTTCACTCTCCCCTTTCTGGGGCTAGACACCACAAATATAGAAGTTGTCATTGGCCTCATCAGTCCTGATTATTTCGATGTAGCTATGTCGTTACCTATCCTTCCTCTCGTATCATAATCATCAGTCGGACGACATCAACTGCTGGACACACGCGTCCAACATAGAGCACCATTAGCAACGCTCACGAGCCACTTGCAACCAGCGGCTCCCCGCAGCAAGTTGTTTATAGTAATTTAGTAACATTCATTTAGATTTATCAATAAGTTACAATGGAATTAATAGAACGTGAACAAGTTGAGCATATTTGGAAATTGTTTGAAATATAACGAATGTTGTTATAGAATTTAAATATTTTTGTAATCAAATTCGACTGGCAGAGCTTGAAGATAAAAGCCTTCAACCAGTGCGTTCTCCCCGTGAGACCTACGAGGCCGAAATATGGCCTCTTAATTTAGGACTGGTCCGCAAGTTTGCGGTAGCTCAACGGGCTATATAATGAAGTCTAGGGAACGGACTATGTTATGTGTTTCCCTGTCCGACAGAATTCGTAACGAAGTCATAAGGCAGAGAACTAAAGTATCCGATATCACGCGACGAATTAGCACGCTGAAGTGACAAGGGGTTGGTCACGCATGCAGAACAACAGATTGTAAGGTTCTATAGTTGATCCCGCGTTTAGGAAAACGAAGTGTCAGTCGACCGTTTATCAGGTGGGAAGACGATCTCCGTGCAGTAGCCGGTCCGAGATGGATGCGAGTAGTAGGAGATGGGTCGTCTTGGCGTTCATTAAGATATTCCTATGTCCAGCAGTTGACCAATGACGGCTGATAATGATGATGTTGATGATGAATTCGTGCAGTACCTCTCGCTCACATGATATCGGCGTAAAATTACATCTATGCTGTACTCACTTAATATAACTTGAGTTCATATAAAAGCTTGATTATATGACAGAAATTTTTTGGTAAGAGGTTGTGCCGTGCGTTGCAGCTGAGTTGGGCCCGTTTGCCGGTACTTCCTCGATCGCGTAATACTCGTAAAAAGTGACAACTTTGTTATCATGTTTCGTATGCCTTGTAAACAGCCGGCGGCCCATTGGAGGGGAGGAGGAAAAGTGAATCTGTATGAAAAGCCTTGATATCGCGAGTGACACATTTTAATGTGTTTCCGGATATTTTGTCTTTGAATTTATTCAAATGTTAGCATTGACTTACAAAAGTGGAAGATACACGATTTAATACTAAACTGTCATTCTAAAGAGTCCGTGATTTTCATTGATTTCCAATACTTTTGCAAATCGATGGTACACATAAACATATTTTTCTGCGGAGTCAATCTGACGTGAATGTTTTTAAGTCGTTTCTACAAAGTGCATGGTTTTAAATTGTGCCTATTTCCTAACTTTGTTGAGCGGTTTGAGACGCTGTCGTTAATATTTTCGTAAATCAAAGTAACTGACCTACTTAGTATTGTGATCAAATACATACTATAAAACAATGTCCTCTAAACCTGTCTGTCCGAATATGATCGATCTACTGAACAGATTTTATGTGGTTTTCAAGAATAGAGCGGTTCCCAACGTTTATAATCTGTCGGGGTAGGTATCCGGGCGGTCCCCACCATGGTTCAAGCCTTGTTGTGGCGGTGGGGCTTATTAGCCTGGGGTAAACCCAGGCGAACCCAATTGAACCGAGGGGGATATTTGCACCACTCTTAAAAGAAGGGGGGGGCGCTAAAGAGCAGGAAGAGGAAACGCTCTTGGTAGCCTTATTATAAGAAGAGGGGAGCAAAGAGCAAGAGGAAGAGGCGCTTTTGTGCACGGGGCAAGGGACGAGAATGGGAACCTCATCCCATTGTAGTGTCCTAAAGTCGGCGAGGTTCCACCCAGGGTTAGTGAAGGCGCGTAAATGCGTTTTCCCGCGTCAACCGAAAAAAAAGGTATCTGGGCGGTGTTATTTACAGAAGGAGCCGGGGCGGCACGCCAGTTACTCATAAATCTATTATGCACCTCGCAAGGTGAAAATTATATTTTGCGTGGAATTCAAACAAACGTTTGGTAATTGGAGCACAGTTATTAATTAGGCTTTTCAATGCGTTCTTGTTTGAAATATACTAGTAGCGTCCCGCGGTTTTGACCGCGTAGCTTTCGGTCCCGGGGAAATATGGGGATGAAATATACTTTTAGATTTCTATAACTTTTAGTAGAGTCATGCCGCACTGCAGCGGAATTGGGTCAGCATGACCGGGGAGGTACCTCTCGCTCACATTATGCTGTGACGGCCAGTAGTTCATTGGCGTTGGGGGAGGACAGGAGGACAACACATCCGCATATTAATTATTAAATTCTCTTAACAAGTTTAGATTTTTTCTTCAATTTGAGTATTGATTATACGACTGAATTTAGTAGGAAGTTGCAGGGAATTTAAAATAAAATGTTATCATAAAAAAAAATTAACAACTTATTTGGCAAATTACAAATTCGACGCACTTTTCAGGAATATCGGCCAAATTGGAATTTAGGCTCACAGTAACCTCCACTAAACAACTCAAGAATGAAACTGTTTCATCTTACAAAAGCGTGATTATAGTTCTCAATGTGTTATAGTATAATACTAGACGGCCTCCAACTGCCTCAGTCCAGCAGTGGACGTGTTCAATGTGCTACTCTGCCGATGATGATAGTCAAATGTCCGAATTTGGAATGAGACTCACACAAAACTCCGGAATGCTTTGAAAATACATGACAGTATCATAGACTGAATTTAATCGAAACTCCACACGTTCTCACGTTGCTTTAAACTTTTAGTGAGAGTTCCTTTAGAACTCTGAGATATCAGTCGCCTTACGGCATCGTCATAAAGCACACGCTTCGTTCGTTCCAAAAGATACCTCAGTGCTTCTCAAACTTTTCGCTGTTTGTCTGCTTTATTTGCGGAGTCTCACACTCCGACGGTCCAGTCTGTAGTATGTGTAAAAACCGGTTCGATTTTGTTTGTGCGAGTGACACGGAATCTTGATACTAAGAACAACTGGCGCTGTGCAAAATGCAAGGCGAGCCCACCTCCTTCACGAGCTCCTGCCTCACCAATGGCTAATCAAATGGACACAGTGCTCGAACAACAGAACCATATAAATCTGTGGCTGGCTCTACTAACAGCCGTGATGGAGGATATCAAATCCATTAAATCGGATGTCAATAGTTTGAAGTCGTCACTAGAAATGGCACACGAGTCGATAAACAAGTTTTCAGGCACAATTAAATATCTAGTATCAAGGGTGGCTAAGGCTGAAGTCCCGAGCCTGCGGGTGGAAATAGACAAGCTAAATCAAGAACTCGAGAACAGGGATCAGTGGGCTAGATCCAATAATATTGAAATACCCCAGAAAAATAATGAGGATCTCTACAAACTGACACAGAGAATTGGCGACAAGTGTGATTTTCCTTTCCTTTCTTCCTATAAAAAAAGAAAATATTAAATACATTGCCAGAGTGCCCACCCGTATAACGCACGTTGAAAAACCTATCATTATATCCTTTAACTACCTTTATCCCAAAGAAAATCTAGTCGCATCTTCGCGTAAAATTAAGCTTTTTGTGTCAGAGTTAGGGTTTTCAACCACTGGGTGTTACTACCTAAACGATCACCTCACTCAACGGAACCAGGTTTCACAACGCAAGGCTAAATCTTTGGCAAAGGAAAACAATTTTAAATACATATGGGTCAAACATTATAAAATTATGGCAAGAAAGTCCGATACATCTCCCATATTTTTATAAGGTGCGAAAACGATCTTGAAAAAAATTATAATTATTATTTCCACATATGTAAACTTATACGAACGCTAAGAACATCATTTTTAATAAAAACTTTTTTGTTACACGAACTAACGCCGTGAAGTTTGAGAACCGTCACCATTCTTCGATCAGTGCAAAATATTTTAGATAAATTTCAATGTGCTGCTGAGATTTACCAAATTTCGCACTTAACGCAGCCCCTAATGCAATGTTCACCCGTATGTGCGCGCCCACGAACGAGCACAGCAACCAATATTGTTTGCGCGCTGCCCAACTCATTTTTAGTATGCCGTACAACCCTTAGTTACTTTAAATTTACTCTACAGTTAAATCAAAGGTCTGTTATTTATTATTTATACGTAAATTGATCATAGCTTATGATTCTATTAGTAATATCGACGATAAATATAATTATATAAAGAATCCACTAAACCAACTAAAATTAACAACACATAAATCACAGAAACTTATCATGTTAGTGTTTAACTGCACTTTAGTAAGCTCGTGTATTCAACTTTATAGCATAATGTTACGTACAGGTGATTAGCTACAGAGAAGTGTGTGCGCGGTGGCCCTTGCACTTGAGCCTGCCTTTCCGGGGATCACATGTGGGGTGGAATATTGTTATAACTGCTACGTTAACACAATTATTCATACAATATTTATATACTTGGATGTGAAATTTAAGTTAATATACGGTGTAGGTGCGGTCACCACTTATACATCTTACGTTTTGCCTATACTTAGGGAGCCCTTAATCTTAATTATTTATATTATTCGTACTTACGTCATTTATATGAGTCCTACAATCACCGCTGGCTTCTCCTGATCTTGAATTGTACTACCAAAATATTCGCAGGCTACGCACCGAGACACGACTGTTCAAAAGAAGCCTCCTGTTACGACGTTTATTCATTAACTTTTTGCTTTTTGAAAGGTTTGCTTACTGAAAGGTTTGCTTACTGAAAGGTTTACTTACTGAAAGGTTTGCTTACTGAAAGGTTTGCTTACTGAAAGGTTTGCTTACTGAAAGGTTTGCTTAATGAAAGGATTGCTTACTGAAAGATTTGCTTACTGAGAGGTGGTTTGCTTACTGAAAGGTTTGCTTACTGAAAGGTTTGCTTACTGAAAGGTTTGCTTACTGAAAGGTTTGATTACTGAAAGGTTTGATTACTGAAAGGTTTGATTACTGAAAGGTATTATGTCCAGCAGTGGACCGATAATGATGATGATGATGAAGTACAAAGGTAGGACCACTGGATAGCAAAGAGAGTGTATGATAAAGGCAGAAGGCATGTTGGCAGTTTACTCTTCGTTTATGATATCTGAATCGTTTACGTCAGATTCATCGTCACCGGATGTGATTGGAGAACATTTTTTTTTCTGGATCTGAGAATTTTTTTTGACTTGCAGTTGTAACAATTGTGTTTTGAAACTTAAATATTTTATTAAAAAAGTATATCTGTCTTCTCTGACTTTAAGGCTTAGTGTGCTCTGTGTTGAAGAAATGTCACTCTTTTTCCTTTTGGCGATGGCGAGCATGGATATAATTGCGATGGCTGACGCAATCTGCCATCGCCAAACTAAACTATAATTAAATAGTTTTTTTTTAGATTCCGCCATGTTTCATTGTTGTTTTGATCTTAAATTCTATTTAATTGTAACAGAGCTTATATGTTGCCTGATTTTAGTTGGCTCATGAAGCCGAGTGAATTTTCATCTTATTGGTTGTGTTTTCCTTTTCAGAGGTCTACTTCTTTCAGATTTGTTATTTCCTTTTTATTAAATACTATATCATTCAAATATATTGAATGTAAGGAATGAAGGACAATCAACACAATGGAGAAAAACAAACAATAATTATAGGTTTATATAAAGGAGCATCCAAGTTGCAGCCGGGAGTCTCGGACAACTGCCAGATAAGACTTCATCTCCTCAGATAAGCCAAACACTAAATGAGCTCAATTATCCTTATGCACGACACCGCAAATAAAATGGCATCGTGCGCGCACCGTCCCACTAGAGTGGGGAGGGGGACCGCTTCCCCCTTTTTGGTCCCAAAAATAATCACTATAGGGTACGCCCACAATCAACTCGGTTCATCTTTTCCCATCTGCGGGAAAAGAAGGGGTCTGTCTGTGTATCGTCTCCCTAAACCTGAAGACACAATAGAATTCGTAGTCAGTCGAACTGTTAAGGCTGGACTAGCGCCGCCAACCAGTATTAGGTCCCTCCGAAAAAAAAAACATAATTACCCAGACACGTTCCCCATCTACATCACTGCGTAGATCACCCAAACTCACAGAGCCGTTACAATTAGCTCGATGTTTTTATCTGGTGAGGCTTTTCTCACTTGTACTAATATACATTTAGGGTTTTATAAGTTAATAATTAAAAAATAATAACGAGTGCACGAAAAGAAGTCAGTAATAAGTTTTACTTTGGTCGTGTGGTCTAAAGTACACTTGTATTTTGTTTCCAATAATCGTCGTCTGCCAAAGGCTGGTGAAACTTTAAGTACTGAGTGTCTTTCTTTTTAAGCCGTAGTAAGCTTGTTAATGGTTCCTGGTTGTTTTTCTTTGTATTACGGAGGGTTCTAATTCTGTTGGTGATGATAGTCCATTTGCCTCTACAGTTCGTTGCATTAGCCGGGTCATTATTTCGTCCGGGTCAAACAATACATTCCTGTAAATCCCCACACGGGTCGGTCACCACAATGGATTTTTCTGGGTTCAAAAACCTATGCTCAAGGAATCAATTAACTCTGTAATAAATAAAAAGTAAAATTATGATAAATACATTGATTTGCAAAAAATATAAGTTGTGCGATTCTATATTCAACTGTCATTGTAAAGCATGATTGTATATAAAACGCGCATGATTTTAAGTCGTTTTTTATAATGTAGAGTCTATTTAGAAGATGTGCAATACTTACACCATATATTCTTGAAATGTGAACCTTACGTGCATGTGTTTAAAACCGTTTTTTACAAAGTGGATAATTTGACAGTTGCACATCTTTTATGTGAAAGGTTTTGAGACGCTCACCGTACATCTTAATATTTTTCCTAATGTAAGATTACATATTTATAACCTATATCTGTGCCAAATTTCACCCTACGTTATCCGTTTGCGTTAAAGAGTTACAGATATACTTACAAACTTCTGCATATAACTACCACAATAACAACAATATAAATCTTAATAATATTATACTAATGATCCACCAGCTTCAGTGATCGTATTCTATTTAATCTTTGCTTATGACTTACAGAATTCTTTAGCCCAACAGATTTTACCATTTAAAACTCACTCAGTGAAGGGCAGGCACGATAGACTAACACAAAGAAAGGAGGACAGGACGCCATCGACTGGGAAGCCTAAAATGCCGATGTGACACATTTATCTCCAGACCTCGTGACACACACACACACACACACACACACACACACACACACACACACACACACACACACACACACACACACACGCGCAGACACACGCACACACACACCTCTGGGTGACGAGACACACCCATCTCTGGTTTGCGTGACACACTCACCTCCAGCGGTATGACGGCGCACGTGACACACACATCAGCGAGCGCCAGGTGCGTCATGAGCAGATTAACCCTGGAGCGCCGACGCCGGGAACTGACCAGTGTCCCCAGCACTGCCACGTTCCCCGCAGCGCCCACTAACATCAGCAACCCATATGTCCACAGCACTAGCTGCTCCCCTCCCCCCCTCACCGCCTCCAGCGCCACGTTCTCCGCTCCAGATATACTTCTACCATCGTCGAAGTATTCCCAGAACTGTTCGTTTACACTCCACGTACAATTGGTACAATTCATGTTTACACCATCCAACAACTTTTCCTCATTTCGAAAATACAATACACACAAAATTATTTGTTGGAATATAGATGATTTTCATTTAAAACACCTTTTAATTCTGCCATTGTAAGCACATCACACAAAGTCATGTCTGAATAAAAAAATATTCTAGTCGCATCATTATGATTGGAATTGTTTAGGAATACACTTGTTCACCTGGCAAAATAATACATAATCAATTTAAATGAATATCTTAAAATGAAATAAAATAATATAAACTATATAAATATTTTAAAAATTGCCCGATTTGATATAAGCTTTTTTTGTTTATACCAAAAAATCAACTCGGTCGCATGTAGCGGTTTAGACAAGTAACGCGAACAGTCGGCTCTCGTATAAAGTTGTTCCCGTGCCCACGTGCGTCCTCGGGGGGATGCGTATAGGACTGAACCGTGATTTGAGCGTTCCGGTACAGAACAAGTTTTAATACTACAATTCACGCCCCTGAACGAAGTCGGGAGCGCACGAACTGGCTGAAAGGCTCTTTTCGTTGCATTTTTTCTATAATGATAACAGCACTGATCACCACACCGCTTTCGGTGCTTTTAGGTAAAATAAATCTCTGTCGTCTGCACTATAGTGTTAAGTCGTAATAATATCGTGTGCACTATAGTGTTAAGTCTGCTGAACACGCATCTACATAAGGAGCTCGGGTGTGCACTATAGTGTTAAGTCTGCTGAACACGCATCTACATAACGAGCTCGGGTGTGCACTATAGTTTAAGTCTGCTGAACACGCATCTACATAAGGAGCTCGGGTGTGCATTATAGTGTTAAGTCTGCTGAACACGCATCTACATAACGAGCTCGGGTGTGCACTATAGTGTTAAGTCTGCTGAACACGCATCTACATAACGAGCTCGGGTGTGCACTATAGTGTTAAGTCTGCTGATCACGCATCTACATAAGGAGCTCGGGTGTGCACTACAGTGTTAAGTCTGCTGATCACGCATCTACATAAGGAGCCCGGGTAGGCACTATAGTGTTAAGTCTGCTGAACACGCATCTACATAACGAGCTCGGGTGTGCACTATAGTGTTAAGTCTGCTGATCACGCATCTACATAACGAGCTAGGGTGTGCATTATAGTGTTAAGTCTGCTGATCACGCATCTACATAAGGAGCTCGGGTGTGCACTATAGTGTTAAGTCTGCTGATCACGCATCTACATAAGGAGCTCGGGTGTGCACTATAGTGTTAAGTCTGCTGAACACGCATCTACATAAGGAGCCCGCGTATGCACTAAAGTGATATGTCTGTTAAACACGCAGCTGCATGAAAAGCGTACACTACAGTGTTAAGTCTGCTGATCACGCATCTACATAAGGAGCCCGGGTGGGCACTATAGTATTAAGTCTGCTGAACACGCATCTACATAAGCAGCCGGGGTGTACACTAAAGTGGTATATCTACATAAGTAGCGTGCACTATAGTGTTAAGTCAGCTGATCAGGTAAAACATAAATTGTCTAGATCTACACTGCGAAGTCTTAGTGGAAGGGTCCCGCTTTTACGGTAGGGGTAACGCTTAAACCACTATAAACTAATACTTTCAGTTCATTTCTTACAAAATTACAATTGGTAAATTTTCACAACTTGTGATGTTCGAATGAGGAATTAACTTATATATACACACGGATTATGCAAAACTACAGAGCTTGAAGACAAAAGTCTTTACCCAATGCGTTCTCCCCGTGGTGACCTACGGGGCCCCTTGATTTAGGACTGGTCCGCCATCCGACCCATAGGACAGAGACCTAGTTTCCGATATCAGGCGAAGAATATGCTCACTGAAGTGGCGATGGGTTGGTGACACACTCAGTAGACTAGATGGCAGGTGGTCCACTTAGGTTCTGGATATATATATATATATATATAACATTGACATTGCTACTTATTGCCAATATGGCGTATATTAGCATTACTGGTAAATAAAATATGAAGACATGATATCTTTACCATAAATGACAATATGGCGACGTAATTTCACAGTAAATTAAGCGCTCACTGATCTGCCTAATGTAATATTTGTACTCGGTAACGACTGATGTGTTCATATCTTGAGGCAGCGACCCCTGAGGCACATGCGAAGCTACTCCTCAACCCTCCCATCTTTATTTTGGATGATTATCATACTGATCGCTGTCAGTCGGACCGCTGCTGGGCTTGAGCTCATTACGATTTTAATGAGTTCAATATCTGTGTGGATGAAAAAGATTTTCAGATATTTAATACTGCGTAATCGGTTTGATTTTATTTACTCATTCTCATAAACGGTCGAACAATCAGAGGTTATGAAAATGCGTCCTCTTCTTTTCTTCATCCCAATGGTCTATCAGATGCTTATAAACCGCCTGAAATTCGACAGCGTCGACTGCGGTGTTATGAGAGCCAGCGGTACTTCCCCGGTCGTGCCGGTCCGGTCGTTTGCAATGTAGCAATGACATTACCTCTTATAGCTGCAGCTGAGCTTTGTTTCAGACAGGTGTTCGTTCATAATAATAATGAATAACTTCACCGGACAAATCAGTCAGTATAACTCTACAAAGAAAATTAATTTTCAAGTCTTGAAAGCTTTGAAATTGCACTTGAAAGGAGAACCAGATTTACGTTTATATTATTTCGTTCATGGACAACAGAGGTTTTCATTGAAAATATAGAATACATTACTTTTTTAATCTTGGCCGGTAGATGTAGATGCAGATGCAAGCAGACAGCAAGTAATAAATTTATTTTTGTAAGAAAAAAAAACAGCTTTTCAATGCTATGTGCTTGTAACATATTGGAGGGGCATGAGGGCAATTCTCCTGCATGACTGCTGTCATGATTATGACGCCAGTAGGGCGGCGGTAGCCGTGAGAAGTCTCCGATTGTTCATTTGCTAGGGGGGCACTACCCCCCTAGCAAATGAACAATATGTAAAATAATAAAAGTGCCCCCGTGCAAATCTTACAAAGTAAAGATAATATAAGCACTTAGTCTCTTTGTCACAAAACGTACTGACACTAATTGTGAACATCACGATATTTTCAATCGCATTACTCCTGTCCTATTAGTCATTACGACATGGTACATAGTCTATAACTTTTCCCGTTAATGCTGCTATGAAACGCAAAAACATTTTCTAAAACCCGACTATTAGGTCCCGAGGTTAGTGTGTTTATACAAACAAACTACTCAGCTTTATTATAACATTTGTGAAGATGTACCCTTACCTAACATTGAAAGTGAGTGTTTGTGTAGAGGACACACATGTAGCGATAATGCTAGTGTCATTGAAATATACGTAAATCGACACGGAGTTGGCAAAATGGTTGCAACCAAATAAACACAAGTCAAATACACATTTTGTTATTTGATATACACGTGAAGTATAAATTCCACAGTCTGTAAGAATAGACGCACATTTCTTACTCTTTCGCTCAAAAAAGCTTCTAATGTGCGTAAAATTTGACATTAAAATCTGGAAAAATATGTATTCTAATAAAGCAGATTGGGATGGAATGCGTCTCTTCTTTGCATCTTATCAGTGGGGACGGATTTGCTTCTCGCTGTTGCTAACGCTGTTACTGCTGCGGTGCAGCAAGGAATGGAGCTCTTCATTCCGCTCTCATCGGTACCCATTGCTGATAATTCGCAGCCGTATATCAATCGCTCATGCAGACTGGCGCTACGCCGTATGAAAGGGTGCTACCGGTCCTGGGCCTTTGCGACAGCGTCCCAGGCTAAAAATACCAGCTCATTCAAAAAGGAGTATAATCACGCTTCCAGGTCCTACAAAAGAGTCATTGCTGGGGTAAAGTCAGATTACATTGGCAGAATGCTTAATTCGCCTTCCTTCGGGAACTCATGCTTTCTAGTCCCTCGTCAAGGCTGTCCTAGGGAATTTTGCTTAGCCATCCTTACCATCTCTGCACCGGAACGATGACTCGTTAGCTCATGGCGCAAAAGAGAAAGCCGATCCCTTGGGTTTTCTATTTGCGTCCAACTCTACTTTGGATGACCGTGGATCTCCACCGCCTACTATGCAGCGATGTGAACATTTGATGCCGGATGTTGAGCTTCGGCAGAGTTATGTGCGCAAAACGACACCCTCCTTGGACATCCACATCCCGATGGCATCGCGCCGATTGTGCGGATATGTGCTCCAGAGTTGACCTCGGTGTTGACGCGTCGTTTCCGATACTCCTACTCTGTTGGCGTCGTCCCAAACTCTTGGCTTGGCGACTTTGGTGCACCCGATCCCTACAAAAAGGTGACCGCTCGGATCCATCGAACTACCGACCTATTGCGATAACCCCTTTGTTCTTCAAAACTATGGAAACCATAGCCAGCTCCTGCGTTGTTTAGAGAAACATCCGGAACGGTTTCCATCAGGAACGCTCATCTGGCGACCTATTGAACTTAACGCACCGGTGCACGGAGGCAATTGAGACCAAGGGGGAGGCACTGGCTGTTAGTCTGGATATAGCGAATGCTTTTGATCGGGTTTGGCATAAAGCGCTCCTTTCGAAGCTTCTATCTTATGGACTGCCTGGGCAATTATGTTACTGGATTACTAGTTTTATGACAGATCGCAGCATCAAGGTCGCTGTCGACGGAGCATGTTCGGATCTCAATTATGTCAATGCTGGTGTTTCATAAGGGTACTTTCTGTCTCCCACGCTGTTTCTTCTGCACATCAATGATATGCTACAAACCAGCGGCGTTCATTGTTATGCAGATGACAGTACTGGTGATGTACTATACACTGGATGCACTAATATTTCCCGGGAAAACGTCATCATGTATCGGAACCAAACGTTCAATTCCTCGGTAATATGGTGGCGAAGGCTAAATTAGTTTCCAAGCAGCTGGGTGTGCTCAATAGGGCGAAGTAATACTTCTCGCCACATCATCGGGTGCAATTATATAAGGCGCAGGTCCGACTGCATATGGAGTACTACTCTCACCTTTGGGCCGGTGCCCCCAACTATCAACTCGCCCCATTTGACCGTATTCAACGTAGAGCGACTCGATTCGTTGACGACCAGGTTGTTTCCGTGCAGCTTGATCTTTGGCATTACGAAGAGATGTTGGTTCGCTTTGCATCTTCTCCCGCATCTACAACGGGGAGTGTTCCGAGGATTTGTTCGGATTAATACCAGAAGCGGAATTCCACTTTCGGACATCACAGCAGAACTCCAAGTTCCACCGTTATCACCTTGATGTCTGAAAGCCTACAACTATGCGTTTCAAGCGCAATATCCTTCCTCGCACAATTTCGATGTGGAACCAGCTGTCACCGTCCGTACTACCGATCCGATGCGATATGGGGTCCTTCAAGAAAAGAACTTACACCCATCTTAACGGACGGCAACGCGCCTGCAATACATCTGGTCATGCGGATGTCTATCGGAGGCGGTGGTTACCTACTACCAGCTCGTTTGCCTCTTATCCTAAAAAAAGATGGGCTGTCCGACGAAATTTGTGCGGTTAGTTCGACTGTCTTCTTGTGTAAACGAGGAACAACCAGATTTCTTTAACGTCATCTTTGGGGTTAAGCAGGGCTGTATTTTCACCCTAATATGGTTCAAGCCTTGTCGTGGCGGTGGGGCTCAATAGCCTGGGGTGAATCGAGACACCTTGGGCGAATCCAATTGTACCAAGAAGGGGGCAGCTAACCCCTTTATAAGGAGAGGGCCAAAGTAGCAAAAGGAGAAAGATAGCGCTTTTGTGCAGGGGGAAGGGGTGATGATGGGAATCTCGCCCCATTGCGCTGTCCCAAAGTTGGTGGGGTTGTCCTGTGGTTTAGGACAACTTTATTTGTCGAGGTGGCGTCGGTCACTTAAGGGACTGATGAGCCACCAAGTTGCCTTGATGATTTGTTGTTCCGGGGCACCTCACCAAAGGCAGCACTCGCTGTGGTTTTTGTGTGTATTCGGCACTATAATGTGCCTCGCGCCCCACACTCCGTTGAACCCCAGCCAGGACTAGTGAAGGTGCGTAAGTGGGTTTCCCCGCGTCAAAAAAAAAAGGCTGTGTCCTCACTTCTACATCAATTAGAAGGGAGGGGGTGGGGAGGTGAAAAGGAGGGCAATGTATCGGCATAATTATGCTGATGTTCATGGGCGTCGGTAGTCGTTAACAGGTTCCTTTGTCTCCTTTTTTATATAAAAAAAATTAAGGCCTTTCAAGTGTTACTGATTAGTTATATAACGTAACTCACCGGCTGGCTCAGTTGGTAAAGTGGCGGTTAGTCCGCGCGTTACGGCAGAGGTCGCGGGTTCCAATCCCGCCTAGGTCTTCAATGTTTATAAATGTATTTCTATAATAAAAATATTAAATTTATAAAAGTATTAAATTAAATATCTTGCTCGTTGTCGAGTACCTGCACTACAAGTCCTTACGATATACATACGTGTCATTAACTCACCAGAATACAAAGACATTCTGGGACGACGTATTTCCAGAGTTACAAACGTGAAAGTTAACTCTACATTGGCTAAATGCTTTAACCCTTAACTGGATCTTTTATATACACTCACTGGGATAGAAAACTATACAACATACGATGCTAAAATATCGTACTTAACCTTCTCAAATCACTAAACTACGAAAATGCCGAGAAAATGATTGTGTCACTGCGCTAATTATTATTATTATTATTTATTCATTATTATTTTTATTATTATTATTTATTAAAACTATTATTGTATGGATATGTGGGTCCATGTACGTGTATGGATATATAAATATATATATATTACGCTTATTCATAGTAGTTATAAGTACATATGTATTACTTTTTATCAAAATCATATCAATTTTCATTGTTAGGTTTACTGTTCACTTTTTCCCCAAACAGACAAGGTAACCCTTGTTTTAATTACATATTTGAGTTATTTGTAATTCATATTAATGTTATCGTTTACTTTAATCCGAGATCAATCAATTCAGGTAACCGTCATATTCTAGCTCTCACAATACAGGTCGTCCCAGCGTGAGTGCTGTAGGAAACTTGTGTACTTGCAGATTACTGCGCTGCGTTGCCTAAGTTATAACTGATGTAAATACTGTTGTGTTTTTCAATATTGTAATGCTAATGATGAAATTAAACTTTCTAAACTTCAAACTTAGCACAATAATGGGCTAACGTGGTGTGTGATAAGTCCACAGATATCAACTAGAACTCTAACATGATGTAAACTTTATTTCAAACTGAATAAATAAATGAGAAAAAAGCCCGTAAAAGAGGATAAAATTAGAACATATGCTATTAAAGTAGCTTTAATATCGGTCTGTCATCTTAAGTACAATTCACATTTATTTTTCTCGCCTTTAACTTGAGCCTAAATCATCTCTATCGCCTTGTATTGGCAGTGGTATGGCGGAGTTTTTTTACCTTCTGCCCGTATTCCTGTGCAAGCTCGTCTATGGCATATCTTCATTGCACAGGTTTATTTAGCTTCACCAATTGCAAAAGTTCTGCCTTTAATAAACCAGTATCAGCTTCCACACCATGACTTCTTAGCCATGCCACTAGATTTGCCTTTTTGTTAGCCTGTGTAGGAGGTCTATCTCTTTGGATAGGGTGGGAGCATTGTCCATAATTATAGTACCCTGTACCCTGTCCTGGTATATTTTGTAAAAGGGTATTAAACCACTCTTTAAATTTTTCTGCATTTATTTCTTCATGATACTCTTTTGTACTCTTAGATTCAAAAGCCTAGTATATACTAATAAAGTAAAACATGATAGTACTGAGAGTCAATCCTATAAGAGGAGCTCTATGAGCTGACCCACATTCAAAATAACCGCGCAGCCTCAGAACTGTATTACGGGCCTGCCTGTTTAGAGTACGTCCTCTTCTAGGCATGTTGGTGAGTTAACAACATTAAAATGACTTAAAGCTTAATTAAAGTCCAGCATTAGCAAGCCAAGCTCAACTAATATAACAGAAACAGTTCAAAAGTAATAGCCGAGTCAGAAAAAATAACAACAGTAATAACAAAATCTTCTAGAATAGCGTGCCAATGAGCGCAATATCGACGAATCAATGACAATGATGGGCAAGAGCGCCACCACCCTTTTCCAACAAATCATTCTCTGTACTATCCAAATATCCCTATTGAATATCAGAATTTGACTAAAAATATATACTTAGGCACACACTTAATAATTTATGCGCAATAAATATATACTTAGGCACACACTTAATAATTTATGCGCAATAAATATATACTTAGGCACACACTTAATAATTTATGCGCAATAAATTTCGATGATCCTAATAATCTATTTCATTCGGTGTGAAAATGGTTTTACAATGGTGACCTTAGATACAACATTTTATTGCCGTCTTGTCAGAATGCTAATCGATGATTAAGCTGTGTTCTTCAGTATTTTTCTTGACTAAATATTTAAATAAGATGCTTTACATTTCTATTCGATGCTATGCTATGCTTACCATTGACATATTGACTTGGCTTTTTAAATAAACGTAAACGTTCATATTATGTTATCGCATCAGAAAGTGAGAAACGTCAAATCCGGCTTCTTATTTTGTCCCAATGTAGTGGAAGCATGTTCAACCACAGTAAGGTCCTGGGTTCGAATTCCGGGTCGGACAATAATGTTACTGGGAGTTTTCAATTTGTAATAACACTCCGAAGCCAGGAAACTGATTGTGTTTACACCCCCGTGCCTCGGAGAGACGTCTAGCTGCCGGCGCTGCGTCTGATTTCTATACGGTCGTGTCGGATCGCCCATCCCATCGGAATACCATTGCAGAGGAGCATGTAGTGTCATGCATGGCACTACCTCTTCCTCATGTATTTCATTTCCCAGGCCCAACGGAAACGCCTGCAAACCCAGCAAAATATATCCCTACGGGTCATCACGGGAGCCGGTCGCTACGTCCGTAACGACGTGATCGCGCGTGACTTGCGGATAGAGTCGCTGGAGGAGTTTGTGGTTCGATTGTCGAGCGCTATGTTCAATAGGGCAGACAATGGACCGCATGCTCATCTACGTGACCTGGCCCCGCTGCACGTGCGACCACCTGACGGGAGACCGTATCCGCGTGAACTCAACAAATTAAAAATTACAACTAAGTACATGAAAAAAGAACCTTAGTCTACACACATGTGCAACAATAAAATTTATGGATGTGTACATGCGTGTGCTGCAGCAACGGTAAGTAATGGTGCATACGATCCAGCATAACTTGCACCTACTGATTTTCAGCTACTGCCCACCGTGATGAGAGGGCGCTAAACTCACAAAATGATTTCAGTGTCAAAACTAAATTAAGAATTCTAATAAAGTAAAATCGCGACGTTGATAGCAACTATGTCCGCCTTACAACGATCCAGAGTCATAATGAAGTCGTCGTGACCCATACTTAGAGATCCCGCATTATACAAATCCAATTTTAAGTAAATACTGTACGAAGCCTGTTTATATGAAATAATAATTCGGTACATACGAAACTGCAACATATCGCAATATACTATGTGATATGTGGTAATGAAATTTGTAACCGTGCAATTATTGTTACTAAATAAAGTTCTATGTTACTCTACGGTGGTACTATGTGAGCGAGCGTTATTTCCCCGGTCGTACCGGCCCATTTCCGTAGCATAGGAGGAGGTACTGTCAGGCATGGTGCATGAACTACATCCTCCTATGAAGCATGGCACTACATCTTCCTAAAATGAGATTAGCGTTTCCTGAGACTAGCGCGATCAACTGAAAAATTGTTCAGTTTTCTAATGTTAAGTACTTAACATATCAAGTGTGTTCATATAATGATATACTTTATATGCGGGTAACCTTAAATAAAGCGTTGTATTGTACAGTACAATTTTCTGAGTAAACCAAGTTTAATACATAAATATATATTAATGTCAGCAATAAAGCGCGGTACGTCTTATATATGCTTTATTATTTAATAAATGCTAGGAGTAAGATGTCTCTCAGACATAAGCTTGCACTATACAAAGTCATATTCTAGTGTAGTATCCGCTCATGCAGGACCATCTCACATAGAGATTTTGCAGAAAGTGTAAAACCGCTTCTTGCGTATTGTAACCAGCTGTCCGTGGTACGTGCGCAACCTCTACTTACACGAGTACTTTGGACTGCCCTCCTCTCTGGGAATCTGAGGACACTTCAAAGACATCTCAGGTGAATGCTTCGATCGGGTGCCCCGCCACCCCAACCCTCCCGTTACTGACCCAGTGGACTATGTGATCACGGATCGTTGTCCCAGACACGTTCTGGTGGACGATTACGACCACGACAATTGTCAGCCTGTGGGACCTTTCGGTCCTTCTGGCCATGATAATAATAGTTACATTATCTGTCACAATCACTCTCATATCGTGATGCATCTCTCCCTTCTGCAGGAGTAAGGGGGTCGATCCCTCTTTCGACCCCAAACCGTGTTTCGCCGCCAGACGAGCACTCATAGCAATCCAATGCCGTATTAGGCTTCTTTACGCTTCCACAGCATTCAGAATTCACAGCAGCAGTAACAGAAAGTTCTGGTCCGAAAAAAATACGAACGTGCGACCGAGGGATTTCACTTCGCTTCTTGGTTCTCCTTTAATGAACACCAAAGTAGTGACCATCCTTACCCAAGGTTAGTAGCTAACTAACTCTTTATGTATCCCAGTACGACCCAATTCTATAGTTCGGCAGCGACTGACTTTACTACGTAAATAGACGAAGATATCGTAATATAATAAACAACAAGGATGTGAATGATAATTTGAGTGTGAACGCAAGATATTAGTCGAACATATATTATATACTGTTTAACAGACGGACGAACAGACTGACGGACAGTAAAATGATCTTATAAGCTCCGTTTTGATATATGGATCGTCTAAAAAGTTTCTTCAGTAATTTACCACTCTTTGCAACAAACAAGGAAATTATATCATGTTATACAAATGTGTGAAGCGGCAAGGGCTGTTCACACATTTAGATGAACAGATGGCAGATGGGTCACTGAGGTTCTGGAGTGACGGCTGCGTTTAGGAAAACGAAGTGTTGGTTGACCATTCACCAGATGGGTTGACCACCGACCCTGACTGGAGTCTAGTGGTGTGAGGCGCCCGCGACACATTCTAGCGCCGGATACCCACTAAATATATCGCAAGTGTCATCAGTGACTCCCTTGTGGTGCCCCGAAACTACGATTCATCAGGTCGTTAGCTAGTCCGAACCACAGAACCACCCCCCAAACTTAGGACAGTGCAATCCCTATTGCATTGAGGTTCCCATCCTCGTCCATATGCTGGCACTTATGTGCAGGAGGTGTTTTCACCCTGGGCGCAGAAGCACCTTGTGCATTTATAAGAGTCCAGTAGTATAAAGAGCAGTCCCTTTATTCCATTGTCTTGACTCAAGGTGAGGATTCACCCCATGCTACTGAGACCCACCGCCACCACGGTGGGAACGATCGTGGCCTGAAACATAAGCAATATTCAACAAATCTACCACTATACGCAGTCTACCTATTTACAATGCTCATGGCGTTACTAAAACGGCCGTAATATTCACCACCCATAATAGGAGCTACCATTAGATAAATATCAAATGATAAGTACTCAGACAAGTTTTTTATTATCGTGACAAATAATCTTGTAAAAATATACCTCTATCAACACACTTATAGAGCTTGCAGCTCCCTACGCTCACGTACAGGGCTCAGATGCAATTACCTGCGGCATCATGTGGCGAAGCAATGTACATACACGTGGAACGGAAAGGGAGTCTGCCCACTCACAGTCGATAACTAAAATAGATGTGGTATATTATATTTTCACAAATAGATAATGTTTGTTCTTTAATAGATACCTTCGTTTATATCTTTTAACACCAGCAACCTCATAGGGACGTATAGATAACAACATTTACAACAACTTTTGTGCTAGCGCTTTAATTTTTACCACGTCAGATCATAGTCAAATGCGATGCAGCACGTGCGCCTTGGAACATTGACTTAAAAATGTTAGAACAGTACTGAACCAAAAGCTTGAGAAAATATTTAATCTATATATCTGGGATTGATGCGATCGGCCGTCTTGGCGTATATTGGAAGAGGCCTATATCCAGCAGTGGACCGATAAGGGCTGATAATGATTATGATGACGATATGTCGCAATCAGATTGTATAAAGCGCCGTATTTCATTACGGCTAGCCATTTTAAAAAAAGGGGGCGTTATAGTTTGTGTCGAACGATTAGCCAGATTGAATACGTCCGAGCCAAATTGCTCCAGAAAGAATTCGGAGTTATACGATATGCAATAAAGCTAGCATTATTGAAATAAAGTGAACAATTATCAACCTTTTTGGCACGCATTACTTCATAATTTTTACACTCGCGGCGTTGCTTGACATGACAACAATGATTTCGATTGTCGAATACCGAGGAATTAAAAATATGTGCGAACGTTCAGGCGGGAGCTACGCTCGCGCCTTCGTGATTAGGTTATTTTTTTAATTTCACTCAAAAATCTTCCCAATGTCATACTTGATGGCGAGAGTAAATTTTTACGACGTGTGCACTCACTGTTACGAAAAACCGACACCCCGTAAATTACTAGTATTACTCGTAGCTACAGTAATTTTTTTTTTAAGTTACCAACAAAGTAAAAGTAATGGCATCTACGAATGTTTACGTGAGAACTGACAACTGTATTCACGATATCCATTATGCAAGTGTTTCCGAAAAATACTTGATCTATTAAATACTTGATCTATTAAATACTTGATCTATTAAATACTTGATCTATTAAATACTTGATCTATTAAATACTTGATCTATTAAATAATTGATCTATTAAATACTTGATCTATTAAATACTCCTTTTATCTATTCTTAGTGTCGTTTTCTCGACGTAGAGTAAGGCGAAGATAAAATGTTGAAAAAGATTTTAATATTATTACGCCTAAGAAGTGTAACTTCTAACGCGTGTACATAAGTAATATAACAATAAAATATCTATCTAAATATCCCACCACGCTAGCCTAGTCCTGTGGTAAGTACCGTAAGGACTTGTGTTACAAGCACTAGACAAAGGAAAGATATTTAACATTTTATATACTTAAGAAATCTTATATATTTTAGATTTTTATTATAAAACGACATACAATACATATATTACCATCCATGACCTAGGCGGGATTCGAACCCGCGACCTCTGGCGTAACACGCGGACTAACCGCCACGTCACCAACTGATCCAGCCGGTCGCTATCGCAAGTACACACACTTTTCGTAGTTAAGATGGAATTTCAATCGCTGAGCGATCACTAATTAATTGCGTACGATATTTCCTATATATTCATTATATCCTAGTAGGATTGTCTATTTGAAATTTTGCATAAAATTTACACATTGTTACAGATGTGAAACTAGAGCTAAATGTAATTAAAGCGCAGTTCACTAAGCATAGCTTACAACAGCATGTACATTTAATATTGAAATTATTTATCAAATTGCATTCATTTCTAGCATAACATTTCAATTTAGTCTGCATTCCGATAAGCTTTATGTGAACCATACCACATTTTAGAGTGTTTAGTTTTTTTCTTATATTAAACAACTTCTGTTTTTTTTTATATTAGGTGACAAATGAGCAGTAAGTACTCTTTTCATGACTATCAATGCTCATAAACATCCGCATAAATACTACACAAATGAGTTACCTTCCTTACCTCCTTTGGGCCAACAACGACTTACTAATCGCATAAAACTCGACACCGAAGTTGGCATTTCACAGCAATATTGTTCCGGTCCAATTTGGCATTGGCACTGCCTCTTACTTCTTACAAGTATTGTATTAGAGTTAAAATAGCACAAGAGTCATGATACGAATATTTAAAACGCCCATGAACTTGCGCATAATTGTTATGACAATGGGTTGTAGCTGCCACTTTACGGCGGTGTTACGTGAGCGAGAGTTGCCCCTCCGTACCAGCCCGATTTCTCTGCAATACAGCATGACACTACCTCTGATTAAATTATTTTGATGAAGATTATATTCTGATGGGAGGCTTAGTAGAGTAGAGTAGTTACAGCTTCGGACGTCTGCCCGGGTGGTGGGTCGTCCATGTACGGAACCCCGCCATGTACCGATGAGTTTTTCGAACTTTCTGAGTGCTCCCGGTGAATGAAAACACCGTAAGGATATCCGGATTCGTGTATTTGAATTCGACCTGATCTAGGATTGGGTCGGGATTCTTTTCTGGGTTGCAGAGGTCAGGTGGCATTCGCGCTGTACAAAAACTGGCTCCTTTATCAAATCTCCTGGATCAGGTAGCCGATCCTGATATCATCTAATATAGAAACGTGATAAAGATGGAGGTGGATGTAATAAGATTGGCTGGAAAGGATGAAGAAGATGTTGACGAAGAATACCATTGGAGAGGGTGGGGGCGAAGGAGCAAAGTAATCGCATCAGCAAAGTAATTATGTATGATAAAAAGACCTTTTGTTTGAACATATTTTCGTAAGTAAACGTAAAGCGTAGGCGTCATTCCTTACGCAGTCGGTCACTTAACGCTCAATCTCTGTCTTACTTTGTACTACTTACGAATTTCTGCGAAAGTTTTGATTGTAATAAATTAAGTATCATTGGAAACATTGTTCCAAAATCATGTTTGACCCGCTTTCTGCCAGCTGACAGGATATTTTAGAAGCTGGGACTTTGGTGGCAACCGAATCAAATGTTTTGACCATTGATTTTCATTTTTATTTTTATATAGAGACAGAGGTAAAGTGTAACACTTGGAATATTTTTTCAAAAATGACTGCTTATAAGTGCTGTTATAGCCAACAAGGTTTAAATTGGCGTACGCGCGAGGCGCGACTTTGCCCACTTCCCCTTTAGAGCCACCGCAAACTGGGCAACTTCTCGCTGTTTCTATTCGTTTTTTTTGCGGACCTAAACGTATGTATTGGAAGCGAAGAGAAGGCCAATGCAGACATCATGGCACTGCTGTATGGGGTCGAAAGGGAGTCCAACCAACTCCCATAGGGAGGCCATAATAAAAAGGTTTAAGTGTCATTTAAAAAAAATGAAAGGATATTAAGAAATATAAGGATACTGGTACTGCACTGGAATAGTCTGCCACTATTATTATCGTCATTAAAATAAGGTACGTGACACAGGCGTGAATTAATTTATAAAATACATAAATATGTTGTTAGTTATTACCAGTAGATAGGTTGCATTTGTGTAACAAATAGGTCCTATAATTATTTTTTAAATTATTTATTGTATTTAGCGGTCGTAGAGGCGGTGGTATATTATACCAACACTTAGTGGCCGAATATCTAAAACCACCACGAAATGCTGCAGTTCTGTGAAGTTGGGTAATGAGCAAGTACGCAGATCCTCTCGTAACGTGAGTAAGCTGCTTATCGCAGGCCCACTGAATTTTGTTGAATAAGTATGGTGGTGTTCATGCCATTCCATGGTGATTGCCAAGGCATCATTAGATACCGAACACAGCAGGGTGGCAAAATGAAGCTGTCTTCTCTGATCCATACGAAGAATCATGGCGTTGCCGAGAAAGGGGGAAACATATTCACGTGGAGTGACATCGAAGCGGTAACGGCCGCATGCATTCTGTACTCTTTGTATAAGTTCCTTTGAACGAGAAAGTAGAGAATGTCCGATTACAGCATCTGCATAGTTCAAGTTGGATAAAACTAAAGACTCACATAACTTCAACCGAAGCTCGGTATTCAAAGAGCTTTTAATTTTATATAAAACCTTTAGCCTTTAAAAGCAATTCCTGACAATTCGTATCACATATTTTTCAAACTTTATTTTCGTCAAAAAGTACACCCAAATTTCGTATTTCAATCACACCGTCAATTTATGCGTCAAGTATTTTCACGACAGGAGAATTTTGCGACATTCTGTATATCTGATTTCTGGTGCCGATCATTATGTATTTAGTTTTGTTTGGATTAAGTATTAATGTATTAGCCTCAGACCAAAAATCGTTCCTCTTTGAACCTAAATAATGAGAAGGTGTCCGTTTTCCCACTTACATTAGAGAATCATCAGTTGTCAACCTGGCGCTCATGGATATCCGCACAAACAAGAAATTTTCAGATCGGTAGACCTCCGGTTCACAATATACCCCTTCACGAAGACTTGCACAAAGAGGAGGGAAGGAGGGCGTCGCTTATTACTTATAGACAAGCGTTAGAAGTTATTTATACTTTTTTGGTGTAATAAGATAATTTTTATTTTCAAGTGTTATATTTCGCCTTATTCTGCGTTAGGAAAAAAAAAAGACTAACAACAAGAAAGGTATTGAATACATTTAGAATTTCGTTATAGCGCAATATGGTAACATTTTTGGAAAAATAAAATGTGGACTTACTTCAGGCTGTCGGCATATCGTGATGGTGTACGCGCGCATTCTAAAAAATTTTTTACCTAACACACCAAAAGAAGTACAACCTCAAAAAATAGGAGTCTGTAAGTAAGTTCACGGGTATGAAATTACGTGGTAGCGGTTCTCTAATTGATCTGTGAACGCATCAATGGAGCGAAGAAAAAGAGGAATGACGACAGCAGCGAAATTTAAAACTCATTTGTTTTTGCCCAATGTTATTTAGTCATGCGTGACGATGGCCCCTGACCTGACCCCCCATGATACTTGTTCACCCGAAAACCTCCCAACACGATTCTAAAAGTTTTTACAGCTTTAAAAAGTAATAACGTAAATGGGCGTTATTATTTGGCTTATACAACGAGGTTTTTCCCTTTCTTCACGCTCGAATGGTTTGCCGATTCGCGAAATTTGTCAGGATATTTTCTATAGTGTCGATGGGGGGGGGGGGGCTACCGCCCAAGAACGCCCGCTTCATTACTACGCGTATGTATTTTTCTTTTTTTTTGTTGACGCGGGGAAACGCATTTACGCGCCTTCACTGGCCCTGGGTGGGGTCCAGTGGTGTGTGGGGCTCGCGGCACACTATGTAGTGCCGAATACCCACAAAAACCACCGCGAGTGCCACCAGTGCCGTCTTTGATGAGGTGCCCCGGAACAACAAATCATCAGGGCACCTCGACGGCAAGTCAGCCCCCGAAGAGACCGACGCCACCTCCACAGATGGGGGTTGTTCCGTACCACAGGACAACCCCACCGAATTTGGGACAGTGCAATGGAGTAAGGTTCCCATCGTCGCCCCTTACCCCGTGCGCAAATGCGCCGCCACTTCTTGCTCTTTTGTGTCCCCTCTTCTTATACAAAGACAGGTAGCAGGTAGTTTACAGCAGGTAAAGAAGGGGTACAAAGAACATGTATTGCCCTACTACCCTCCAATGGGCTAACGACTACTTAAAAGCCGCACGAAACGCTACATCGAAGAGCGTCCCTGGTCGTGCCGGCTCCATCAGAAAACTTATTATGAAACAGTAATTTTTTATTAATATATTTAATGTTTCACAGGAAATGTTATTGAAAATCAGTCATGTTTGTACACTCGGGGTTCGGAACCAGTGTCTTTAATATATTGTTCATCATTATTAGCCCTTATCGCTCCACTGCTGGACATATGCCTCTCTCAATGAACGCCAAGACGACCGATCTCCTGCTACTCGCCCCGGACCGGCTACTGCACGGAGATCGTCTTCCCACCTGGTGAACAGTCGACCAACACTTCGTTTTCACTGTTCACTCCAGAACCTTACTGGCCCATCTGCCATCTGTTCTTTTGAGTGTGCGACCAGCCAGCCTATTGCCACTTCAGCGAACCTATTCCTCGAGTGATATCAGATACTTTAGTTCTCTGCCTTATGACTTCTTTACGAATACTACTTTTACGGATTTTATCGCGGTATATCTATTTATTTATCTAGAACGACGTTTCAGAAGCTTTACAGCAACCATGGTCACGGGTGGACTGAGATGTCAGATGTCCTGATGTACCAAGTTTTTAAAAGTGCCCGAAGTATTATAATTTTAGTCGTTCCGATTAGCGCAAACAGTACTTATTATATCTTGCTGTCTTGAAGTGTTACGTTTACTTTTTGATTTGATTATGTTCGCCACTGGGTCCCAGGCAGAGGGAAGAACCCAGCCATCTTCTCTATTGAAATTTGGATGTTTTTTATAGTTTCAGTTGCCTCACGGATCATCCTTGGAAGGAATCGGTGTTCCCTAGTGAGGATTTGCGCGTTATCAAATTTAATGTAATGGCAGGAGCCAACTTCAGCATGCTACAGACCGCAGATTTTGTAAAACTTCGGTGTTTCATATCGGCTATATGTTCCTTAACGCGAGCTTTTATAAATCTTTCAGTTTGCCCCATATTGGAGAGTCCACAGTCACAATCCAGTTTGTACACTCCTGCATCCTGCATAGGGATATGGCATTTCATTGATGGTAAGAACTGACTAATCTTCTTTGGCGGTTTAAAATAAGTTTTTATTGAAGCTCGATTGAGAATATAGCTAATTTTTACCTTTTAAGTATGGTAATATTGCAGGTAAGATCTCGACAGTGGCTGGTTTCACAGATGTGGAGCAGATGGGGATCACGAATGCTTGTTGTCTCGCAGAACTTGCTTGACATGTTGTAGTTTGGTATCCAGATGTTGCTTGACAGAGATGCCTCGTGCTCTCTGAAACAAACATTTACCCGCGGTAGACAACTGTGTTGGATGGTGATGAGAATTGCCGTTTAGATACCGATCAGTATGGGTATGTTTTCCATATACTGTATGACTGAATATGACGTTGGGATTACGGATGATCAAAACAGAAAGCTAAAGAATTATTTGCCTCTTACTCCATTGTAAATTGTATTTTGGAGTTTATATTATTTAGGCGGTTAAGGAATATGGTTACTTTACCCTGAGGTAAAATTTACAAAGTATCATCAACATACCCCTTGTAGAACCTTGGTGTTACAGGTGAAGTTCGAAGGGCAGCCTCATCAAAGTCCTCCATAAAGATATCTGCGACTACAGGGGATATTAGTGAACCCATCGCTACACTGTCTACTCGTTTGTCGAATTGATGATTCCACATCATATAGCCAGACGTAGAGTAATGTTTTAATAGCTCAGCATATTCCAGTGGTAGGTCATTATCCTTCAGCTTTCCTGTTACTATTGATATACACTTCTCTATTTGTAAGCGTGTGAATAGGGACTGTACATCAAAATTGACCATAATTTCATTGTCATAGAGATGCAGTTGTTGTATCTCTTTGAGAAAGTGGTATAAATCCCTCGTAAATGCTTTAGTGAGTCCATGAAGTGGTGAAAGGACTTCCGCCACATGTTGAGCCAATTTATAAGTTGGAGTATTAATTTTTATCACTAATGGACATAGTGCAGCACCAGACTTGTGCATTTTCGGCAACCCATACAGTCTCGGCGGTTTTGCACACGAATGGATTAGGTTTTTAACGTCCAGACTCAATGTTTCGGAATGTCTTTTAATGAGATCACTAGTGCTTTTTACAACGCTGTGAGTTGGGTCGGTTTTAACATTTTTGTAAGTGAACTCATCCGATAAATAGCGTTCAATTTTGTCATTGTAGTCTATCGTATCCATTATTACGGTGGCATTACCTTTATCCGCGTGAAGAATCTTTATATCCTGTATTTTGCGTAAGTTTTGCAACGCTTTGTATTTTTCGATGGGAATATTTAATTTTTGCACGGAGCTTCGTCTAAAAACTAACGATATATCCTGTCTTATGGCTTCTGAATCTTCCTCCTTAATATAATTCTAATACAGGCAATCCTATACTTTGGAAATAATTTCATCAAACGGGATTTTTCGAGGCGTCACAGCATAATTTTTTAATTTTGTTGCTGTAAAGCTTCGGAAACGTCGGGCTAGATAAATAATCAAATAAACTGCGATAAAAGCAGTAAAAGTATTTTTATTGTATTGACTAACATTCGCGTAAACTTAAGAAATCAATAAGCAGTACATTGTTTCAAAAGAATTCCTACCGTCCCTGCTCGCGCAATCTACACCTCTTTAATTGATTGACATAGCTGTTACTACTTACAGATTTTAATAGAGCAAGAGGTGGGGGTTACTCACTTATAAAACGAGGGGACATAAGAGCAAAAGGATTTGCACACGGGGCAAGAGGCGAGGATAGAAACCTCACCGCATTGCACTGTCCCAAAGCCGGTGGGGTTGCACCACGGGGTGCAGGACAACCCCATCTGTGGCGGTGGCGTCGGTCCCTTAGAGGGCGGACTAGCTGTCGAAGTGCCCTGATGATTTGTTATTTCGGGGCACCACACCGAAAGTGGCACGGATGGCAATCGCAGCGGTTTTTGTGGGTATTCGTCACTATCATGTGTCGCGAATCCCACATACATTACTGGACCCCGCCCAGGGCCGGTGAAGGCGCGTAAATGCTTTTCCCCGCGTCAACAAAGAAAAAAAGGTGTCTGGCTTCACCTCATAATACTAAGCGTCACCACCACAGCCAAGCTTAAATTATGGTGGGATCATGGCACGTATCGACATACAATTCTATGTTATATGAAATATGATTAAATATTTAATGTATTAGGTACAATAAGCCAAGACATGTTCTTTGTGAGAAATGTATTGCGGTATCTTACCCGTGTCGTCTTGTAATGTAAGCATGATATATTTTACATCCCCTTCAAGCATTACACGTTCAATTAATGCTCATATTTGTGAAATAGGTATTATTAAATTATGTCGAATTTACCGCGCTTTTTGGTCGACGTACCGGGTTTCGCAAGTCAAAGTGTAAAAACCCTTCGTTGGGATTTGTGTTTTGCGATCCCTTTGTTGCCTGTCGCACTGAAGAAGTTTTTGTCGAAACCCTTGGACGTATAAATTAAATTTTTTAAAAAACAAAATACTTCAGACAGAAACAAATTCGCTAACCCAAGAACGTATTATTTTTCAACAGGAGATACCCCACCGGGACGGTGACACATCGCTCATGATCGCGAACTTAATATTTCTATTGAAGTTAAGACGCTTATAGAGGAATCTTGTCCATTTCTTTTCAAATTTTATTTATAAATTTTATTTAGCTTAGTTACCGAAAGAAAGTGTCGGTGTAAATTTAAGAAGTTGTATGATGTTCCGTTGGTTTGGGCACGTAGCAATATTTTTCTATAGTAGGGCAAACGAGCAATCGGAGCCTTTTTACGACTACTGACGCCCATGAACATCCACATAATTTCTGTGCCGATGCGTTGCTCTCCTTCTCACCCCCGCCCCTCATGGGGGAACCGGCCACTCACAAACCGGCTGAAACGCGACAGTGAAGAAGTCACTTTATGGCGGTATGAAGTGAGCGAGAGGAACGTCCCCAGTCATGTAGTCATTCCAATAATAAGTCAAGTAAATTCGCTGTCACACATGACAATGACAAAACTTACTGGCAGACATGTACAATAAGTAAATTCACTCTCATACATAGTAGTAACAAAATTCACTGGCAGGAATTACAGTAATTAAATTCACTGTCACACATAACAGTGGGAAAATTCACTGGCAAATGTGACAGCAAGTAAGTTCACTGGCAGACGTGGCAGTAAGTGTGATCACAGGAAGACATGCTAGTCAGTATATTCATTGACAGATATAACAACAAGTAAAGCGACTGGCAGATATTTCAGCAAGTAAATTTACTGGCATATTTTTATAGTGGCATTTTTTATATTGCGGTTCAATAGAAATAATCATTTGATGTAGCTTAATCTAAAGCGTCTACGTATAAGTACATGAACATATATTGAAAGAGCACGCCTAAAATCACTGTACCCTCTTAACTTAAATTTGCTTATCAAATTACCGCGGACGTAACGAATGATGTTAGATTAGACTAAACTAACATAACGTTCGATTTAAAACAAACAACCCTACTGCCATTTAACTAGCCATCCGGTGTCTCCTGCTAGGTGGATTGAAAAGTACTCGGTCCGACACATATTCACTCAATTCTAAAAATCAAATCTACGCACACTATTTTGTTCAACAGGCAGGTTGTTGTGAACTAGTTGTGATTTTATAATTTTTATAACAAAGCAATCGGATATAGTTTCTGCAAATGGAGCAGATCGAGCAGCGTGCCGTCATTAAGTGTGGCTATCACCGAAAGCCGAAAAGTAGAGAAATAAGAGTATAACTGATTTACTATGTGTTTATTTTCTTGATTAGGGCGTATAACTTTTCAACCGTATGATGCAATTGGATGGGGTAAATACACACGAAAGCCTTCCTCGGGAATCGCTCTATCCGTTGGTAAGAACCGAACCGAAATCCAATATTTTGAGGAAGTCGGGTACATATAGACAGCTTTTTTAAGAAAAGGGGACCTAAGAGCAACAGGAGGTGGCGCTTTTTCACACGGGGCAAGGGGCGAGGATGAGAACCTCACCCCATTGCACTATCTCAAAGTCGGTGGAGTTGTCCTGTAGTGCTGGGCAACCCCATCTGTGGATGTGGAGCTGGTCCCTAAGGGGGCTGACTAGCCGTTGAGGTGCCCTGATGATTGATGTTCTGGGACACCTCACCAAGGGCGAACCTTCAACAAGGGACACTGATAGCATTCGCGGTGGTTTTTGTGGGTATTCGGCACTATCATGTGCCACGAATTCCGCATACCACTGTACCCTACCAGGGCCGGTGAAGGTGCGTAAATGTGTTTCCCCTCGTAAAAAGAAAACACTGAGCATACTAATTCTAAATAGCTACAGAAAGTCATGGAAACCAGCGACAGACAATTAATGTCACGATAACAATATCACATCTTCAAGTCAGTACCCTGATGAGGCAGGCGGATGAACAGATCGCCACATATCATGATCCTTACAGACTTTTGTTATGATGGACTCGGCACTCGAGTGTGCAATGCCGACTAAAATTTGCTATAATAGGAGGGTCCCGGCTCTGCAGGCGACGGGATCCCTGCAGCAACAGGCCGGCCTCCGCGAGAAGGCCTGACTTCCACTCCTTGGGGACTGTTCTGCTTGCTGCCTTTGAACAGTCCCTATGTCAGGTCTAAACAGGGCCGAGGTACCATCCCGGCCCAAGACGATGACAATTATGACTTAACCCAGTGGACATGGGCTCACTCATTGTTGCACCGACACATTCTTTCATACCTAACTGTTTTCCCTTTTTTATCATACTTATAAGCAAAGAAGCAATCAAAACCTTTTAACATCTCCCGACGTATCTCCCATGTCTTCCTTTCCTCCTCCTTCTAATGACCCACAATATTCGTACGTAAACAGAGAAGCAACAGAAAAGATGAAACGTGCCTGCTAATCTGTCGCTTTACGGCGATGTCATGTACGAAGTATCCGGGAAGTACCGCTCGCTTGAGAGGTCCTCTCCAGTCGTGCAGGTCCAATTCCGCTGCAACGCAGCATGGCACTACCTCTTATTAGAAATTATCTCGCACTTTATCATTACGTCTCTTTTAATAATAATAATTCCTTCATGATCCGCCTACGTATCCATTATCTCGTTTTAATAAAAAAAAAATGTCATGTCAAAATCACGATGCCTGATAAAGACTGCTATTTTTTTTTTGTTATTTAATGAGATTCCTTTGGGGTTTTCTAATCCCAATTAACGAACCCACACAAAAGATAATAATATTGGACACGACCGTAAATTTAAGATCCCTAACATCGCAAAAAAGTTTCGTATTTATGCTACCGCTTTTATATATTGATTTATATTCAACTAACAGACAGTGCCTCGTGGGTACGCTCACATTACCTGCGTACACGCCATAGCTCACAGCTATCGTTACAAAATCACTTAAAAGTCAAAAATCGGCTAACATTATTAATCGGCTAACATTATTAATCGGCTAACATTATTAATCGGCTAACATTATTAATCGGCTAACATTATTAATCGGCTAACATTATTAATTTTTAAGAAACATATGTTTAAAATATTTAATAGAATTCGATCTCAGTCATCTTGGTCTTATCCCCCTTCTACGTAAGACGATAACAGAGTCGGCTACCAAATCTTGGGATTCGACGAGGGCGCCAGTTTTTACACAAAACGACTGCCACCTGACCTATGGAACCCAGAAGGCGAACCAGACCCAATCGGATCGAATTCGAATACACGAATTCGGGTTTCTCCGGGTTTTCTTTCATCTCAAGAGCATTCAGGAAATAAGTTAGTAGTTAATAAACTCATTGGTACATGGAATGGAAATGCCAAGCGCTAACCTCTAGACCACTGAGGCACCTCGGGAAACAATTCAATATTTCTAAAAAATCTGTTGGATAAATGCAAAAGTCTCTCTGGCAGTCCCCAGTTTCGGTCGAACGCTATAAAACACCACGGATTTCATCACGACACGAATTTTATCACAGTTGCAAAGTATGGCGTCAATTGTCGTAACGTAGCGTTCCATCAATTGTTAGTGCTGTATTTTGCGTTTTCAAGTATTCTGAGGTAATAATGCACACGATTTACGTATTTAAAAACCGCCTAAGTGCAAGTTGGACTGGAACTGACGGAAGGTATACACAATCTATAAGTTGACAAACTTATATTTGCAAGTGCCTGCATATATTTTGTATCATACGACCTGTACAAAAAAAAAAGCATTACAAACGTTTTTTTAAATTATATAATTATAGTTTAACAACTTTTAGTATATTCTGTTACACGAGCAATAGAAATACATTATCATGATAACTAGCCGTTTAACAGTGATAATTTTTCCGTGATGGCTCACGTGTTACCGGCGTAAAATGACATCTTATCATCATCATTTATGAAGAGCTAGTGCCATGCTGCATAGGAGGAGGTAGTGCCATGCTGCATAGGAGGAGGTAGTGCCATGCTGCATAGGAGGGGGTAGCGCCATGCATAAGTGCATGATACTACATCCTCCTATGAAACGGATTTGGGCTAGCACGACCGGGGAGGTACCTCTTGCTCACATAATACCGTCGTAAAATGACACCTTCAGTGTCCAGTTTCGTGCGGTTTGTGAGTAGCCGGTGGCCCATTGGTAGGGCGAAAGGTGTGTAACACATCATCATAGTAGCTATGGTGATATCTATGGGCGTCGGTAGTCGTAGAAAGGCTCCGATTACTCGTTTGTCCCCTATACTATAAAAAAGAGAAAGCTAGACAGCCAGAATGTTTTACATAATTTCGGATGTTCAGCTATCGTGGTTCTTGAGATATTACCTGATGACAGAAAGGCATCAGGACAAACAGTGTCTTTGTTATAGGGTGTATTTTCTTATGAAAAAATGGGAAATATTTCCACGATAAAGTGATAAAATATTTGTTTAGGTATGAGGAAACAAAATATCAGAACATTAAGTGAAAAGGTAGAAACTTCGTATTCCCGACTTCATATTTCCAATAACGTGGACAGTGATGAGTTGGTCAGAAGATAAACTAACCTCAAAGTTATTAATATACTTTGTGTTTCTAGTTTCCGTGTCAGAGCTTGGATTACATAGTGTTATTATGGGAACGAGAGGCACCTCCCCGGTCGTGCCGGCCCAATTCCGTTACATAGGAGAATGTAGTGTCATGCACTATACATAGCACTACATCCGCCTATGCAGCATGGCACTACCTCTTCCTAAGCAATACAGGGAAAAATAAATAAATAATCTTTTATATAAAAGCTTCGTGTTACAATGTTATTTACCCACTCCTTCGAAACGTCTTAATCGATTTTTACCGAATTTTATAAGCATATTCAGTAGGTCTGAGAATCGGCTACTATCCCTTTTTCACACCCCTAAGTGAAAAGGGTTGTTCACCCAACGCGGCGAAACAACGTTTTCGGGGTCAAAATAACTTAAACACTACATTGTCATCCGATGAAATGAGGAGCGCTGAAATTATACATTCTATATGTTTATGAAACTTCAATTTTCCACTTCGAATGACAAGATGCGATTTACTATCGAGATTTGAATACTACATAAATAGGTTGCACTGAACGCAATACGAAATCCGACTTTCAAGTTGGCTTCGCCCCTCGAACATGCGGGAACAATATGAAGTTACGAATTACTTCGCACAGGAAACATTTCATTTCCATCTTCGCGAACTTCTGACCTGGAATAAAAACGGGATACGTTTAAAACTATTCTTTTTCCCAACAAACATTGACGCCCATGCACATTCGCAAACTTTTTATACGGATGCGATGTCATCTTTTCTTTCCCTACTCCAGTGGGCTACTGGCTACTCACAAACCGCGTAGCTGCCAAGATGGCACGTGAGCGAGAGGTACCTCCTCGGTTGTGCAGACCTAATTCACCTATAATGCAGCACGACAGTATTCTTACAAATATGCCATAGGAAGATCCCACTAATATTGTTATGGACGGATGATTGTTACTCCTTCACGTAAAAACTGCAGAATGGATTTTAATGAAACTTTACAATAATATAGCTTATACATCAGAATAACACATAGGATATAGAAATAACAACTTCTGCACGCGGTATTGGCTGTATTCCACGCGGAAGAAGGTAAAACCCCCGAGGTACCAGCCAGTGAGATATATAAGCACTTACCGATACAGATCCTTGGACCTGCGCTGAAGGGTATGAAGGAGTAGGGCCGCACCTGTTGCAGAAAGCGTTCGGGGCTGAAACGCTCGGACTCCGGGAAATCCGGCCCTCGGTGTAGGTCGTATATGTGGACGGCCAGGTGGGAGCCTTTCCTCACCAGAACATCATCTGGCAACAGGAATGTTTAACAGGAATGGCTCTACTTAAGAGGTATTATAGTATAAGGTATGCTTATACTGTAATACCTCTTAAAATACCTACCGACGCCCGTAGACATCTGCGTGAAGGATAACTTCACGCAGATGTCTACGGGCGTCGGTATGAAGGTTAACTTTCACGCAGATGTCTGTAAGCGCCGCTATGAAAGATAACTTTCACGCAGATCGCTATGGGCGTCGGTATGAAGGATAACTTTCACGCAGATGTCTACGGGCGTCGGTATGAAGGTTAACTTTCACGCAGATGTCTGTAAGCGCCGCTATGAAAGATAACTTTCACGCAGATGTCTACGGGCGTCGGTATGAAGGTTAACTTTCACGCAGATGTCTATGCGAGTCAGTAGCCATCAAAAGGATGTAACTGCTCGTTTGACTCCTTATACTGCAAAAAAAATCGAGTGCGCTTTGGACAAATCTAAAGCTTAATACTAACGCAGATGGCAAGGATGCACCCCGATAGATATTTATGATTAGCTTAACTAACTATTATTATCTTGGCCGAGAGGACTGGGTCCCTTCGCCCCGCCTCCCTAACGAGGAGCCAACTCACGCGCGAGACTGAAGTTGGCCTCGGATTGAAATGGAGGCTGGAAGGGCTCGTTGAGCTATCACGATTCTGGAGTACTGTCCGTCCCCCTTCCATCGAGGGCGGTCGTCCTGATTAACCTAATCGGTACGGCGCGTGCGGTTTGATTTAAGCTCGTTGGCAAATCGTGTAAGGTACTGGAATTATCTCCTATACCCTAACATCGTCGATCTGATTCGTCAAGTTTTATTAAGTCAAACGTATGTGCTGTTGTCTGACATGGTGTGTTGACAGACAACAGCACATACGTTTGACGAGTACCTCGGGCGTGTACCTGCACCGCGGCTGTTGTGTTGTGTCTGTTTTCGTTTTGTTTTGTTGTGTGTAACAATTATCGTGATTTGGTCGTCCTCGTCGATCGGGACGTGTACGGGACGACGCCCCGTGTTAGTAACACAGTTGGGATTGTAGTCTGCTGCGTAGAGTAATATACGAAACTCTCTATCTTCATTGAATTATATCTCTCTCAACTACTGTTAGCTTCGTTTCCTTAACACTTAACTGTTACCCAACCTCATTCCCCAAGCCAAACAAGCGTTAAGATTTCAAAGTAATTCACTCCGCTTATCTTAGATCTGTTGTGGTAAAATATGTTGTAATAACGTCTCTAATTATTAATTTGGTTATTTTTACTATTGATTCTACTTGAAGCTTAACTAGCTTACGTGACGGTTCACGACAGTTAGTATGGAGCGGGCTTCTTTGTCTAGTAAAACCTTTATTTAACAACTAACAAAGTTGGTAGGTCTCCAGTAACTTTATGCAGTGGTTTACTTGAGATGCAATTTATAATAGTTTCCAGCTGTAGACCGCGACTACGTCCGCTTAAGCTAAGAATTATCGGAGCCACTTTCTCTCGCTTCGCGCGATGGGAACGAGTGTACCAGGTTGTTTGTGAACGCAACCTATAGTAATCGGTTCCAAAAATTGGAACCGAAAAGGGGGAGACGGCCGCCATCCCTCCGCTAGTGGAGCGCCGTCCTACGATGCCGCTTATGATGGGGTGACGTGACACTTCGCCTCAGTTGCGGTCTTGCAGACGTTTAGCCGCGTTTTTCGACGGATTAAGTCCCTACCATCATCCGCGAGAGCTGAACGATCCTCTGGAACGGTGGAGATCTCTCTTGACGATGATCTTATTTTTCTAATCAGGAGGGTGGTAACTTTGGATGAGGCCGTGATAACAACCCGAGGGGAGTCTATACTAACTAGGATAATATCGAGTTCACTCGATTGAAATTATCTTTTAGTAATTTATAGTCGATGATCTTTTTCTTTATGCTATTGTTATTATTGGGTTTGCTGTAACCTATTTCTATTAATTTATTCCAATAGTCTGAGCTGAGTTCGTGCAACGTTTCAGCCGTTTTGATGATGAAATGTTTTTCATCAGTGCAATATCGATTATACTTGGTGATTGTGTATACCGGTTGTTGTATCCTCCGTATCGGAGAATAACGAGTTGGGATAAACGGAGCGTTGATGATGATGTTGTGACCGTCGAAGTATTTACTTATGATAGTCCCGTGACTGTTGTTTGATCTATGACGCCCTGAGGGGAAATAGATCAAACGACAAACGTATCCTCAAATGTGATAGGCGTCGAGGTCCCCAGCTAAAATTATTAGCTCGTCTGTATTTAGACGAATGGAAAGACGTCTAATCATCACTCCTTGCGAGTATATCAATGGGTTTATAGTGGAAGCCGCTGTTGATCCCGTAGCCACAGGAGTAGCAGTGGCGGAAATGTGTGGTGGGCCAAGCCCGTTTAAAAAAACCTGTTACGCCAAAGGAGTATAACTCCCAACGCGGTTACATAAGCACACACACACATTATTTTGATGTATATATTTGCATCACAAAGTAATTACGGGCCCGTAATCATGGCGGTGGGAACTTAGCCTTAGACTTTAGATTGTGGCAGTTCATATAACAATAATAATAATGATAACTGTAGACTTATCACACCACGTTAGCCAAGTTCTGTGCTAAGTACCCTAAGGGCATGTGTTATAGGTACTAGGCAACGGAAATATATCTAAAAAAATATTGTAGAAATAAATAAAATACATAATCAAACAACCATGACCTAGGCGGGATTCGAACCCGTGACCTGTGGCGTAACGCGCGGACTAACCGCCACGCTTCCACGGCACAGTTGGAAACGTAGCGGTTCGTGAAAGTCCTCGGTTCCGAGTTGCAAGCAGTTCGCCATATGTAATATATCGAAGCTTCGTACAAGTTATAAACTGTCACTCTACGCTCAGCTGCTTACTTTTGTCCTCGCCTGAACTTATGCTGTGAAAGCATACAGAAGTCCACCTTCTTCGGATTGCTATGAGTGCTCCAGCGACGAGACCAGGATTGGGGTCTCAAGGAGGACCAAGTGCCCAGCCTCCCGCAGATGGGAGAGATGCATCACGATATGAGGGTTACAACAGATAATTTAAGAAATTATTATGACCGGCGGGAGCGCAAGTGCCCTCTCCCCCCAATTCCAACGATGGGGGAGGTTTGCACGCGATAACTGCAGTGGCCTTTGCGTCGACATGAATCATTGCGATCGTTTACTGTTACAGACTTTTTTATAGTTTGTGGACACTGCAAACGACAAACGGGAAATCGAGGCTTTTTGGCGAGTACCGACGTCCATGGACATCGGTATTATTATCATGCAGATGCGTTGCTCTTCTTTCCGCCTCCACTCCAATGGGTCAGTGACTACTAATAAAATGCGACAGTATGGCTGTTCCATTAAGACTGGTGGTGGTGAGCGAGAGGTACCACTCGGGACGTGCCGACTCAATTCTGCCTGCATTGCAGTATACTCTTCTCTCTACCTCTTACTTAATCGAAATTCCTCATATTATTTGCGCGTCAAGTCGTTACATAACGAGTAAATTCCATAAAGGTATATTACTCATGATGAAGTCCTCATCGATGAGCCTGGAGATGAAGGGCACACTGGGGTACAAGCGAAGTATCTCCTTGATCACCGCCTCCAAATAATCCATTTCCGCCAGGTCTGCTGCGGAGGGCGGTCTGAAAGTGCCGCCCAGGATTCTTGTGCACTCCGCGTACAAACGTTCCTGGAAATTACTTGAATTATAATCACGGAGGTACCTCTCGCTTATATGACACTGCCTTAGAAGTCATGGCAAGGCATCCGCGCTTCGATCGGTTTGTAAGTAGATAGAGATCAACTGCGATTGGGTGAAGGAGGACGATTAATCCCCATATGCCGATGTCATCGGACATTGGTTTAACCACATAATTCAGATGTCTCGGTCTCTCTCTCACTGATGGTAAGAACTGACTAAACTTCTTTAGCGGCTTAAAATAAGTTTTATTGAAGCTCGCTTGAGAATATAGCCAATTTTATCAGTTTAACCTTTTAAGTAGTTTAGTATTACATTAGATTTGCGATAAAGCGCAAATCCTCACTAGGGAACACCGACTCTTTCCGAGGATGATCCGTGAGGCTATTGGAATTAAAAAACATCCAAATTTCAATAGAGAAGATGGCTGGGTCCTTCCCTCTGCTTGGGATCCAGTGGTAAACATAATTAAATCAAAAAGTAAACATAACATCTCAAGACAGCAAGATATAATAAGTACTGTTCGCGTTAATCGGAACAACTAAAATTATAATTCTTCGGGTACTTTTAAAAACTTGGTACAACAGGACATCATGTCATCTCAGTCCACCCGTGACCATGGTTGCTGTAAAGCTTCTGAAACGTCGGGCCACATAAATAATTAAATAAACCGCGATAAAATCCGTAAAAGTAGTTTTATTGTAATAAAATTAAATTGTTACCTCAAACATAAAAGTGTTGACCTCATCTCTGACATCTTCCATATCAATATCCCCTCTCCGTTCCGCTTCCAGCAGCAGATCCAGGAACACTCTTTTTCCGTCTTTATTCACGTCCAACGTCGTCTTTCTCTAGGCTATTATGCTATCCACGAAGTTGTGTACCTCCTTTAAATGCTTATTTAGCTCGTTCCCGAAGGGCAGTGAGTTGAAAATATAATCGTTGTGGAGCCAAATGCTCACCAGACGATTCACAACGATACGGCCGATATTCAAAATGGCGTCTTTGTATGTTTTTGCCCATTGCTTTGTGTAATTTAAATCAATCGCCATCGCTGCGTCTGTAATGAAATATCATGAAATTGAAACAAAAATGGCTGCGTAAAAGAAGATTAAATGTTTGTGGCGCTGACTTATAAAAGTAAAATTTTCTCCGTGCAATACGAGAGTGCAGACATCAGTATTGAAATTCGTAATCTTCAGGATGTCCTGAGGTCTTGGAAAGTCTGGGCTATATAAGTTTTTAGAGTAGTAATACATCACGGCACGGCGGTAGATTTCAAGATCGACTTTGCTAAGGTTTGCTAGGTGCGGTAAGCTTTACATAAAAATAATAACGATAGTCTCTGACTTTGTAGTAGTTTTCAACGCGTCGCGCCTATTGTAAGCCCTATCCATCCAAACTGGAAAGGCGCAAAGCATGCTTCCAAGATATACCGCGTTGTATATTATTTTTAAGGTCTTTAAGGGCAGGCCGCTTTGAGCTCGAAATGTTGGTACAAGTGTAGAAATTACGTTTTGCTTATTCCTTCAAGCTGTATGTTCTGAAAAGGTAAGGTTATTGTTTAAACCTAAATGTGTAAAGGCTTCCTTACATTCAATCGACACGTTGTTAAATTCGATACATGCTATCATCATCATCATTATTAGCCCTTATCGGTCCACTGCCGGACATATGCCTCTTTCGATGAATGCCCAGACAACCAATCTCTTGCTACTCGCATCCATCCCAGACCAGCTACTGCACGCAGACCGAATATACAAATATAATAATATTCTTAGTAGCTATAGAAATGTGTGTGGTGTGTCAGTCTGGATCTTCCTCGGTACCCATACCGAGGAAGATCCAGACTGACACACCATGACCCCGATCAACGGACAATAACCGGCCTTAACACCCAATGGTATTATGGTCGGGAACTGTCCGTAGGTGATATCGGGAGTCTTCGCAATCGGCGTGTCTGCATGGAGATCGGCGGGAGAGTGATGAAAGTGGAGTTGTTGTTGTTTTAGTTATTGATAGACCAAAAAGTATAATTTAATATATACAATGTTAACAATATATTTTGTCTCGCCTTTAACAAATTTCATGATTGTAGGGTACCAGTACACTTTAGGTTTACTGAACGTACAGACAGGCGGACCTACTGACGCGGAAGATTAACAATTAACTTACTGCATATCGTATACGTAACGTATAGCGTGAAGTCACCTATTAAGGTCCTAAGGTCCACAGTGTGGTGGTGCTTCTGAACTCGTTTCTTTAGATCTAGGACCGAAGCCCTGCTGTACTCTTGGAACACCTGCATGTATTTCTCCAACATGGTGAAGTGGAAGGCTGGTGTGAGGATCTTGCGACGACCGTGCCATTCATTGCCTAAATTTGGAATTATTGATTGTTAGAGAAGAGGACATTCAAATTAGAGGAGGCCATGCCGCACTTCAGCCAAATTGGGCAGGCATGACCAAGGAGTACCTCGAGCTCACATGTCATCGCTGTAAGGTGATGGCTCTGCTGCCTAGTTTTGTGCGATTTGTGAGTAGCTGGTGGCCCATCAAGGAGGAGGAGGAAATCAGGCCTCTGCATGTCAATAATGCGGATGCCTGTTGGCTTTGGTGGACCTTAAAAGCCAAGGTAAAGAAAATATAATAGAACTAAAAATTGTCTGTATGTATGTGATCTATTATCTATGGGCGAAGCCGGAAGGGATCCATAGTTTTTAATTAATTTCAGCTATGACAGAGACTGCAATCTCTGTAGAATCGAGCGACCGACCTGCCGATAAATGAACAAGCGTCTACGTAGATCCAAGTGCACTCTCTATTCCCACATTCCTCTATTCTCATATGACCACAATACGACACGACCGGAGAAAAGTCAGGCGCATGACTCTCAAATACATAATAAGTTTCAACAGCTCAAGCTCTCAGGGTACAGCAGGTTTCGTATTATTATTACAAATTTAAAAATCACATATTTTTGTAAGGTCTGGTCTGAGATTCCAATCTGGAACCTCACGCCTATAGTTGAAAATGAAAACCACTACGCCACGGGCCAATCCCAATGTATCCTCTTAATTAATCTTCAGTTATAATATCACCTGTATTCAAGAGCAACCCCTTGCCAAGCCACGGCCGCAGGAAGTCGTACGGTTTGTTCTTAGATATATTCTTCGTGTGAGATAAAACTACCTGTAACGAGTAGAATAATAATATTTCATGAGGACTTACCACATGCAACGTTAGTTTTACCCTGTGTACCATAAAGGTTTGTATTACATATACCTTCTACACAACATACCTAGTTGGAACCATTTAAAGCTGCTAGTCGGTGGTTATAACCAGTTAGAACTTACAAGAATTTGTTTGAACCGGTTAGAACCGGCGTGACCATATCATACATAATTAACAAAAGCTAGTTAAGACCGGTTATAACTGACAAGAATTTGCGAAATAATGAGAGCTGGCAAGTGCTAGTTGGAAATGAATTATTATTATGTACTTGCCTTGATGTCCTCGACGTCGCTGACGTGTATGACGTATTCGTTGAATATCTTCACCACGTATCTGGGACCGTACTGCTTGTGCATGTCTGATACCACATGGAACAGCTCCTCTGAAACGCATCATCAATAATCAATTGTTTATTATGATTTAGATACTTTCATATTAAATTAGGCGAGCAGCTTAGCGAGGCAATTTTCGCCAAAGGCAGCGTGGACGCAGACGAATAGTATGGACGTGGCTCGGCCAAGTTTGCATGCTTTGAACGATAAAATAATTTCTTGCATTTTGCCTTATTCTTGTATTCCATTTTATTAGACAAACAGTTGTCTAAGCACAACTCGGTGACCAGCGACACGGAATTTTTTCTAATTAATTAATACCTGGTGACGGCGCCCGGTGCTGCGATATCACAAATAGGTTTGGCTGCTATATGAGCAGTTCGACTGAAACTCGTAGTCAATCTAGATTTTGTTCAAGCCGAAAATTTAAGCACATATCACGAATATAATGTAAATTTTATCTGATTCTATTGCAGATGCAAACATGTCCGCCTTTGACTATGACTATCTAAGGGTATTTCTCGTTGCTCGTAACTGCGTGTCAAAAGATTTAAAGCAAAGATCGAGGTGCGATGCTTAGAAATGTATATTTACAGACATATTTTAGATATTGTATCATAAAAAGTAACAAAACCTTATAAAAAAGTGAGACATATTTCATTGTTTAAAATCTTTTGATAACAGTATTCATGTGCTTCAAAAGATTACACTCAAAAGACGGACCGCAGACACATAAGTTAGAAAAAAAAGTGGGTTCGCTGTTGGCTGAGTAATACATTCTTTCAGGTTCCACTAAGACAAATCGCACGTTAAATATTATTTGTTTATTTTAAAAATCTTAAATATAATATTTAAGATTTTTAAAATATACAATATAGGAATACATATAATGCACAGGGAAACATTAATGTCCTGGGCGGGATTTGAACCTGACACTGCGCCAGCCGGTAGTCAATGTAATGGCGTCTGTAGGCACAACAAGGCTTCCAACTGTATGCTTGTACCTTTATGCATAGAAACTTGGCTGCGATAATGTTTCAGTGAATAAATAATAAAATGTATCATTGAATTGTACACATTATTAATAAATAATAAAATGTATCAGTAAATTGTACCCATTAGTGATAAATAATAAAATTTATCAGTAAGTTGTACCCATTAGTGATAAATAATAAAATGTATCAGTAAATTGTACCCATTAGTGATAAATAATAAAATGTAACAGTAAATTGTACCAATTAGTAATAAATAATAAAATGTATCAGTAAATTGTACCCATTAGTGAGAAATAATAAAATGTATCAGTAAATTGTACCCATTAGCAATAAATAATAAAATGTATCAGTAAATTGTACCCATTAGTGATAAATAATAAAATGTATCAGTAAATTGTACCCATTATAATTTTACAATAAAATTTACTGTCACGCGGTGATTTAATTTTATATTGACAACATAAAAATTATCAGTATTCGTGCATTCGCTTATCGAACAGATAAATGTCGCCATCATCACTAATCACCTGGGTCAATATCGATCTGAACCACAAGGGTCAACTAAAACTTTTTAGGACCCCCTTTGTGCCATTGGGAAAAACCTTAATGACGGCGGGGCTAAATAAATATATTTCTTGTATATTGTTGTTTTTTCTAGTGTTAAATGTTCTTTCTGTGTTATAAAAGTATTGTGTTTTAAGCGTACAAGTAATGGATTTTTAGGGTTCCGTTGCTAAACACAGAGCCTTTCTGGTTTCGTCATATCCGTCTGTCCGTCCCTCTGTCCTACCGATACAACAGACGTTTTACTCGGAAATAATGTACTGTATGTTTGAGTTTGAAAAATAGGTGGCGTATTTTTTCGAACTCGACACTAACCTTGTTGTGTGTTATGTAACATGATTGTGAAAAATATTTTAAGGAACTCCATACAAGTAGTTGAGGGATAGAGAAAATATTCAAGACGCAGAGCTTCGCTTTAGCTAAAAATGTAAAAAATTGATTCCCTTTCAACTTTGAAAGCACTGAAATGGAAAGCCTTATTATTAATACCTCCTAAATTTTCTGTCGATTGGTGAAAACTGTGTGAAAATCCGTTCAGTAGCTTTAGAGAAAACCGATCATATACAGACGGACCGCTTTTTGGGACTTTGTTTCCAAATATGTATAGATTGTAATAAAGACAGTAGTCTTACCCTGTGTATAGCCTAGAAAAGCAAAAGCGTTGCCCACAATGGGCCATCGTGGGGGCCCCGGGATATCTCTGTACCACTCCGTCACAACGTCCCACGCCAAATATCCGAGAAACACCGCCAGAGACATCACCCATAGCATACTGCTACGATGATAAGCTAGAAGATCTGTAAAAAAAATAATACTTAATTAGAAACTAGAAATGTGATGGTTGTTCTGCAGTTTGTGGTAATCCGTTTGCCTAAGAGGTGGTGAAGAAGATAAAAGCATCTGCATAAAGTCTGGTGCGATGATTATGGACGACGGTTACTCGATTTAAAGATCTTTTTTGATATACAGAAAAGGGGGCCAACCGGGAAGTCGGAGCCATTTTCAATACTACCGACGCCAATAAGCATCTACATAACTACTATGCCGATGCTTTGTCCTCCTTTTCACCTCCAATGGACCACCGGCTATTCACAAACCGCACGAAACGCGAAACCGTAGGTGTCACCGTCACTCATACACTATCCATGACACTATTTCCTCCTATGCAGCATTGCAGTACCCCTTCCTAGAACGTGACAGTGATGTGTGACGTGCTAGCTTTTTCTTAAAGACATGCATTGAGATTGCTTCCCGGACATCCTCCGGCAGTTTACTATAGAGATGTACACCAACAAACGTTAACGAGCTTTTACCGTAGTTAGTTCTTATACGTTTCACCTGTGGTCGCGAATGATATGTGTGATTGAATGGGCTCGTGAATGATTTTGAATATGGTTATGCATGTGTTATATGTGTAAAATTGTTCAATGTTCATGAGCTTAGTTGTAATTACTCAGTTTGCCCAGTTATGCTGTAGAAAATACACTGTTACAACTTCGGACTATTAGCTCAGTTTGTTATCTGGCGATACCCGTGTTACTCCAACGGTTGCGAGTTCGAATCCCGCTGGAGCCATGGATTTTTTAGCCCCGCCTGTCCATATCTTGCCAGGGTCGATAGCAGTCCCCACTAGGGTTCAAGCCTTGTCGTGATGATGGGGCTCAGTAGCCTGGGGTGACACCTTGGGTGAAGCCAATTGAGTCGAGGAGGCGGGATCTCTTTGTAACTCTCGTATAAGAAGAGGAGGCTTTAGTGTAGGATGGGGTGCCGCTCTTTGCATCTTATAAGAAAGGGGACGAAAGATAAAACGACGTGGCGCTTTTGCGCACGGGGTAAGGGACAAGGATGGAAACCCCACCCCATTGCACTGTCCCAAAGCTTGTCCTGTGGTGCGGGGACAACACCATTTGTGGAGGTGGCGTCAGTCCCTTAGGGGGTTGACTAGCCGTCGAGGAGCCCTGATGATTTGTTGTTCCGGGGCACCTCACCAAATGCGGCACTGATGGCACTCGCGGTGGTTTTTGTGGTTATTCGGCATTATGACGTTCCAACAACCCATGAACGCTATGAAGACGTGTAAATGTGTTTCATCGCATCGACAAAATAAAATGATCTACAGCGGTACCCACTTACGACCCTTTAATACGATCACAGGGCGCCCGGATAACGCTAAAACTGCCTTAGAACCCGCAACGAACCTAATCGGAAGAAAAAAGGAGGAGTAGGGAGTAATTACAATTTGCCTCTCTAGTCAAGGCGGTCGGCAGTACGGGCTGCAATGACTAACACAAGCAAGAAAAAGAGAGGGCAGGCCAGTTCATGGATGTATAAATACATACATACAATATATATTTCTATTAGAAAAAAACTTAAATTAATGACAAATATAATATTAAATATATTACCGTTGTCTAGTACCTGTAACACAAGTCCTTACGGTACTTAGCACAGGACTGGGCTAACGTGGTGTGATAAGTCCACAGATATTATTATTATTGTTATATTTGGACACGTAAGAACACATCTTATGAGCACATGTCATCTGACGCTTTAGGGGTGAACTATCCAAATACGTCGCAATGAAATCCACTACAGGACTATTTTGTGTCCCACGACTTCGCGCGTATCCCAAGATAATAAATAATTTTTATCGGGATACAAAATATTTCATGTTGACCCAGATTGCAAGTACCTGTGCAATATTTAGCATAGCACAATCATTTGCAATAAAAGCTGAATAAAAACCATTTAATTTTTACGTACATACATACATACAAATGTTCACGCCACTTCCCTAATGGGGCTGACAGAGGGAACAGAGTGACACATATCACGATACTTACATACCTGCCCTACTTCTTCCGTATTTATTACTCTCCTTATACAAACATTTACATATAACTTGCACATAATCAATATTACAATTACTTACTCTTTAGCAATGTGATCCCTTGTTATATATTATTATAATTAAAACATAACTCGAGTCCATTTCACACAAATGCAATATCGTGACCAATAAACAGTTTATACTACTAACGAAATCTATTTTATAGCTAAAAGTGCAGTAAAATCCAAGTATTAGATGTGTACAAATTGTAAAATGAATTTAAAAATATAGTTTATAAACACTAATATATAGCGTTAATGGTAAGAGATTTGAAATTTGCCACCGTGCTACACCGATGGTGGAGCGCGCAATCGAGTTTATGGACCTCAGCCGTGCAAATTTGTGTCCTGGAAGAATTTCAGGCGCCGCAAAGTAAGAATTTCAAAGACATGTTTCGAATCAAAATCAATACTGAATGTGCTATGTGGTTTTGTACAGTTACATAAAACATTCTGTATAAACAAGCATAAGAACAGGCAGTCCGCTCGGCCTACCCCATTAGGGAACTATATTGAAGATGTGTTGTTGTTGTTGTACAACATCAACAACACATCTTCGTGACAGTTCTCCTAAATTGATGTACAAGATAGTTGCGTAAGTCCCATACGGAACTATTCAACAGCCTCATATATAAAGTTCACTGGACAATTTCAGCGCAAAAATAAAATTAATACAATGACCACAATAATTTTCTCAATTTATTTATATTCAAAGTACATTTTAATTCTGTGTATCATATTTTATGTAAGGCTGTCAAGCTTTTTTGTAAAGATATTCAGCTACTTTTTTTGGAAGCGTAGTGGACGGAATTTGTTGCCTAGGTACACGTTTAGACATCCCCCAGCTGATTTGGGGCACCCCTCTGGTCTGGTGCAAAGTGCCATACTGACACATTTTAATCGATACGAGAATCTCCAGCGGCCTACTCGGGAGAAGACGTAGCGAGAATAACATGTCAGCGTAACATCTATGTGGATATTTACCCTTTAAAAAGTGATAACAGGTGTGCTTTAGTCCGCTTGACCGAAGTAAAACATTTAAATTATATGAAACGTAACTGGCTAAAACCAACGGAAGTATGTGCTGGCACGTCTTTTATTTTTATTTTTTTTCGGAGGGACCTACTACTGATTGGCGGCGTTTGTCCAGCCTTAACAGTTCGAATGACTACGAACGACTTTTTTGTCTTCAGGTTTAGGGCGACGATAGGGGGCAGACCCCCCCTCTCTTCCCGCAGATGGGGAGAGACAAACCGGAATTTTATTGTGGGCGTTACCCTATGGTGATTAATATTGGGACCGAAACGGGGGAAACGGTCCCCCTCCTCACACTAGTGGGACAGTTCATATTATAAACTAATAATCAACTTGTTTGCCTTTAAATGGTACTGAGACGATAATTCTAGAAAGTTTGTTTATTTGATACTGCAAAATATTAGGATCGGCTTACGTGAGGATATTATTTTAATTAAAAAACTGGGAAAGAACGAGCGAGCATAAAAAGGGTCTGTACCAGCAAACAAAAAGTCTCACATGTCTAAAATTACCAGTTCGATTTTGTTTAAATCAATTTTCGTTTAAAGTTTTCATTGAACTCCGGACATTCTAAAGAACATTCTAAATGAAATGTCTAATTTTATTTTCAATTGTCTCCGGAGTAGTTCAAAATTAAAAATGAGGGGAGAAAACAAATTTTACTGTATTAGACGCGAAAATTTCACAAATAGTAACACAATAAGAACATTCGTAGCTATCTCTATCACATTTAAAAAAAACTTATCCAGGGAAACCCCACAGAACTATGCAATGGATTGCATAGCTCTGTGGGTGTTCTGTGGGTCCTCAAGAAAAGTCATCTCTGGTACATTATTCTTAGTAATTTTATATTTCATACTACATTATTTTGTAGCGGTACATAAAATACACCTTACTAATTTCAAACATTCAAAAACTACAGTCTCCGAGTAGAACGTCTGTGACGTACGGACGTACAAACGGATATGACGAAATTATAAGGTCTAGGTAATAATATCAAATTTTTCCTTTGTCATCGGAACCCTAAAAATAACGTAAAAGCTAAGCTCCTAAGTGCAACTGGAGTTTGAAAGCCTTAAGAACGAACAGGGTTCCGAAATGAAAGATTTGCAAGAGACGCAAGCGCGCTACAGAATTACGCTAGGCCGGTTAGTCTTTCAGACGGTCCTACTCCTTAGTGACTCTCGCTACTTTTATAAGCTTTTTTAATAGAATAAATACGAATATACATATAAGACTTAACTGACTCTAAGTTTATCCACTCTTGGTGGATTAGTTAACATTGTGAATCTATTACCAAAAAAATCCTTAGGCAAGGATAAAATATCTAAATTAGATATTTATGATCTAAATTCTAAATCAGATGTTGATATCTGAATTAGATAGATGATCAAACAGCCTTCTCTCTTAATTGTTACTAGCCGGTGTATCTCTGAGAGGCCTTCCCAAAAGTTTGGCGTTATAGTAGTATAAAACAAGTACGAAAACCTGCCAAGATACACCCATACGAGCCAAAACCATACCGTCCTATAACTTTACTGCCTACTTGAGGTAAATTGAAAGGTTCACTGTAAATCCACTTCGATTTGTTTTACGTCATACTAAGCAGTTCTCAATATAAGCAGAATCATAATAAGCGAATTTATTGTGATCATAGCACATGCTTCAAATACAGTCGGGAGGAGAAAAAAGCTAGTAGATGAGCATTATGACGACGCTCTGAACGTCATAGTAACGTTCTGAATGGGCGGAGCCTGCGAACGAGTCAGCGTAAGAAGTCGTCCCTTTCACTCCATGCATTCACAAATCAGCGTCGTAATAACTGTTGTCTACCGTCATTACGTAAAAATATATCATCCATAAGCCGACTCACATACAACCAGTTCTTATTGTTGTATTGTGCAGCATTTTGATGACCACTGACACCCATAGACAACAACATAATTGTTATCTAGACGTGCTATCAACCTTGTCGTGTCCCCTGTCCCTCCTTCTAATGTGTGCCGGAAACTCTCTCACCGTACGAAACGGGACAGCATAACCATCACATTGCGGCAGTATCGCGTGGATGAGAGGTCTGCAATTTCAGCTGAAATGATGCAATGACTCTTATTACTAATAAACAAATGTCCTTCTACGCTAATAAACAAATTAATTACCCTTTCAAACATCCATGAAACTTCGCCACTGTGTGTCACAGTGGCGAAACATAATGCGCAGCATACAGGTTACTTATCCAACGCGCCAGTCGAATGACTTCAGCGGTGGATGATAAAAAACTGTTGATAATGATGAATATTGCGAGGTTACATCGGACTCACATACCATCGTAGAACTTAAACCACAAACCAATGCTAATGCCGAGTATTGTGGTTAGTTCTATTATGAGTTTCATGAACTGTTAAACGTGAAATTAATTTGACCCCCGATGCGGCGAGACCTAACGTTACAGGGGCACATGTACACACTTCTGTCATATCTATCTACATCTATACTAATAGTCGAAAGTTGGAGAGTTTGTATTTTTGTTTGAAAGCGTTATTTTCTGGAATTATTGGCCCCAATTGAAGTAGTATTTTTGTGTTGAATAGTCCATTTATCGAGGGACTAGATACTATGACGTTTACAGGCTAAATACTATTACAATTTACAGGACCGGAGTTACGTGGGTAAAACCGCGGAGTGATGCTAGTCTATACTAATATTGTAAAGAGGAAACATGTCAATGTTTCTTTGTTTTTTTGTATTGAATGGGAATATGGCTAAGAAACTACTGGACCGATGTTATGATAAATCATTGCAATAATACAAGATCAGTGATGAAGACAGGCTATATCAGTGATGAAGACAGGGTATATCGAAAACATTTTCTAAAACGTTTCGGTCATTAGAAAAAAATGTATGAATATAACATCAAAGTAAATTCATCTGCAGAAATGATTGACAAATGGCAGACGTTGTTCTGTCATAAATTTAATTTGTTGTCATTGTAACGTGTGATGGTTACGAGGCCGACATCGAAATTTGGAACTTTTATATTTTTTTTTTAAATCAATGATTTTTTGCCATATTTCGGGAAACATCCGTGCGCAGCCGGGACAGCTGGTATAGTAACATATAAAAGCGAACGTTCTTATCGCGAAATCTCAAAACTACAAGTGCTATCGGTTTAAAATCTTGCATGAGGATCCTTTTTTAGAACCTAGGCGATCACTGGAACGTTTTTACAAAATGAGACGCCTAAAGGTGTTTCGGGATTAACAGTTTGTGTGAAACTTCGTTGTTATAAGCTGTTATCAGTTATTTCTAAATTCTTCTTCAGAATTAATAGTTAAATGTTCTTATTGTGTAATAGGTATGTAACATTAATATCATCAATATATGTCTTATATTCTATTTTGTTCTATGTATAGCGGAGGATATACGAGTATTTCGGAAGTAATGATTACTTTTTAGATAAGGTACATTAAGACTATTTGGGAGACCGAAATTACTAAAAACTAGAGGAAATATCAGAAGCCCCTTCAACAATTAACAGGGTTTTCCGCATTTTTATAGGTAATTGTATCATTTTTGTGAATCGTAAATGCTTTCATTATTTGCAAATTTTATACTGTAACTTTTAGTCGTGGTATCAGAAAAAAAGGAAAGTAATTCCTGTATTTTTTGATACTACGAAATAATCGAAAACCCATTAATTAAATTATAAATGTACTATTATCACTGGGACTTTGGAAGGTTTACTATGATAATACTTCCATTGCCATTAATGCTTTTGGCTAACGCCATCTGTGATACAATGACGGATTACTATATCTGTAAGCCAGTATCTTAGTAACAAAGAGTTACAAAAGGTGGCGTGTAATTTTATCATAAAATACCTGGTACAAATTAAAAGAGAAAGCACGATTAATTTCTATGATATATAGTACACACTATTGTTTTCCAAAGTACTATATATATATATATATATACTACTCAAAATTTACATTTTACATTTTTTTACAACTTATTTACATTTAAGTGCAATTTAGTAAAGTTTATATTATATTATATTACGAACTCTTTGATGTTTGATCTCTTTTATGCCTTTCCTATTTTATGTGTTCGTGTTCCTAATTTGAAAGTATTGGCCATCATTTTAAGAAAAAAATAATTGTATGTTACTTTTTCAATTTTAATTGATTCATTGATCATCTCGCGTTAATTATGCCACCAGTACGAAGACACACGGATATAATTACAGCAACCAGAGCCATAACTATTATTCAAGAAGGACGTTCTCAGCGTTACGTGGGTTTGCAGTTGGGTTTTCTCGAAGAGCTGTCCAAAATGTATGGAATCGCTTCCAAGACACTGGCAGTGTTCACATAACAACGTCTCATCCAACTAGGTGCTCGCCGCGATCGTACAGTAGCGGCCCGTAAGTTACAACTCCACCTACGGCTGACGACGGGTACCCGTGTCAGTGATCAAACTATACGTAATCGGTTGCACGAAGACCAGCAAACGTCAAGACGACGAGATGTTCGAACTCCTAAGAGCAGGGTTCAACGTGCAAACCGATTAAGATTATCCCGTCAGTATTTGAACTGGGGGACTAATCAGTGGGGCGAGGTGCTTTTTACAGACGAGTACAAACTAATATTTCTTAATGATGATCCGAGAGAGTGTGGAGTGTGTGGAGACGACGCGGCGCGCGGATTTAGGAGACCTGCATTCACGAAGTTGACCGTTTCGGTGGTCCCAACGTATTGGTTACGGCTGAGATTAGTTTACCATTTCAAATTCGGGTACCGTTACTTCAGAACGTTACATCGAGGACGTCATCAGGCCTCAACTGATCCCATTTGCACAGCGAGTGGGGCCTGGATTCATCCTGATGCAAGATAATGCCCATGCACACACAGCTCGATCAACACCAACTGTCCTAGAAGGATCTTATATTGAGGTACAACCATGGCCAGCTAACAGTCCGGATTTAAATCCGCTCGAGCAACTGTGGGAACAATTGAAACGAAGAGTTAGAGAGAATGAGCAAGAGGTCTACAACCAACAGCAGCTGATTGACGCTTTAAAATATGCTTGGGAGGAGATTCCAGATGAAAATGTGAGGAACTTAATCCAGAGTATGCATACACATTCGTTATTAAAAAGAAGAAACAAAAGTGACATGAACAGTAGTTTGTCTTTCTCCGGTGATTTCTTTTGTTCATGTTTTTCATTCAAAATGGCCAATTTTATATGCACATAAAAAAACGATTCATGATCATTATTTTAAGCAATTGTTAGCCCATATTATAATCAATAATATTATTTTGTAGTTACATAAGTTAAACAAGTTAATGACTTTAATATTTTCATGATACATCAAAAAATCTTAGTGGCCCTTATTTTGTTTTGAGTAGTATATGTGCTTTTTTTATTAATTTCCTAAGTCAGAACTCATAAGCCAGTATTTTAACTCCATACTGATATCTTTCAAAAAGTATACGTACGTACATAGGAGGTGTGCAATACAGTATTGCGGGTCAATGAGATCTACACGACCGGGGAAGTATTTCTTACTCTCTCACTCGCATATCTCTTCTCTTTCCCGCCTGTCTTGTTCTGCGGCTTCTGAGCACAGCTTTCCCGGTGTAGCCAGATCAAACACAACGTTGCTATGTCTCATTTTTTAACAGCAGAAGTGGGAAAACGAGAAATCGAAGCTTTTATATGAAATTGATTTTGGTTGCCCCCATATCGTCCCTCCCCCAACGGGCCACCGGTTACGAAACTCATTACTTCATCAATAAATGATTACGTAATTGTCTAATTTTAAATATAGGATATATTTTATATCAATGCATAAAAAAATCTGTGATGGGACACAAAATAGAAGTGAAACTTTAGCAAGTGAACAGTATATTCAAGGCCAAGGAATTGGCCAGCCATGTATGGTTTACCCCCTCCACGCGGTCGTAACGTTTTTGTGGCGTGACAAATAACGTAATACCCCCAAATTTATAAAGAAAATTCGAAAACTATGACTTATTGTAATTGACGCGCTATTGTGTGCTTGGATAGTTGGTATGTACTTTTAAACTCATTTTAAGAATAGGAAGACGCCTACCGCCTTCTTGGCAGACGTTAAGGCTTGGATCAAAGAAGCTGGCATCCCTCGTGGGTAAGTTGGGAACCGGGGCGGCACCTTGACTCTCGTATTTATTGGAGAACATCCAAATTCCTTCTCCCCGGGCGCCAAATGTGCTTGCACTTGACGGGAAATAAATTTCATTATTTAACTTTAAAAGCAAACATTTGTAGGTTTTTCTTGAACTTACATTTTTATGAAATATAAAATGTGTTACCCACGGTTCGGGTAACACATCGCCGGGAGGTGCATGTGGGAGATGAGATCTCTCCATCCCTCTGGCTATATAATAACAGTTAAATTAGCTGTTACAAACACTCTCATATCGGAATGCATCTCATCCATTTTCGGGAGAAAAGGGGACGCGACGAGGTACGAAGGGGTCGAACCCCGTACCTCGTCGCGTCGCCGGACGAGATCTCATAGCGTTTATAATATATATATAAGGTATAAGTTCAGGTCTGGAAGGAAAAGAACGGAGCATGACTGCTTGTAAAATTTGACTTCTTTTAACATTATTTAGGGGGTTGTCGTCGAAAAGCACATTGATGACTACCGTCGCCCATAGACATCCCAGTAATTTTGAAGCAGGTGCATAGCACTTTTTCCCTCCCGTTCTCCAATGGGGCACCGGAAACCCACAAACCCCACGAAACACGACAGCAAAGCTGCCAATTCACTACAGTATTATGTGAGCGGGATGTACCTACCCGGTCGTGCCGAATTCGGCTGCACTGCAGCGTGGCACTACCTGTGGGAGTTTAGGAGCAGAGAAAACTGCCTCTGTCAGACTTGTCTTCGGTCGTACGCAATTGGGCTGCACTGCAGCGTGGCACTACCTGTGGGAGATTAGGAGCAGACGCCGTCAGTATTAGTATACCTTTCAAGCATACCTTTAATTTTTAATGTCTTAAGTTTACGCGAATGTAACTCATTACAATAAAACTAGTTTTACGGATTAAAATCCACCCGCGACCTTGAATGCTTTAAATCTTCTGAAACGTAGAAATAGTTTTATAGTAATATCTCTGATTTTTGTAATTTTCCAAACTCCTTACAATTCCAAAATTACCAAAATCATACGTCTCCGGTCGTACCAGTATAGTTCAGCATTCCCACCTACAAACATGTCAGCAGAATGCTGGTTAATGCGACGACCAGCATTCTGCTGTGCACCAATAGCTTTATTAAATTTCATAGAGCCATTTGAATCGCTGACGTTGCAGGTGTCCTCCAAAAATGCGTTGATTGACATTTTGTTATTGTAGGCATTTTACACAAAAAAAAATATAATACTAAAAATGCACAATCGCATATCTGTCATGGATTTAGTATCAGTTTTGCTAAATCAAACAACTTTTTTATAAAAGGTCACACACTTTTTTTTTTATTTATAATAATGGGTTGACATATCCAAATGAATAAAAATATATATATTAGGTCCTTACTTATGAAATTGGTGTTTTGCATGGGAGGAAATAAAATTCGAATATTTTTTAATAATATATTTAATTAATCAAAGTATGAACCATTGTTTTCTATGCACTTTTGCCATCTCATATATAGTTCATTGATTCCTTTAATAAAAAACCAGTCGGACGGGAATCAATAAAATTTTAGAACGCGATTTGGACCCATCGGAGTTCAATTTCTTCCCTAGCCGGAAAGTTATCCAAATTTCAAAGAAAATTGGAATCTGTTGGAGCAAGATCCGGGGAATACGGAAGATATCTTAGACTTCCCAATTGAAGCTCTCCTAATTTGGCATCCGTCTGTTGCGCAGTGTGTGGTCTAGCGTCGCCGTGAAGCAGCAGTGGCGTGGAGCGATTGACCAGCCTAATTTGTTTAGCCGCTATCTTTTCCATCATGGCTTGCAATTGCAGACAATAGACATCAGCCGTAATAGTCTGGCCAGACTTGAGAAGACTGTAATGAACAATACCGGCACTACTCCACGTTTTAGTAATGTAACGCCGCAGTCGACGCGCATTTGCCAGTATGCTTCAGGCAATTCGTGAGGTACCCCCCTTTCAAGCTTTCTTATCTCCCCAATTTGCTTCAAGTGAAATAAAACAGTTTTATCACGTACATCGCAGTCTGCTGCTAACTCGGACGTGGTTTTCGATGGGTCCGCCGCTTCCACGATAGACTTCAACTCTTCATTATTGACTTGGGTCTCAGGCCATCCACGGGGCTTGTTCTGCAGGTCGAAATTTCCAGAACGAAAACGTTGGAACCAAAAACGAACTGTGTTTTTTTTGCAACACGATTGCCAAACATATAATTCACCCTTCGAGTCGTTTCCGCAGCACTAGTATCACGAACTATATTCACTCGTAAATAATGCAATATTTTATTAAGTTTTCCATATTGTAAAAATGAGTGACGCAAACAGAAAAAAACAGAAGAAAAAAAACAAATGCATGACGGTCATCGAAGCTCAAATACGTTAGTAAATAGTAGAGCGAATTCGAATTTGGCTGGTACGAAAAACGTCAATTTCATATGTAAGGACCTAATATACCACAGGCCAAAGCACCTAAAGCCTTCCTGTCTGTATGGGACCTATAATAACAACTAGATGCGCTACTCTTGAAAATAATTTTTGTCTCGAGAAACGGTCTGATGTCAGATGTAACATAAGTGAGATGATGTTTCATAAGGCCTTATGCACGCAAACGAGGTTTTAGGGGAAGAAAGGTGTATATAAAGGGTTATCTGCAATTATGTTAACTAGCGAAAATTCTATTAGAAGTTTTTTGGTCATTTTAGGAATGCATAGAACTAGGGGCAAGCATAGTGCTTGACGCCACATCCTCCTATGCAACGAATTTGGGCCGGCACGACCGGGGAGGTACCTCTCGCTCATACAATACCTTCGTAAAGAGACATCTTCGGTGTCGGTTTTCGTGCGGTTCGTTAGTAGCCGGTGGCCCGTTGGAGGGGAAGAGAGGAGGGCAACGCACCGGCATAGTAATTATGTGATTGTTCATGCCCGTTTGCCATATGATTATTGATTTTTTTATGCCATGCTATAAAAAAAATCAATAATGCAACATTTTGAATTATACGATCGAGTATTTATAAGTGGGCAACACTTTGAATTTAGTAACACGTAAATTAGGAATATAAATGTGTTGGCACCTCGGGGCTGCGTCGACACATCATTTGCTGCAGACTGTGTGTTTTTAACCTTATTGTTAAATTGATATGACAGTTTTTACGCTCTCCTGAAAAATCGTCACTTTTCACTCGAGACTTTTTTCCAAGAATGGTGCGAAATATTTAAATTAAATTTTAAATTAAATTATTACATTTTAATTATTACTGAATATTAGTAGTAGCGTTTTTTGTTATACATAACGATACTTTTTATAATTATAATGTATGTTTTATAGTGTTTTAAGGTTACACTATTTTAAAGTATAACACCAGGTCCAACCTCGGACTGCTGAGATGCCCCCGTAGCTTAAAAAGAAGTAGTTTCAGTAATAACAGGAACTAGAAAATTCGGACTTTTTGTTCTTGTAAAATGTTTGTTTATAAACTTTGTAATAATTTTTTCTATCGAACTTAATACTACAAGTTATATATTTTTAAGTCGTTATTAAAGAATCTACATTTTGACACACCACTCGATGGGCCTTTTAGGAAATTATATTTAGGTTTTATTTTGTTATTTGTATATTGTGTTGGCAGCTTTAACGGAAGGTATCGACCTTCCGTTAAAGCTGCCAACCGGTTCACACTGTAGGAGGGAACGTAGAGAACGTAGATAATGTGCTAGCTAAAAATACCGTCCCTCTAACGCAGCCTGGTAAAACTGCGGTCGTAAATCTTATTTTGTATATTCCAGATCGAGATAAAAGTGTAGTTGTGGCTTAATTGCAGTAGTTTTGCAGTATCGCGCCAACTTCTATCAGTTTCGCCACCGCACACGGATAATGAACTTCCATTAGGAAAACAAAAGGAAATAAAAGGAGATATTCCATTTTTTATAGTATAACAGTGGCGTCATTGTTATACTATAAAAAATGGAATATCTCCTTTTATTGTACTGTGCGTTTGTACCTCTGTGTTGCTCGCTCCGCGCTCTCGCTTGCACGCTCAGCTCAGCTGAATTTGGAGTGAGAATTAATAGAACTTAAGTAACAATAATAACAAGTGTCTTATGGATCCCGGGACTTCGTTACAGCCACAGGCAGTCATAAGTAAACAAAATAATGCGAAAAGAGCATAATTTACCTTAAATAGATTTGCGTTTGAGGAATCAATAAAATGTGGCGAAGTCTGGCTTAAACTTGACTCTGCGTAAACAGAAAATTTCACCGCAGCCGGGATGAATGTACAGCCATTAATCTCTGTTCTTAGCCATCTCACATGAACCTTCACACTGGAAACGTTTTTAACGCTGATATTTTTCATTTAATTCAAGGTGAAAGAGTATTTGGTGGCTTTTATGATTACCGAGGCCTATAGACATGTGAATATTTGGTAAGCATATGTGTTCACATTCCCTTCTCACGAATGGGCTAACGGAAACAAACGGCACGAAACGCGAAAGCATAGTTTTCAATATCATGTGAGCGATAGGTATAACTTCGGTTGTGTTAGTACATAGCGTCTGCAATGGAATATGACATTAACGCATACAAAGATTTACTAAGAGTTTAGCATGACCGGAGCTTAGTACTAGTGTAAAGTTACGGCTAGATTATTCCTTTTGTGTGATTCTTGATTATAACGCAAACATTGCGATTCGTCAATTTATTAATGTTATACAATGCTATTATTCGTAAAATTATAAACATTGTTTGACTTCCATTGATCTGTTTACTTGCCCGCAATGCTTTAAAAGATACACCGCAGTCATCGTACGTGTGAAGGTACATAATGTCTACGGTAGTGATGTATGATCGTCTTTTGTGGATGCTGCGCCGACACCTCAGTTGTTCACTTTAATGTATTCATCGTCAACCCGTAATTAGCAGAGGTGTTTCAGCTTAGACGCACCTCCTGGATAGATACTCTGTTGCTTGGTTATGCTGTCCTGGTACATCGGTAATTAGTAATGGTTTTATGAATGGTAGTGCCATGCGGTATTTTAGGAAGAGGTAATGCTATGCTGCATAGGAGGGGGTAGCGCCACGCATAGTGCATGACAGTAAATTCTCCTTGAATTGGGCCGGCACGACCGGAGAAGTACCTGTCGCTCACTTGATACTGGCGTAAAATGACAGCGTCGCTGTCGCGGTTTGTGTATTTTGTAAGTAGCCGGTGGCCCAATGGGGGGGGGGCATGATAGGAGAGCAACGCATCTGCGTCACAATCATGCGAACGTCCATGCGCGCCGGTAGTCATCAAAAGGCTCCGATTGGTCATTGGCCCCCTTAGGCTATAAAAAATGTATTGCATTGTATTTTGTGTCACTGCCTCGTGGTCTAACCCCACCTAAGGGGTTGAGCTTGTTCAACCTTAGACACGAGATCCCGAGTTTGAAACCCGTTCGGCCCAAATAAAAAGTGTTATTAAGTAAGTTGTTAAAGAACGTACTCTATGCCTGTGGTAGACTAAGCTATGCCCCCGATTTCATTCGCGTGACAGTCATCACTGCCTTTGTTTGCAATTAGGCTCGTCCGAGTACTTTAAAGAAAACCGCGCTCGCGATCACATTTGAGCAGGCATTACTACGTGAACAGTGGAACATACAAACAGATAAGCAAATAAAAATTTAAAAAATCATGGTGTTTCATTACATTGCCATAGGAAAGTCCCTATTTATAGATTGTCAAAAACCCCGCAGATTCACACAAAAGATCTACATCTATAAACATTGGGATAAAACACATAGGGACCCATACAATAAGTGTGCTATGCATATTGATATCTTAAGCTTACGCGAACTCATTACAATAAAACTACTTTTACGGATTTTATCGCGATTTATTGAATTATTTCACTAGCCCGACCTTCCAGCTTTACAGCAACCATGGTCACGGGTCACGGACTGTCCGCCCGTTGTGTGTTTTTCCTTAAATAATATTTTTATTCCGTTTTTTAGTTTTTGTTCTTATAGCGGCAACAGATATAAATCATCTGTGAAAATGTTGACTTTCTAGCTATCACGCTTCATGAAGTACAGCCTGGCGACAGTTGGACACTAGAGTCCTAGCATTAGGGTTCCGTTTTTTATTCAAAGGATATACGAACTCTAAAAAACAAATACAGTGATGTCCGTACATGAAATACGACAAAATGATATGTATGCGCCGGTCGGTGGGTGCACTCAGTTTCCCGTCTCCTCTGCCACCATCTTACAAGTGTACAAAATATACAACCAAATTGTCATTGTTAGTTTTCAAGTTTTGAATGTGTTGTCGACGGAATATAAATTTATCCGGATCTGAAATGGCTTTAGATTTACGCTTGTTGAACTGCGAGCTTTATGAAACAACAGCATACTAGTTTGACGTTGGATATCATAGGATTCCTTAGATCTTCAGGTGACAGGCCTCTTTCACATCCATGGGACACGACCAATCGGAGCCATTTGGTAGTCACCACATTATTTAAATTCCATACGGTTAAGCATAGGCGATGACCCGGTGACCTCATTCACTCCATCTCGTCCAATGGGATATTCAAAAGAGTTTATTGCGTTATCATAGAAGGGACCTAAACGTCCCCAGCGTAGCCACCACCGCGAGGGACCGGCTGCAATTTGATAACATTAAAAGTGCTTTAACAGCTTTTATCTAATCTCAGCCTCGTATTTGCTAGGATACACGTTTCGTCAGATGCGAAATATTATTAATTTACTTGTCTCCGGAAAGTCTCGTGACATATCTCACAACGTATCCTCTGATGTATACGAGGTTAATGTATAACAGTCTAGAGATAAGAAAACTGTTAAGTCACGTCATGTCGCAAGATATGTATCGAGGCAAATGTCCCCCAGGGAATACGAGCCTTCATGGATGGGAACACAAGAAGACGCCAGCCTTAAGCGTAGTTTTGGGTATGCATTGCGACGACAGAAACTATTACTTATCAAAGCGTATGCTGTGCGCACGGAGCATATGTGGTACGGTAGCGTGTGGCCACTAACACTGCGGTGCATACTCGCGAAATAAAAAAATGTAACATAAGACGCTCGACAGACTAACATACAGCCAACAATCGATAAATATTAATTAAAATCTCTAAAACTAATGTATCTATGAAGACAAATTCAAGCTGAGTAATTTTTTACGTCTGGACACAATACAACACGGACCGGGTAAGCTGGTATGCGTATAAATTCATTCTATTGTGTAGTGTTTCATTAATTACACGTGTATAATTGATTTTTTTTTCGATGGGACCTAATACTGGTTGGCGGTGCTTGTCCAGCCTCAACAGTTCGACTGACTACGAAGACTTTTGTGTCTTCAGGTTTAGGGAGACGATAGGGGGACCGACCCCCCTCTTTTCTCGCAGATGGGAAGAGATGTACCGGGTTGATTGTGGGCGTACCCCATAGTAATTATTGTATAATTGATAGTTAACTCAAGCCTCATGAGGCATTTTTCAGTACATGCCGTTTGAGGGCATAACAGATCCACACGATTCTATCTGTATATACTACTACTGTCTTTCTCGTTATACAATAAGGTATGCGCTTCTCATCCAAAAGGATAGGGTTATAAAATAACATATCTATACGTTATTGTATAACCCGAAAGAACAGACTACAAGTATAATAAAATTATCTATTTAATAATCGCCTCAACATATCAGATTGGAAGTGCCATGTATTATATCCAAAATGGGACGGCACGACCAAGGAGTTAGTCTCGCTTACATGACATCGCTGTAAATTCAATGCGGATTGTAATGCGGATGTTTGTGGTAGTCGTCAAAATTTAACGACCTCCTAAATTAAACTCCGTGTAGCCGCCCGGGATGTAACAGTGCACATTCGCTTGGAAAACATTACTTTCAGACGCATTGGGTAAAATCGCACTTCCAATGGCCCGCTGCCACCTTCAGCCTACTTTAGTATACGAATTCTGTGGGACAAAAAAACACCGAGCATAGCACGTTCAATAGCCCGTTGAGCTACCGCAAACTTGCGGACCAGTCCTAAATTAAGCGGCCATGTTTCGGCCTCGTGGGTCATCACAGTACGTGTCGAATAGTTCAATATATTTCTACTAGTATATTGGTTTTTGATACCGTTTAGTGTTTAAACGGTTACTAAATGTTTCCCTTTTGTAAAAATACTCACAATTACTTAGGTATTGGACCAGAAATGGACACACTAGCGCTTTCCATGTGGTACTTGAAGGAAGCGACGGGGCATTAAAATACAGCAGTGGTATCACATATGTATCTTTAACCAGCTGCGTCAGGAGGGGTGTTCTTCGTATGTGTATGTATTAACATTTAGGAAGAGGTAGTTGCATGCATAGTGCATGACACTACATTCTCGGATTTGGGCCGGCACGACGGGGAAGTACCTCTCGTTCGCTTGATACCGCCGGAATGTGATATCTTCAGTGTTGCGTTTCGTGCAGTTTGTGTGTTGTTGAGGAGGGCAACGCATCGCCACTACTGTTCTCCGGAACTAAAATCTATAGCGTGTACGGCTCGATAGCGTATGGGGCGTCGATTAGATTCACATTGATTACGTGAGTTGTGCTTATTAGATGTGAGGTTATAAGGGTAAACTTCATGCAGTCGGGGCTTTCTAATTTGTTATCTATTTATTTCATTACAGCGTAACAATTCGAACATTAATTAACGCAACGATGTATCCTCCCAATTACTTTCGAATTGTACAAAAATATCTGTATTATTAATTTATCTACGTAATTCATATATATATATATACGTGACAAGATACACATGACTGAGTTGACAGAGCAATATCCAAGAGAGGTACTTTTGGGTACGTGGTACAGTGGGGTGTCGGGTACGACGGTCGGGTGCGCAATATGACAGTGCGCTGACGAGTGTCCAGTGTGCATGCATAGTAAACTGGACAGTGCGTGACGATGGTCCAGTTTAACATGCACGAAACATAGGTGGTGGCAAACATTTTTAATGCCGCGGAATTCCTAAAGAGTGAGAGGGTTGTTTCGACGACAATCTTCCAAGTAGGTTATTGAAGATTGTCGATTTCGGTACAGGGCATGCATTCACAAGCTTCTGAGTACTCGTTCCAAGCATACTCGAGGGCTGTATTGTAGCTAGGTTACGTTAGCTAGGTTACGGTTAGCTAGGTACGCAGGTGCTCCCTTTTTGTTCTCCTCTCTTCTGTTCTGAGTACTCGTTCCAAGCATACTCGAGGGCTGTATTGTAGCTAGGTTACGTTAGCTAGGTTACGGTTAGCTAGGTACGCAGGTGCTCCCTTTTTGTTCTCCTCTCTTCTGTTCAACATAATTTAAACGAATCTTTTCATCCTCATGAGAAGTTACTTGTTCAACTGACTACCGTTTACCGTCCGCCATTATTACCAATTTGTGTTTCCTTTGTGTCCCGTTGCACCGGGAGCGGCTCACGGATTTGACTTTCAGTTATGACCAGGCATCCGGTGCTGGTTTTCTTTTGTAGGGAAATGAGGATGATCCATTTATCCAGTATCCTGTGAGTGTATGTATTTCATAATCAATGTCAGTGGACTCTGAAATGGTGACAACTGTAGCACTTTAGGAACTTTGTTCAAAAGGCTCCGAAAATGTTCTCTTCTGAATTTTGTTCAAGATCTTCTGAAAATCTTCTCTCAATTCTATTCTAAATTCTCTGTGGTATGGGTAATGGTAGCAGCTAAAGCACTTTAGCAACTTTTTTCAAAATCCCCTGAAAATGTACACACCTCACAATTTTGATCAAAACCCTATGAAAATGATCTCCTCCTCTCAGTTTTGTTCAAGGTCCTCTGAAAATGTACTCCTCTCAGTTTTGTTCAAAATGCTCTGAAAAAAAGCGAAACAAATTGCTTGCTGCTAGAGAATTGTCAACATGAATTTCCATCAAGAAGTGACAATATATTCGATCAACTATATAAACAAATATGCCTTAACTGGGATCTATTCATGCGGTTCAAAGTGTTGTTAGGATATTTGTAACAAAATTTTTCCAAGCCATCGCAGTTTATGTTGATGGTTCGGAAACCCGGATGGCTTTCATTGTAAGAAGTAAATTACAAGCCCAGTATAATAATATTACATACTTTATCTAGGTTTTGTAAGCCTTTCAATTAGAGGTTATTTGGCTTTCATTGTAAGAAGTAAATTACAAGCCCAGTATAATAATATTACATACTTTATCTAGGTTTTGTAAGCCTTTCAATTAGAGGTCATTTGTGCCAGAGATACTTCCCAGGTCGCGCTTGCCCAATTGGACTGCAATACAACAATATCTATATAAGTGATGAAGTAAGAAAAAGTCAGTCATACGAATTTGCTTTTTACATTATATGGGGACAAACGAGAAGTAGAAGGGTTTTAATAAGTACCGACGCTCATGAACAGTCCTACAAAAGTTATGCGAATTCGTCCTCCTTTACTCCTCCCCTCCAATGGGCCACCGGCTACGCATAGAATGCAAGAGAAACCTCTGAAGTAATAGCACGTCTCACACATATTCATGGCTGGGCCTAGTTATACTGTCGCATTTCGTGATCCAGTGCATCAGCTAATTAGTCGCGACGTTAGTCTGTCATCAGGTTATCCAACAGATCTTTTGTTACGTACTCTATATTTATTAAACCCAATGTAACGACACCTCTGGAAAGAAAATCCATCAGCCGTTCAGTGTATAACCGGAAATCATATATAAATACATAGACATACACACAATAAAATCTACAACTACGTAGACATATACATACGCTCGAAAAACATTACCCTCCTGATGCAGTCAGTTAAAAATACTAAATTTTAAATGTAAATCTATTTTAAAATTCTCAAAGGAAATTGAATAAACCTTTTTAAAAGTCCAAGAAAGCTAAACACAGCTACAGAACACAATAGTCACTAAAAGGCTTTTTTACTCAGGATGTAGCCCATAACAGCTATCTAAAGAGTTGAGCTTTTGCGGTGCTGCGTTTTTTTACATCGCCTCATGTATATCTTCAGGAAATATTAATATCTTTGAGAAATAGCCGTGTAAATCTCCAGAGAATACTTAACATTTACTTAATGTTTTTAATATTTATAAATAGTTTCACGTGTGCGAGTCTTTTTACTATTTGTATATATCGGACACAATGGGAAAAAATATACAAAAGAGGATATATGTACAAGACGATTTTAAATATTAATCACAGTAATCTAGAGCCATGGAAGCCATAACCAACATTCGTTGATAGTCTTGATTATAGACAATGACAATAACACTATTATTTCCGGAGAAAGAGCCTCAACTGTATGACAGTTGCTTGAATGAATGAAACGAAAACATTGCGAACCCAAAGATCCACAGGCTTATAGCCCCAAAGGAACTAAGTAAAGTGAGAGTGAAAAACAAAAATAAATATAAGAAAAAAATCATTACTTTTATGGTCCGGTAAATATATTTAATAAATAAGTACTCACCTAACTTAAGTGGAACTCATACTTAATGCTGGCACGTAAGCATTATTAAAAACATAAAAGCGTCGTTAGATATTCCCCCATGTTGGCATTGTTTTCAAAATGGCGCTAAGTTGTTATAGCCCACTCGGCAAATCTTGAGACATAATAGTAGGTCCTGAGGTCGCTATACATATGCTTGCACCATATAACATGGCACTTGCCATTCCGCCTTTGGCTTCTGAGAGCAAGGATCTTCAGAATGTTAAGGCGAGGTTACCGTATGGAGATAGCCAGCCAGTGAAGGTTTCCGGGCCAATGCCACGGGTGCCAACTGTATGGGTAGTCAGCCCTCAACTGCCACGGGCACCTAAGGTGTGTTAAGTGCCTGGGTGACCACGGCACGCAGACAGTCTCAGAGACCACTACCGAACCCCCATTGTGCGTGCTGTGCGCGCTGGCACCTAACCCGCCCCTTTTAGAGAAGTCTCCATTATACCATTATACCGCATCGTACATCAGGGATGTTACCAAAAAATTAACCAGAGTACTAATGATCCCGTCACGGAACTTAGTCAATGGTAAGTTTATACTCTTCTCCCGAAGTTAATCCTCGCGTAGATGAGAAAACATGCCTCCCATCCTATTGTGTAGTAAAATATTTGATCGTCACTCTAGATGGGCCGATGTTATGATGGAACATATAGATAACGCTTTGAAAAAGGCACGATAAATATTTTTAAACTTTATCCTCTCATCAACAAAAAGAGCAAAATAGCCTATAGACATAAGCTCACTTTGTGTCTTACATAGATTCGACCGTTCATGTTATATTGCTGTGCAGCATATGCGCACATATCCCCCACCCAAATGGAACGTTTGCGGAAAATGCAAAATTGATTCTTATGCATGTCCCTACCGGATGTCCCCAGTACATGCGAAACATCGACCTACATTGTGACTTTAATCTAACCTCGATTATAGGCTACTTCAAAGAGCTGTCTCAAAAGTTCATTACCGTGCCCTAAATCACAAAAACGGATTAATTGTTGAAACGTCGGTACACTATCCCGATCAGAGGTTAATAACAAACTCACGTTACGTCGATGACGCGATTGCGATAGCAGTAGCTAAGTCCGCCGTAAATGACACAAACACCACAGTAAAAAGCCAACAGGGCCAGCCAACGGATAACACTTTTTAGTCGGTAGTAGCTATCGCTTCAGGACCAGCGCCCGACACAACCTCTGGGCCCTCTTGCGTGGCTCCGCTTTCCTGTGCTACGTTGCATGTGTGCTGATGTGAAATTGTAACTATTGTGGAGGTACGTCCACGAAAATGATGGATGCGCTCGCGATTATCGCGATTTGTGAGTAGCCAATGTCACATTGGGGGAATGATATAAAAGAAGGCCGCTCATCTGCAAATGCGGATGGTAAAAAAATTAAAAATGGATATCTTAATAAATAATAGATGTGCCTCCGTATGAAATATGCGTGTTATAGTTTGCGCGAAGGGCCACTCCGGGAAGTCCTAACAAAACGGAGGAGATTTAGGTAATAGATGATGCTATTTGTCAAGTCATATATTTTCTGTCCCAGTTGTGAGGATTTCAGGTCGCGGATTTAAAACGATAGCCCGAGAATTGTGAATATACTTATACATTTCCTAAGTTTACGTGAATATTTTACATTAAAGTAAAACAATTTTAACGGATTATTTATGTACTAATAGCACCCCGCGGTTTCACTCTTCTAACTCAATTCCTGTTGGTAGTAGCGTGATGGTATATAGCCTGTAGCTTACCTCGATAAACGGATGATATAACGCTAAGATAGTGTTCTAGGCAGAGGTTGTTTTATGTCATGCTGTATAGGAGGAGGTAGTGCCATGCATGGTGCTTGACACTACATCCTCTTATGCAATGGAGTTGGGTTGCCACGACCGGGGACCGCGCATCGGCATAGTAATTATGTGGATGGTTCTGGGCTACGGTAGTCGTAAAAAGACTCTGATAACTCGTTTGCCCCGATATTCTATAAAATAAATTGGACTAGCAATTCCTGGAATTATTGCATCCAATTAAAAAAAAATCTTTAGAATTATTATGTTAGTTTAGATAAATATAGTTTTTTTTTATAATATAGGGGTACAAACGAGCAAACGGAGCGTTTTGACTACTGTGGATATAGTAGTCATAACGCTCCCTTTTCTCGTTATTATTTTCATTCGCATTCGTCGCATCATTTTCTTGCCGCCGTGTTGCCCTCCATTCCACCACCTGGTAATCACCAATCTCACGAAACGCTACAGCATAGCTGCCACTGTGCAGCCAAATTCGGCTCCAAAGCAGCATGCTTCCTCTTACTAGACAACCGTATTACTAGGCTTCGGATGCCCACGTTGTAAATATTTCCCATGATGCAGACGGGGATCCCAAAATTTTTTATCTTGTACTTGCTCTATATGTTGAAGTTTCTTAGCAAGCTATTGCTGGTCACAGATTCCTAGTACTCTCAAAATTAAACACTGAATGGTAGTGTGAAGCGGTAGGGTTAAAAAAAACTTGTATAATCAGCGATTAAATTCGTTTAAATAATAATTATTTTGGAATAAGGTATGAAATTTGTACGGATAAGATGAAGTTTTCTTTTATGTAACATATTCATTTCATGAAACTAATTAACTTTATTATGTATACATTTCTGCCATCTAACAGGACGACCACTTATGCCTTTGGGTTAGAACTCTAGAGCCTATATTCGATAAACTGTCTGAAAGCACTTTGTACTGTCTCGTGATAAGAAATATTTCTGTAGCATAAAAAGTGGTCCAAGTTATGAAAAAAATGATAGACCGTTTGAGCAAGGTCTGGCAAATACGTAGAGTGGCGCATTGGTTTGATACCATCGTCTCTAGTTGCAGTTCCTGTAGTTAAAACTGTTTCTCGTGATGTATGAGATCGCGCGATATCATGGAGATTACTCCAAAAATCGTGAACATCGATCCATGTGTTGGGGCTGTTTCACTGTTAGTTTTGCTATCATTTCACATCACTGTTCTGAATTCGACTCCGTAGACACCTGCCGTTATTGCCAAGATTGCATATAGCTATAGTGAATAAAACCGTGGTGAGACCACCAAAGAGTTACCATTTTCTCTTTATTAATAAACTTTGCCTTAGGTCACTTTTGCAGCGTTCTACCTGGGATCGGTTATTCCATTTGCCACTTACACTCACAGTTCAAGCCAATATACATTCATTTCTGTATCGATTTAACAAGACAACCGTTTCAATACACGTTTCTTTCTGCAGATCAGTCAGACATTTTTTATTTATTTTATTGTTTTGAACCAAATGAGTCAATATTGTTTGGAAGTTAACGTTTGACCATGCCGCTAATTCCTGTACAGTTTGGCTGGGATCGAATTTCATGCTATCTTTTCCATTTCATTGTTATTGACCTGTGTGGGTGGTTTTCCATGTCATTGGTTCTTTAAATCAAAGTTTTCACCACGAAAGCGCTTAAAGCAAAATCGCGCAGTGCGTTCACTAGCAGTACCCTCTCCAAACGTAGCATTGACAATGTGAACAGTTCCACCGTCCGTGTCCGTGTCGTAACTCGTATTCAAAAAATCACTAGAATTTTGCATCTTTCTTGTCTAAGCTGAATAGAAAAAAACAACTAAAAGTCGATAATCAAATGTTGGACGTTTTTAAAAGAAGAACTGCATACGAACCCTGATACAAAAATTTCACTCAAAACTTTCAAACCATGAAGATTGCATCAATTCAAAGTACCCATTACAATAAAACGGCAATTTCACACTTTATGGGCTTATGGAGCATCGGCACTAACCGATGATTAATCCTGTGCCCACTAGGGAATGCTCCGCGTGATCAGTGCGCGAGATGTAACTTCACGGGGGACCATCGTCCGGCGTTGTCGTGCATAATCGGGCGAATGTATAATCGGGCGTCATGCCCCAGTATTAGCATGCAAACTAACATCGAACTAAATTTAGATAACACAAAAATACGTTTTATAAATACCGTTTGATTTTTTTTTTTTTTTTTTGTAAAAATACAAATTTTATTAAAGCGATATCTTTGGGTTATTTTGAAACATTTTTATAACTATATAACAGATATGCCGATGCGTTGCCCCGCTTTCTTCCTGGACGCCAACGGATATGTCAGTCATCCAATGAGCTCATCCAGCCCGCACGATAATTCAAGGCCAAATTCAGCTACCGCGCGTGATCTGCTCCCCTAGTAAAAAAGAGGGAGCGAAGGCCTCTGACCAAGAGTTACTTAACCTATCCGACCAAGATAAAACTAATAAAACTAATAATTAAATTAATCTTAAATAACTATCGGGATGCATCCTGATATTTATCTCCGGGAAAGGAGGAGGTCTTTCCCCTGTCGACCACATTCCCATCTAGAGCTAACCAACGTGTCACATAGTAATCGGTGAAGCTGCACTGGACACTTACGCCAGGTTAGAGCCATGAAGTACTATCAGGACGTCACCTTCAACTAGAAGACACGGATGTCTTCTCTAGTCCGATGAAGTATTATGGCAAATGAAATAGCATCTTCAACATTAGTCCTTCCGAAAAATAAAAAAACTGATAGAGAGATCAAAAAAAAATACTGCAACCTTCTGTCGCAGTGCGTACGTGGATGACCTTCTGCTCTCTTTGCGATTGCTTCACTTTGTGTACTTAGGAAGTAAAAGCAGCAAAATAAAATATTCGACTTCAAGGAATTCTTTTGAAAAACTTCCTTCTGCTTATATGTCTGAAAAAGTTGCGACATATCAGTATAAAGACAGGAAAATTCCTGAATCAAGAGGGAAGTTGAGTACAATCTTCGAGCAGATGGAGGAACCTCAATATTCAAATAAGGCTGAGTTTAGATTGTGGTGAGTAAAATTTTTAGAGGAGAAACGTCGCTGACCCTGATGCAGACGCGTCATCCAGAGATTACTCGAGTGAGTGCTTCTCTGTCTTTCCTTCTGCCCAGTCCTTCTCCGTTCATGATGGATTGTTTCTTTGTTGTTTGTGGAAGTTATATTCTTATTTAGGCGCGTTAGAGCAAAATTATGAGAGTAAATTTTTATGATGCGCGCGCACATCGTTACGACAAACCGACACCCTGAAGTTAGCTATAGTCCACATTTTAGTTTTTCAAAAAAGAATTACTTGAGATTTGACAACTGTACTTACTATATTTATTTATGCAAGTGTTTTGGAATAAAACATTAAATGTACATGTACAAATATTTTTTTCTATTGTTAGTATCGCTTTTCATACAAACATAGAATAAGGCGAAAAACACAAGTTTTAAAATTAAAACTACTTTTATCTTGTTGCGTCGAAGAAGTGTCACTTCTAGCGCGTGTACATAAGTACACAACGAGAAGTAACATTCTTGGGAAGACGGGGAGATCTTTCACTTACACAATACCCTCGTCATTTAGTGATGGCGTTGATGCCGCATTTCGTGCTGTTCTTGGGTGTTCGACTACATTTTACAGGCTCGAAAAAGAACTGCTGAGTGACGCAGATGTTTATGCGTCAATAAAATCTCTCTTATTCTATAATACACTTTTCCAGAGGAAATTATTGGTTAACCTGTGAGTTATTCTCGACCTTATGTGAACAGTGCCTTATGTTATCCACTTAATTTGGAGGTGCCAGGAGACTGGGAGCCGAGATTAGCCTTGTGACGATTTAGAAGCCTTTGTGAGGTGCCGCTTGACTCCACGTCGACTTGTGCCTCAGCAGACCTTAATTAAAACTCGAAATAGAAGACAACTAGGATGATATGAAGCAAAGAGAGATCATCATTACCAGCCCTCATCGGTCCACTGCTGGACATAGGTAAAAGAGATAGGCATACGCAAATTATTTTAAAGTGGATGAAGCACTAAAGGGTATTTTGATTTCTGACTATCGGGATTAATTAGATTTTATGATGTACATTGTTTTTGTTGCCTAGAGTTTGTAACGAAGAATCAGAGGATGAGATGCCGTTTAATATCCGCTCGATTAATGGTAATGCAGAAGCCTTGGCCACCTCCGCCTCGCAAATGGGCCTCACCTCTTAAAAAACCACATGAACACCTCCAGGTATATATACATCGTGTAGACGTCCGCATTGATTTTGTTATGTGAATGAGTGGCTCCCCATTTCTCCGGGCACCGGTTACTCAAAAACCGCACGAAACTCGGCGGCAAAGTTATCGTTTACGGTGGTATCATGTAGCGGATGAACCTCTACCTCTGGTACAAATCCGCTACAATGCAATATGCAACTGTCCTGTCTAAAACAGTTAAGAACTCCAGTGTACCGGTGCTATTGTGTTTCGTGTGGTTTCCGGCCCGATTCAGCAATGTACAAATCTAGGCCCGCTGTAGCAATTATGTTTTGAAACATAAATATTCAAAAAAAAAATATCTGTCATCTTTGACTGTAAGGCTTAATGTGCTCTGTGTTGAAAAAAAATCACTCTTTTTCCTTTTGGCGATGTTGAGGTCCTGATATATTTGTGATGGCTGATGCTGTCTGCCATCACCAGATGCTGATGAAATAGTTTTTTTTATATTCCGCCGGGAACCTACATATTCGTGTCACGATGCACGAACTATCAAATTATTCAATATAAGAGGGTGAGTTCATGATTTCTTGCCGACGTCATGTCTCATGCCTTTGTTAATGTCACATTGTCTTAATTCTCTTATGTGTGCATTTTGATAGTAGTATTTACGGCATATCATATATACGGCTATTAATTTGATAGACCGTATCGATAATGTTTTAGTTTGAATAACATATGGCCACGTGTGAAAGTTTTATTTAATTGTAACAGAGTTTATATCTTGCCTGATTTTAGTTGGCTCATGAAGCCAAGAGAATGGGAATTTTATTAGTTGTGTGTTCCTTTTCAGAGCTCTACTCCTTTCTTTCTTTTTGTTTTGAGATTTAATATATTATCTAATATGTATAATAATATCTTATAGCACTATATTCCACAAATATGGAATATTAATATTAAAGAACAATCCATATGGGTGGAACAGGTATATATAAAGGAGCATCCAAGTTGCAGCCGGGAGTCTCGGGACAGCTGCCAGATAAGACTCCATACCCTCACTATACTACATACAAACCAATAACAAAAACTGTATTGCTAACCATTGGCATAAACTGCCACATGTAGAAACTGCCACATGTAGAAACTGCCACATGTAGAAACTGCCACATGTAGAAACTTTGTTCATGATTGTGAATGTGGAAAGACCAATTGAATAAATGTATCTATAAGTCTAACTTAACCTCTTATAATATGTTTAACCCCATGTGAACTCCTTTTACAGAATACAGAATTAAAATGGTAACAACGCGGGAGCGCGTCAAGCCAAGTTCCAGTCAAAGGTACTGGTGAGCAGCTCCGTGTCAATATTACACGAACGATACTAGAACTCAAACAAAACAATGTTTATACCTACTTCATCATTATCATTATCAGCCCTTATCGGTCCACTGCTTGACATATGCTTCTTTCAATTAACGCCAAGACGACCGATCTACTGCTACTCGCATCCATCCTGGACCGGCTACTGCGCGAAGATTCCCTTATACCTACTTACCTTTTTTTTCGGAGGAACCTACTACTGCTTGGCGGCGCTTGTCGAGCCTTAACAGTTCGAATGACTACGAAAGACATTTTTTGTCTTCAGGTTTGGGGAGACGATAGGGGGACAGACCCTCCTCTTTTCCCGCATATGGGAAGAGACAAATCGGTATTTTATTGTGGGCGTTACCCTATGGTGATCATTATTGGGACCGAAAAGGGGGAAACAGTCCCCCTCCCCACACTAGTGGGATGGCGCGCGCACGATGCCGTTTAAGTTGCGGTGTCGTGGATAAGGATAATTGAGCTCGTTTAATTATATGCTTATCTGAGGAGACCGGCCTCCTCACCCCCCCCCCCCTCTGAGGGGAGGGGTTGATTTGCGCTACAAATCGACAAAAGCCGTGTTCTTAATCTACTTATTATTATTAGAGCTCTCTACAGTCGCGTTACTTTATTTCTATAAATCTAAGCTCTCAACTTACGGATTCGAACCCGGGCTCGTTTCCGTAAGCGGTGTGTGAATTTGTCATTTTGTCAGTCATATGTGTTATAACTGTGTCACTATATGTGAGATTTCATCGCTCGACCGGTGAGCGAGCGGTGTTCATTGTATTGGTTCTAGCATTCACGAACCATCCAGCCGACCCAAGGGGGCCTGAAGTGTGTGTCGGGCTCAGGTCGTGAAGCGATAGCTACTACCGACTAAAATCTGCTATCCGTAGGTTGGCCCTATTGGCATTTTACTGAGGATGCGTGTCTGGGCGTGTTTCTGCTTGTGTGCAAGGGCGGACTTAGCAACTGCTACGGCTATCGCGTGACTTCGGCAGACGGTAACGGGAATCGGTTATTAACGTCGGGTCGTGTTCCGACGTTTGATCGATTAGTTTGTTTTTGTGATTAAGAGCACGGTCAAAGAACTTTTGAGACAGCTCTTTGAAGAGTCCTTTTATCGATGTTAAGTGAAAGTCGCAATGTACATAACATCGACCATGTTACGAATGTACCACGGGCATCCAGTGACCATGCGCAAGAATCTATTCTGCATTTTTTTCAAACGTTCTATTTGGGTCGGGGCTATGTGCGCGAATGCTGCACTGCAGCAGGACATGATCGGTCGTATGCATGTAGTGTACAAGGTGAGCATATGCCTGTTCGCCATTTTGCTCTTCTTGTTAATAAGAGGATATAGTTTGAAAAAGAAATGCCGTGCCTTTTTCAGAACGTTGTCTATGTGATTCTTGAAGCTCATCGACCTACCGAGCGTAACGCCTAGATACATTACCGTCTCTGCTCTAGGTATCTCGTTACCGTAAAGCAGGATGGCGGGCATGTTATCTCGTTTGTGGGAGGGCGGTGTTCAGGAGAAGAGTATGGACTTACTCTTTTCAGCGTTTAGAAGTAAACGAAAAAATTCTCCATTTTAAGAACCATTCACCGAGTTCGGTGACGGCCTTTTGGAGTAGCTTGGCTCCGAATTTGGGGAGGTACCATGTGTACAGTGCGGTGTCATCCGCGAACATCGCCAGCTGGACGCTGGGGTGTCGTGGTATGTCGCTTATGTACAGATTGAAGAGGATGGAAGAGAGGACCGATCCTTGAGGAACTCCAACTCTGAGGGGACGAGTGGAGGACATGGTGTTTACGATCGGCACCAGCCTGTCGGGCAATCCTAGTTGGTACAGTTTGAAGATGAGGCTTCGATGACAGATCTTGTCAAACGAATTTGCTACATCAAAGAAGACAGCGCCCGTGCCGCGTGGCCGGTCCTGTCTTTTGAGTCCCGAGAGTACGTACTCCTTGAAGCGGTGTACTTGTTGTGGACAGCTGTGGCTGTCGCGGAACACGAACTGCTCGTCCATGAAGAGATTTTTCTGTCGTATCACGGTTTTCAGGCCTGCGCGCGCTTGCAAGCCGGCTCTATACGAAATCACGTAAGGCCGCATATCGCCCTGATATTATGCATCTCCTTGCTCTCGGGGGCAAGGGGCAGTATAACAAGTACCATGTTGTATGGTACATTTGCGGTGGTCTCCCCACTTTTGGTGATGGAGCACTGATCTGATTTCTGAGGTCGTCAAAGATTCGCTCCTTGGGGAAATCTTTCGGAATCCCCTTGGCGACGAAACGCAGGAGGCGTTCATCCTCCAGAGCGTATGTATGGTACGCGATATTTCTATCGCACCTACTTACCGTCGTCTAACTTATAATTTATAAGGTCCAGCTGCGAAGCAGAAATATTTTCATACGTTAACCTATTATTACTGTCCCTCTCATTTCTGAGTAAATATCATGTGTCTCGCTCCCACCAGTTGTTCAGTGTGAGCGAGGCGCATGATTTTAATTGCGAAAAGACAGAGACACTATTTAATTTGTCAAATGTACTAAATTCTTTGGACGATGCGACCCAGCTTTACCAAGTTTACCCACGCCTTACCTGGCTTTCCTTTCTTTCCTTTCGAAGGAGAAAATCATTACATTACAAGGGAAATTATTGCAATCTTGTGCTGTCTCCTTTGACTGTGCACTTTGACTATAGAGGCAAATTGTAATTAATTCATACTCTCCCTGTTTTCTTGTATTTTATTTCATCGGGAGTCGCAACTCTCAGGCAGTTTTAGGGCTCTTTGCAATGATTTCATTAGGATAATGGCGTTTGCCGCTGCCAGTGGCACAATTGTTGCAATATCAGCTTTATACATTATATCATATTATATTATATTATATTATATTATATTATATTATATTATATTATATTATATTATATTATATTATATTATATTATATTATATTGTTAACAATATTGAATCTAATTAAATTGAATTGAAGCGCAGACCACCAATCGATCGCAGAGCGTGTGGGCGGAAACCGCCTCGGCTGGGGCAAAACGCTGAATACAACCGCGCACAATGTGCGAGGATAACGCATCGCGAAATGTGTGTTAATTTTTACATGTGAGATGGTGCCATGCTGCATAGGAGGATGTAGTGTCATGCACTATGCATGGCATTACCTCCTCCTATGCAAACGGAACGGAGTTACACGAGCAATAGAATTACATTATCGTGATAGCTAGCCGTTTAACCGTGATAATTTTTCCGTGATGGCTCACTTGATACCGGCGTAAAGGGACATCTTATCATCATCATTTATGAAGAGGTAGTACCACGCTGCATAGAAGGAGGTAGTGCCACGTTGCATAGGACGATGTAGTGCATGATACTACATCGTCCTATGCAACGAAACTGGGCCGGCACGACCGATTAGGTACCTCTGGCTCACATAATACCGCCGTAAAGTGACATCTTCAGTGTCGCGTTTCGTGTGGTTTGTAAATAGCCGGTGGCCAATTGGGGGGAGGGGGGTCAACACATCGGCATAGTAATTATGTGGATGTTCATGGGCGTCGGTAGTACTGAAAAGCGCCCCTTTTCCCGTTCGTCACCCAATTCTATAAAAAAATGCGCGTCATGCATTATTAGTAAGGAGTATGTTACATCTGTGTAATAGGAATCAGGCTGGCCGTGGTAACAGAATTAAACAAATAGCTATAACTATAATAAATAATGGGATTGATTTAAAATTAAATCGGTTGCGATTTTATGATGCACGTTATTAATGCAGTTCGCTGCGGTCCAGTCGTGATGTGACTGCGCGGCGGGTGTTGTCCACTGACCCAGTCGCCAGGTGGGACTGTTAACTAGTTGTAGGCTATTATTTTACATTACATTATATTCTTGACTGGACACCCTACATATATTTAATCGTCAGGAAATATTTCTTTAATTAGAAATTATAATAATGATAATAATGTCGTCTTAGCCGAATCTCGGTTACTACGGCCACATCTACATAAAGAGATAATGTGCTACTCAGTCATTCTCCATCCTACGAGACTACGGCACAGTCCGATACGACGGCAGAGAAACCAGACGCAGGGCCGATGGCTCAACGTGCTCTCCAAGGCACGAATACTTACCTCCAACGGCCTGACTTAGGACTTAACAATTATGTTTTGAAACCTAAATATTTTATAAAAAAATATATCTGTCATCTGTGACTGTAAGGCTTAATGTGCTCTGTGTTGAAGAAATGTCACTACTTTTTCTCTTCGTCGTGGCTAGGACGACGGATTGATTTAACGCTGATGCTGTCTGCCTTCAGCAAATCATAATTAAATAGTTTTATCTTTTCCGCCGTGAACTAAACGTAAAATGATTAAATAAAAATTATATTTCATATAAATCATTTCTTATCGACTTTAAGTCTGTCTTGGATTGTGAATGTGGAAAGACCATAATTGAAATAAATGTATTTAAAAGTGTAATTAAACCTTTATAGTCTCCTTAACCCCCTGTTTACTCCTCTTATAGAATTTTATTTTGATTAAAACTATCACAATTGGGAAATAAAAATCCTAAGTACACATTTTGCTTGGTCCGACCCGGGATTCCAACTCGGGACATCGTGTCTATGGCGGAACAGCCTTGCCCCTGAACCACGAGGCAGTCACACAAAATATAATGCCGTACATTAAACTGTTACTATTTACATAGGTAACAGGAGACCATAACCGAGCAACAAACGTTGTCTATCCAAGAGGTGCGAATAAATCAAAGTGAACAAGCGGCGTCCACAAAAGAAGGTCGTACGACACGTCACACGTCTCCGAAGCACGGGGGTGCAATACCACAAACTTCCAGACACCGGAATGTTATTAGAAATTGAAAAAGTCTTCTTACACTTTTTGTGTGATACGAACCGGGTTTCGAACCTTTCGTCTGTGGCCGGACATTATTACGACTAGACCACTAGGCGGAAATGATAACATGCATATGTGTCTATGTACATGTAACTCACCGGGACAATAAGGTAATAGAGATAATGTCCGTGGACCACACCACCACGTCAGCCTAGACCTGCGCCAAGTACCGTAAAGACTTGTGTTACAAGTAATACACGACGGAAATATATTTAATGTGTAGTGTTATAGATTTAAGAAATGTTACATATTTAAGACTTTTATTGTAGAAACAAATAACTATATATGTTTCTCTGGCGTAACATGCTCACTAACCGCTACGTTACCAACTGAGCCAGCCAGGCGGCTGATAGGAATTGATATAATTATGTCACAAGTTTAGGGCCCCGTCCGCACGTGTTTTGTCGCGTGATAAGAAACCAAGAAAAGGAACATACGAGTATATGCGTTCATACATCTGTCCGCAAGACGGCGTCAAAAGCGACACCGTGTAATCAGATGTATGTAAATAAAAAAGCCCTATATGGCTTTTATTATTTATCAAAGAGTTAACAGCACTTGCATAAATTAAGGGTAGTGTACATATTATACCTACTGTAAATAGCAGATTCACATTTTTATAAAACAATACGTGGATTTCAGTTTCAATTAGAAAAAAAGAAGGAAGGAAAACTGTATTAGCTATGAAATGCTTAACTGTGGTACAAATTGAAACTTCAAATTATTTTAAACATGTAATGGCCTTTTAAGACGTTATAAAAAAGTATCGCCCGAACGGGGGACCTAATGATTTATTCCCTCATCAGAAAAAGTCCAATGCGCCTAACAAATTTACACTTGGAAAACTTCACGATCTGCGATTTGCCTTCTGCATTACGTTGCACAGTTGTAGAGATAAATAATTCAGCAATACGCATGTTAATTACTTCTGGTAACCGTTAAATTGTGTCGGTTTCCGTTCATTATTGTTTCGGTAACTGAATGTTTCGCTTGAATCACAGACCAATTATGGCTTGAATTAATAATACCGATTTTATTTGTTACTTTCACTTTATTATTATTGAATAGAGGTCAAAGATAGAATGACAGATGAAAAGTCCACAAACAGATATACCTGCAATGCGAATGTGATGTGATGCAGGTACGGGCAAAGACCAAGACTGACGTACCTTGAACAGACTAACTAAATTCAAGACTTTTAACAGCCGGATGTACGTGTATTTCTTATAGTATATGGGACTAGACAAGTAATCGAAGCCTATCCGATTATACGGACGCCCATAGGCTATCACTTTATTGTCATGTGTTGCCGTCTTTTCCACCTCACATCTAATGGACCGTGACCATACAAACAAACATACAATTTTGTATATCGTCTGAAATATTTGGATGATTTGGATGGTAAGTTTTGTTCTACAATTACAATATGTTGTGTCTACAAACACCGCGTTATTGTATTCTCGTACTGCAGCGTGAACGCGGTAACATTAAAATGTGAGAATATAAAGCGCAGTCCGAAAATATTGTTAAATATTCTCATTAATAAAAGCTGAAAGTTTTTCTGGTTTTCTATCTGTCTGCATATGCGGATGTTAATGGGCATCACTAGTTATCGAATGATCGGATTTCTCGTTTAACCCCCTTTGCTATGTAAAAAAACCTCATTATTTAGTTATGTTTGGAAAAGAATTACTTCCCATCCGAAGTCCATCATAATCATCATCATTATCGTCCCTTATCGGTCCACTGCTGGACACAGGCCTCTCTCAATGAACGTCAAGACGACCGACCTCCTGCTACTCGCATCCATCCCGGACCGGACCCACCTACTGCACGGAGATCGTCTTCCCCCTGGTGAACGGTCGACCAACATTTCGTTTTCCTAAACGCGGCCTCCACTCCAGAACCTATCCTATTATACCGATATTATTACTGGCCTATCTGCCATCTGTCCTCCTGAGTGTGTGACCAGCCCATTGTCAGTTCAGCGAGACTATTCGCAGCGTGATATCGGATACTTTAGTTCTCTGCCTTATGACTTCGTTACGAATTTTGTCGGACAGAGGAACACCCAACATAGCAAGGTCAATAGCCCGTTGAGCTACCGCAAACAAATTGATGAATTCCAGCCACCGAGCAGACTGGATTTCGCGGAGGATTTAGCACGATGGACCACATTTTCACTATAAGGCAAGTTGTACAAAAGACACATGAGTACAATCAGCCGCCGTGCCTTGCCTTTGTGGACTATGAGAAAGCTTTTGGCTCTGTGAGAACCTGGGCCGTTCTGTAAGCTTTACAGCGATGTCAGGTCGATTGACGATATGTCGAATTACTGAGAGCATTGTATGAAATCCATAGACAAATATGATTGCTATGCGTATGTGTTGCCGTCCTTTGCTGCCCCCCTCCAGAGTGCCACAGAAAACATAGTTGGCATTTTAAAGCGATGACATTCCAGCGAGAGATTCGTCGAATAAATGTAGGTAGTTTCTATATTACTTGTGTATTGTGATGAGAACATTTGCCATAATAAAAGGCAGTACGTAAATGAAGAGATGAAGAGGGGAAAAACTGTTTAATGGATGATAGGATGACAACGCATCTGCGTAAGAATCATGCAAATGTCCGTGGGCGCTTCTATGCTATAAAAAACCTACAATTATAACAAATCTGTTATTACAACAGCTTGACTTAGACAAATATTTTCTCAAATAATAAACCCCGAAGAAAACATTTGTCTGAGTCAAGCTAAGGAGGAGATGGAATAGAAAAATAATCACCTGTTAAATAAACAACCCCGGCATGTTGTTATATTTGTTGATTATAGGTATAACAACCGTGCTGTTACAACACTGTTGATGTTGCAGGTAACACAACATATACTATGAACCTCGGCCACTATTGTTAGAGGAAACATTTCAAATAACGCAAGTGATGTGGGCGCACTAACTTAGTAAATAAACGCTAATTGTGCGTAAATAACACTAATTGCTGTTCTTACGCTGTGACCCGCGTCAGATAATATTGATATATCAACTTACGTTAAAATATTATAACATTATCTTACATTATAGTACCAAAATATCATCTTACGTTATAATATCAAAATATTATCTTACGTTGAAGGGAACGTTAACTACATTTAGTAGCATAATCAGCGTCATGATGTCCGTACATAGACACTTTCCATAAACGCTAAAATGATAAGGCTTTATTGACGCACATTAAAAAGGAAACCTTGAATGTCTGTGCCCTATCTTGTGATCGAAACAGGTCTTCGAGTTGTCACAGTGATAAAAAAAATTGACAATTTGTAACTGTTAAGTTGGTAAACCTACGTGATCCCTTCTATTATTGAGGTGAATGATATTACGGGCAACGATATCCAAGGGCCGATCTTTTAGGTAAGATGTATTGGGGCCACACGTTTTTAGAATGATAGACTTGGAATATTTAGTTCTGCATCCAATAGTCGGATTAATTAATGATTGCGTTTTTTACGAGTTTTCTCTATAATGTTGACTTCATAATCATGAGATGTAAAATCGGCGTGGCATCCGCGGTGTTCAAACCATTCTTTTCCTGAGACTCAAGAGGCTTCAGCAAGCCGATTGTTTGGTGTCCCGTCTGTTTCATAGTGGCAGTGAAATAGACGGGAGCACCGGACAGCGCTCGTGCTGAGTGTTGGCGGACCATCAATCGGATCGGCGACAGGCAGCAGTGGCGCCGGTCCGATACCTAATCTGCGATTGCCAGTCCGTCTGCTCAGCGTGACAATTACGAGCATTTACCTTAAATGGACGACAACAGCAGAATTCAGCCCCTAGTTCCCGGTAGTTCCACTAGTCCTGGCCGCGGTAGCGGTGGAACAAGGGGTGCTAAGAATCTATGGACTACGGATCGCTACCACTGATTTGACCTAATTAGATACTAAGTCTGGTAGTCTAGATACTAAGATTAAGCAATACCTTAATCTTAATACAAGTGACACAAATCCGTTTACAGGTTTCGTAACCACGATTGACATGTCCACCATTAATTCCAACAGGAAAATGTATGGTAATGTGAAAATTTGGGGAAAATACTTTCCACTGGCGAATTGAATGCCACAAGAACACCTACATCGTGATTGTGCTGTTCGCAAATGTTTGATTTGACGCTCGCGTACAGTACCGCCATTATATATCTTGTGTTCCATGTACGCGCTAGCCCAAAACGCTAGAGCTTAAATTTGTTTGCACAACAACATTAGGACGTTGCTAAAAACTGGAATATCATCCTAAATGTTTATGCACGTGAGGTAAGCTTTAACTGTACTGTATAAAGAATAGAATTGCATATCTAATTAATAATGTTATTTTGTTAGTTCACTAGAATAGGATAAAGCAAGGAAATGGGACATTCCTCAGTAATTTTTCCTTGACGTATTGCTTTCCTCAGCTGTTGGAAAAACAAAGTACGATTGACTATCACAACACAAAATCATATAATGCTTTAAACGATTAGGAAGAATAATTTGTCACTATATCTATGCATATTCTATAAAAAAAAAAGCTCCTATAGGCTGTCTGTCTGTATGGATGGGTTTTTTTAATGTACTGCACGGAATTGCAATCGATTCTCAAGGAAGTTTTAAGTGCATAATATGTAAAGGTTACAACTACGACTAGTTACTAATAAAAACCTACTTGTGTACACCAAAAACAAAACATAGTAGCAAAAAACGGCCGTTATCTTCGCTCCGAGATGTCCCAGGTGTTCAAAACACCGTTGAAATTAATGACATTGGAACACATTCCGTGTCCGATCATTTGACAATTGCCATCACGGATTATATTCTCGTATCCTTAACATCTCATCATGTGTCATTCCGACGTATACTGGTCCAACTTACATACGCAAAGGCTAATTTCCCGCACAAAGTATAAACGTTGTATTGACGAATAGAGCTGACAATTTTCCTATCACCAATTAATTACCACCGCTTCCTATTTGTGTGGGGCCATGGAATATACTCTTGAATCAAGTCCGGTGTATAATGCAATCTTGTGTCATACTGCGATGCAGTGAACTGGATCTGCACGACCGTGTAGGTAGCTCTCACTCACATGATATCGCAGCAAAGTGACAGCCTTGCTGTTGGGTTTGTGTGGTTTGTAAGTTTCCTCTGATCTATGCGATCAGTCCTATGATCAGTGGAGGGGGGAATGAAGAAATCACTACATTCATCAGTGAAGGTATCGCTCTAGAGACTACTCAAAGTGCCGAATCAATTTGGCCGCAATGCACTGAACTACCTTACAGTAAATAATGTTTTACACTCGTAGATAGATTCATTATAAATAGCGTAGATGTAATTTTTTAACACAATAGCGACTTGTCTTGTTGTGCAGTTCTAGTGAGTTAGTCATGTGTCAACGTGGTTGTGCCGAGATAACTTTATACACATGACGTGTTCTCTTTATTTCAAAAAATAAAGTTAAAATAATGACAATATAATAATAATATCTATGGACGTATCACACCACGTTAGCCGAGCCCCGTTATAAGTACCGTAAGGGCTTGTATTATAGGTAATATACAAAGGAAATATATTTATTTTTGTTATATATTTCAGATTTTAAAAACAGAAATACGTATAATACTCATGTGAACATTCCTGACCTGGGCGGGATTCGAACCCACGATCTCTGGCGGAACACACGGACTAACCGTCGCGTAACCGTCTGAGCCAGCCGGTCGTCAAATTTTTTATAGTGTGTTAGCAGTGTTTTAGATTGATCGAGATGCATTGAACATTGCAGCACGAGCAGTAGGCGCCTTGCTTACATGATATCTTATGTTCTGTGGTGCGGGGCAATCATGTGCCTTTATAATTTGTAGATCAACGAAAGCAGCCCTGATGGCACTCGCGGAGGTCTTTGTAGACATTCGGCACTGTAATAAACAGCTGCGAGACACACACACACACACACACACCAATCGACCCCAAACGGGGCCAGTGTAAATACGTTACTCCGCGTCAAAGAAATGGCTACACACATATGCGCTCATGCCACATTACACATACACAAATCTTGGAGGTTATGTCTGCTACGTGGCTGTCATCTGTCGCAGATATCCAGTAAAAATTATAGAGATACTTGCGAGTAATTGAAAATTACACAAATTGCCAGCTTCTCCGTACGTTTAATCAAGACAACATTAACAAATGGTACAAATTCGAGCCGTCTCGGCCCTGGGCCTCCCGCCCCCCTTTGTTCTTGGCGACCGCTCTAAAATGAAACAGAAATTTTCTTATATAAATAAAATCATATTATCAGGCGTAGTGATATGTCTGATACTGTACAAATTCAACTTTTAATTCCAGATGGACTTGTTTTTGTGAGAGAACACAATTAAAAGCATAATATCCATCAGTTCATAGTAAAAGGTTATAGGCGCATAAATTTAATAATTCTAGAAATTAAATTTCATTTAAAGGCATTGCTTTGTGTAATTTCCATTTCTAAGACTAGTCATGTATTACCTTTATTTAAAATAAATTCCCAATGAACAAACAATATATAGAAAACCAAAGATACCTGAATTACTAGGAGAAAAAACGTTTAATATATCTATCGGCTGGATCGGTAACGGCTACTGAAGACGATTGAGGGATAAACATTGATACGGTTTAAAGAGATTCTTCAATGCACAGAATTGTGCAGGGGCCGCGGAGGAATTACCTGTCGCTCACATGAAACCCCCATAAAGTTACTGCAATGCTGAACTGAATGCTGAGGTATGTGAATTTGTATACTGTTGTTGAGAATACCCGCATTTAATATAAAATCTATTATCATATTTATCCCACGTCTACTTCCATTTAATTAACAATGTTTACAAGTTCTTAATTAAATGGAAGCAGAGCTGGCCTTTGTGATGTGAGATGGCCCATAGTGAAGTTTCTTTGACAAATATTTTCATAATGATATAATTATTCCGCTTCCGAATAATAACAGTTGGAAATGCCAATAGCTCTAAAATGTAACTTGAGGGCTTCCAAGTTTTGCGCCTCTGATTTAGGTGTATTTCATTACAGCAATTTAATATTTTTGAAGCTAAGTGCGAAACTTAAACTTTATATTGTTTTAATTTCAAAACAAAATTAATCATCATAACATAACAACAGCGTAACAGGACGCATTTGGGAAACGTAAATTTTAGTTTTTCGTTTCTTTTGTGTATTTTTGTAAAACAATACCAATTTCGAGTTTTTTTGCTATAAAATGTTGAGGTGTAAACGAGCAATTGAAGCCTTTTAGCGACTACCGATGCCCACAGACATCCGCACTAGTATCATGTAGATGCGTTGCCCACCTTTCCTCCTCCTCTCACTGGGCCAACGGTTACTCACGAATCGCACGCAATGCGATGCCGGAATTGACACTCTACGCACATGTCATATGAGCAAGAGGTACTTCTCCGGTCGTGCCGGCCCAATTCGGCTACAACTCAGCATGGCACTACCTTTTACCGAAACTTAAGTTTCCCGAGACGTTGGTCAAGAAACTTAAGTGATAAACGAAAAAACATGAGTGTCTCGAAATATGATTTTGAGTGCTGACTTTGTCCCGCTATGTTATACGAAGAAAACGATTAGGTAGTCAGATTAATTGATTTTATGGTTATAGTAAAAATATCAAACTAGTTATTTTCAGTTACTTGTTACACCAAATGACTGATCGAAGGAAGACTAGTCATTTAGTGTAAACAACGAAAGGTGGCGTGGTTTTATAGCAATTAACGTATTATATACGTTAGTGGTGGTGTCGAGGTGACATCGCAGCCATTACTAGGAAAAGGTGAATGTCGAATGCCGAAGAGCGGCATTATGTTAGTTGGTGTTTCGTGACATAAATGCAACTTTTTTGCAATGATATAATATATAATTTACCAATTTTTTGTATCTGTGGTTATAGTGGCAAATAGAATACACAATCTGTGAAATTTGTCCAACATCACGTTCAGCTTCAGCTATGGATCATGAGATATCCTGGTGCTAGGCAGACACAGGCGTCTTAGTGATAGGATTCAGTTTGTATACCTTTAAGGACAGGAACCTAAAATTGAATTATACTTCATTTATACTGCGGCGTTATAACGCCGGCTGTGCGCGTCAGGGTAATGAAAATGAATGACCTGTAAATGTACTACGAGTATAAATTGCTGTGAATAGCCCGGTTATAATGTATAAAAAAAATATCGAGGGGGGGGCAGTTGATTCTACTCAGAAGCAGTGCAAGACTTCGGAACATTGAGAACTCTGCAACAAAGGTATCGCTCAGAAAAAGGTCAGCTTTTTGGTACAATATCCTGGAGATCTGATCAAACCTCAATATTTTGAAAATCGGATAACTTGCAACATGTCTTATGCCAATATTTTAATGACAATAATAATAATATCTGTGGACTTATCACACCATGTCAGATTAGCGATGTGTATAATATATATATATATACCTCGCCACGCTACCAACTGAGTCAGCCGGTCGTCCTTATATTTTCCTTTTTTATGACGTTCTCAACATACTATATTGGTCCTATTTTAAAAGATTGTTTCCAGAATGATCGCTGTATTTTCCTACCTTGTCACACGTCACGTAGTCCGTTCGCTCATCACGCATTGCGCCCACGGCGCGCCGCAGTATGGAACTGTTATACCCACAATATCCTGTAAATTCAGTGTTAGGGGTTAAAATGGTACTCATAATATCATAAGATCAAACATCGTAAGGGTGTTTCTAAGAAAAATAATATTTCTGCTCTGCCTCTCTCTCTCTCTCTCTCTCTCTGCCCTCTGTGGGGTGATTTTTGTGGTCTTTTTATCGTCAAGAATATGATCTGTATTTATGAAATAACATCATCAGTTCAATGCCTATGTTATAATGAAGCAAAGAAGTAGTTGGCGCATTTGATGACTACCTGCCCCCATAGACAATGTAAACGAGAGGTACCTACCTGGTCGTGCCTGTTTTTCCTCTCAATATCTGCTGCTGGTTTCATACATAACTAGCGGTCCAATCCAGCTTCACCCGTGAATAATACGGACGGTTGTGTTAACAAATTATACTAACACTAAAACTTTCCCTGGGAATCACTATATCAATTGACGAAAACCGCATCAAAATCCGTTATGTAGATTTGAAGAAAAACAAATCGATTCAACTGTCATAAATTAACAATATAAAATTGCGTAGTTTCAAAGATAAGACTTTTAAATATACGATCAAGGGAGAAGGTCTTTAATTTATGCTACTAAAAATTACGTGTCGTGCAGGTGCAAACCGGGGACATAGCTAGTATTATCTCAAGATAATCAACACGTAGGACATTGATATTAGACAAACTTAGAGTAAGCTACGCCAACGATAGCCATCCGCTATTGGAACCAACTCAACGAAGTTTAACAACAAATAGCCAAGATATTGGTAACAAGATAAGATTAATGAACGCAGATATTGGAGAATTATCGGCTGTAGAGTCACTTGCTGCCCCGGATTTAATTGCTTCATGCACGTCCTCATTTCATGATCAATCAATAGTTGTGATAGGAATTAACATTCCCATTACTAGTATTTTAACGGCATCTGTGGCATTTCATATCATAGGATATGGTAGACGAAACCGGTGTGTTCATATATATTTTACGGGGTTTTGATATTTTCCTTAGCACGGCGTGTGTATGTGTGTCAAGCTAGGTCATGCCAGGCGGTTGCTTCCTTCTGCGAGACCGTCATGTCCCAGAAGGAAGCCGACGAGCGTGTGAGACAGGAGGCTGCCGACGCGGCCTCCCCCCGCCGACGACGAATAGGGGTGCGAAGGAGGCGCTGTCTGCAGCGCCTTCAGTAGTGCCCCTGTGTTCTGTGTCGGGTCGGGATGGGAACCCGGTCCACTTCATCAAAGATACGGCGTCGTGGGGACAGTCCCCGATGAGGTGAAGTCTGGCCTTTTCGCAGAGGCCAGCCTGTCGCTGGAGGGGTCCTGTTGCCTGCAGATCCGGGACCCTCCACTAATAGCGGCTGAAGGCTCCCGTAGGGGTTTAGTTGGTATTGCTACCCAATGGCCAAGTCCAACATAGGTTTGCGGGTCTACCCGGGCTCCCAGATATTATGCGTAAATGTATTCCCCTTCGTCACCAAAAAAAAAAAAGGAACGGTGCATGCACAATACAGGTGATTGCTATAGGTACAATTCATGTATGCGTCGTAGTCGCATTATACAAATCACTACATAACATTACGGCTAGCCATTTTCAAAAACAGGGCCGTTTTGTATAGGGTAGCAACCGAGCAATCGATAATTTTAGACAATTACCGACGCCCATAGACATTCGCATAATTTTCGTTCAGACGCGTGACCCTTCTTATCTTCTCTCTAAGCTGACAAGCCGCAGGAAATGCGACAGCATTGTTGTCACTTTAACGCGACATCTTGTGACCAAGGAGTGTACCCCACGCTGGTCATCGACAGCATTGTTGTCACTTTAACGCGACATCTTGTGACCAAGGAGTGTTCCCCACGCTGGTCATCGACAGCATTGTTGTCACTTTAACGTGACATCTTGTGACCAAGGAGTGTTCCCCACGCTGGTCATCGACAGCATTGTTGTCACTTTAACGCGACATCTTGTGACCAAGGAGTGTACCCCACGCTGGTCAT
>JAFELO010000797.1:203194-234431 GCA_017140195.1 Eumaeus atala
GACCAAGGAGTGTACCCCACGCTGGTCATCGACAGCATTGGTGTCACTTTAACGCGACATCTTGTGACCAAGGAGTGTACCCCACGCTGGTCATCGTCAATCCGGTTACAATGCAATATGGCACGTTGCATGGCAGCGGAATTCCCCGCTGCTCCACCACAGAGTGACAGTGAAGGACATCATATTCGCTTAACTGTGCAAATGTTTGTGGGTGTCGGTAGTCACTAGAAGATTCACATACTTCTTACTGACATCACTGCATAACTTACCCCCGACTTAGAACAATACCAAATTGTGTACTGTTCAAGTTTTAATGATATCCATAACCAAACTTCGTTGTTCCAAGCCCACTTCCGAACAAATGTCTCGCCGGAAACTTGCGAGTGCTTCAATCTCCATCGCAAACCGGCGTCCGTTTCTGGTCTCGTGTCTCTCTGCTCGCCGGATAAGAAACTTTAAACAACTTTTCCAAGTTGTATTGTTGGCAGACTCGCAACTGTCCGCGACTTCGGCTCACGATACATATTGATGTCTTAATGTTTACGTGAATGTTATTCATTAAAATAGAACTGCTTTTACGGATTTTATCACGGTTTATTTAATTATTTAACGTGTCCGACGTTTCAGAAGCTTTACAGCAACCACGGTCACGGGTGGACAGAGATAACGGATGTCCTGATGTCACAAATTATTAAAAGTGCCGTAAGTGGTATTTAGTTGTTCCGATTAACGCAAACAGTACTTATTATATCACGTTGTCTTGAGGTGTTATGTTTAGTTTTTGATTTGACGTAGCATTCTAAAAAATAATCATGTTATTATTATAAACTAGCTGCGCCCTGCGGCTTTACTCGCGTGTCCCACAAACTCCACTCATATTTGGTATAATGTGGCGGTACATCTACACATATTTTTAAACAAAATCTACTTAAGCTGGCTGTCTACATTTGACCGATTTTGTCAAAATCTACTTAACAAACTTTCGTGCGGGATTCATGGCAGAGCAATACACGAGGAAGGTTTTAGTGGATAATTTCATAATATTAGGTAATAATTTTTTTAAATATTTTATAAATACATATAATATAGTAATATAATGCATACATAAACATCCATGCCCTAGGTGGGATTCGAACCCGCGGGTCGTGACGCGCTTAACTAAACGTCACGTTACCAGCCGATCGCCGATGGAAATTGGAATTAGGTATAAATTACAATCTACATAAGATATAATAAAGGTGTATCTTCTATATCATAAGATATGATGAAGGTATATCTTCTGTATCATAAGATGTAATAAAGGTATATCTTATGTATCATAAGATATAATAAAGGTACATCTTATGTATCATAAGATATAATGAAGGTATATCTTCTGTATCATAAGACATATAATAAAGGTATATCTTATGGATCATAAGATATAATAAAGGTATATCTTATGTATCATAAGATACAATGAAGGTATATCTTCCATATCATAAGATATAATGAAGGTATATCTTCTGTATCATAAGATATAATAAAGGTATATCTTATGTATCAATAATATAGGTTGGGGCGCAGCTAGCACATAATACCGTGTACCATTTAGGGTGATTAAAACGTAATTTTCATAGAACCGGAATGTGTTACCGGAAACGAAACCGGAGTTTCGAAAGTATTTCGTGCAGAAAGGCTGTATTCTATACTAATGTTGTGAAGGGGTAGAGTTTCTAACTTTGTTAACTTATAAGAGACTAACATTCGGATATGCTGACCCCATATCCGATCTTGAAAATTACTTCGACGATGAAAGTTCAATGGCGCTAATCGACATTAGCATCATCATCATCAGCCCGACAGCGTCCAAAGACACAGGCGTCCCCCATATAGTACTCCCCGCCACCTTAGCCAAATCGTCAGCCCATCGGCTGTATCACACTCCGTCTTCCAGATATTACAATATGTATGCATATACCATATTCGACATTGTTACGATTTCATTTTTTGATGCCCAACAATGCATCATTGTTGATACATTAACATTTTAAGTTTCATGATGATATTTGTCGTTTAGCTTCAATAGTATCTTTATACATGAAAAGCGCATATTTGTCCGCCATGAACATCGAAACTACCGAGCCGATTTTGATGAAATTTGGCTTAAGTGTGTTATTTGGTCCAAGAGAATATTTTATTCTGATTATAACAGCCACAGCAAGGCGTGGTCAGCGAGTTGAAAAATTTAATCTATACTATAATATAATGCCGAAGACTTTGTATGTTTGTAACGCGCTAACATCCGGAACTTCCGACCCGAAATTCGTTTTGTGTCGAAACGTCGATTTTCGAACATTCGACTATTCGCCACTATATTCAAATTATGACATTATAAATAATATAAAGCTAAAAAAAAAATTTTTAATTCGCCTTTTTTAATTCGCCTTTTTTAATTCGCCTTTTTTAATTCGCCTTTCTTAATTCGCCTTTTTTAATTCGCCTTTTTTAATTCGCCTTTTTTAATTCGCCTTTTTTAATTCGCCTTTTTACCCAAATTGCAAAAATGTTTAATACAGTCTTTTGAACTTCGAGGCCAGTTCTCAACTGAAAGAAGCACGACGCACTCTTTCCATGGGGAAATTCCACACAGCCATTCGTATGGATTGCTTTAGGGATTTCTAATTATCATTGCGTTTAGAGTAAGCTGCAATCTCTAAAACTGACGATAAATCATAATCCAGCGGAGTACTCGTCAAGTCCAGAACATTAACAAAGATTTGGTGGATGGAGCTTCATGATCTTGCTGGCAGATCCAGGAAGATTAATGAAGATGGTGTTATGAAGTGGCTTAACTACCTTCTCAGGAGTGGTACTTTCATACACTTGTGCCGGTGTTCGGATACTTTTTCCACAAAAATATGGCTCAGGGACTCCTTCATAACAAACTTTCACTGAAGTCGGATAATGCCTACGTTGCACTCAGACAACTAATCGGGAAGCTACCTTAGACCTTCTACCATAGATAGACCATTTTGTTTGTTAAAATGTTGCTAAATGGTTTTTTTTTAAACTTCGTGGATGACCAGATATTTCTCTGCCACAAACTGAGAAGTGTCAGTTAAACTATTTATAGCCCGGTACATTTCTTTAATACCAAGTGCATGGAGAGCTTGAAATTATTATTATCAATTTTAATTACATTTGGCTACATATCTACTTTGTGAAATCATTCTGTTCTCTTTATCATTCCATTTCATTTTAATATTGAAAAAAAATGTACAATGTCCTGACATTCAATCAATTGTAAATTGACACCAAAACGAGGAAACACAATGAACAATGATATAAAAATGACAGATTCCAAATTCAAACCTAATATATTTTATTGTCAATTATAAACGTATTTATGGCCCGAGTAAGTTTATTAAGGCGGTTTTCACTTTTCGGTGATACCATTGCTCATTTGTCCTCATACTAGAAAAACTTCTGTTAAATTAAAATCAGCTGATGTTGAAAACGATGTCACAATGTTAATGGAAGTTTGTGACGAGTCCCGTTTCATCTCATTATGAGTTCACATTGGCTGCGAAATACAAATTAATCTTGAGAAAAATTAAAAAAAGTCTTAGGAGACTTCGGACTTGAACTTATGCCGTGGAAGCGAAGTGAAGCTCAATACAGCTTCACCGGATTGCTCTGAATTGTCTCGGCGCAGAGAGATGGAGTTAGGTCTATAGGTGCCAGCCCCTGGTTTGAGAAAACTGCCCGGTTATTTAACCTACATATTTCAGGCCGATATCACGTTTTTACACTATAGGCGAACGAACAGTTGGAGCCTTTTGAACATTACTAACGCCCATATACATCCGCATAGAGGTTATTCAGTTGCTTTGCCCTCCCACTCCACCGGCACGACCGGGGTACAATGCGCGTTTCATGAGGTGTGAGAGTTTCCGGTGGCCCATTGACGGAGAAGGAGGAAGGAGAACTACGCATCTACATAATTTGAATGCGGATGTTTATGGTCGTCGATAGTCATAAACGAGTCCGACTGCCCGTTTCCCGCTATACTATAAAAATAAATTTAAAAAAACTACTAAAAAATATACTAGAAATAGAAATTCTATCAGTTACTAACACAATTGATAGGCGAAGCAGGATTTGGAAAACCCTCAAGCCTCTACGGGGTCTGGCCGTTACAACTTCTAATGAATGAATTTTGAATTGAATTCGGAGTGTACCTCGGGTGTACGTGGCTAATCGAAGCCCCCAGGGCTCCGCAGACAATGAGACATCTAGACGGAGTCTCCAGTGAGCCGGTTGATTTGCTTAGCTGACATCAATCAGAAGCTTGAAATTGGTTTATGTGATTTTTGAGTACGATTGCTGCAAGCAAACGTAAGAGATGGTGGCACGTTGCATTTTTCTTTTTTTTTATATAGTACACCGGCTATAGTTGGCTGAGATTGCCCGTTTGTCCCTCAAACGAGCAATCTCAGCCAACGAGCAACGACTACCGACGCCTATGAACATCAGCATAATTATGCCGATGCGTTGCTCTCCTTTGTTCCCCCCGCCCCCAATGGGCCACCGGCTACTCACAAACAACACTTTTACGGCGGGATCAAGTGAGCGAGAGGTACATCCCCGGTCGTGCCGGCCCAATTCCGTTGCATTGGAGGAGGTAGTATCATGCACTATGCATGGCAAAACTTCCCCTATGCAGCGTGGCACTACCTCCTGCCATGCAGCATGGCACTACCTCCTCCGACATCGCCGTAAAGAGACAGCTTTATTTCGCGTTTGGAGCGTCTGTGGTGAGCCGAAGGCGAATCGGAGGGGAGGAGGAACGGGCGGCAGCGCATTCGCATGACAACAATAATGTGGATGTTTAGGGGCGTCGGTAGTCGTCGGAAGGCGTCGATTGCTCGTTTGTCTCCCTAAACATTAAAAAAATATGTTTACTGCAGCTGCATACAATCAAAAGTAAGAGGTAGTGGCATGCTGCGTTGCAGCCAAATCAGGCCGGAGTGACCGGGCAGGTAAATCATGCTCATATGATAGCGCCATAAAATGAGAGCATCGCTGTTGCGCTTCGTGCTGTTTGAGAGTAACCGGTGGCCCGTTAAAGGAAAAGAGGAAAGGAACGGATCTACATAACATTGGTTCGGATGTTTAGCCTTCGTTTGTCAAGTGGCTCCTACTGCTAGTTTATCCCCTATAATACAATTTGAAGTTATTTTCTCTCTTGTCACTGGCGGAAAATGGGAGGAAAGCTGTGAGCTTTGTGAAGTTTGAGACAGTGCTATTGTTGCATTGTAGCAGAGTCAAGCCGGCGCGAACAAGTGAGTTGCTGTCACCTTCGTGTGGCTTGATAGTTTCAGGTGGTCAATTGGAGGGGAAGAGGGTAGGAGAGCCTTTGCCCTCTTCATAACAATTGTGTTGTGTTTATGAGCGACTGTGGTCAACATGTACCTTTGACTGCTCGTTTTTATTTATTTATTTGTTTATTCGAGAAGAAATAGTGTCATGCTGCATAGCCTGAGGAGGTAGTTCCATGCACAGTGCGTGACACTACATCCAGCTATGCAACGGAATTGGTGAGGTACCTCTCGCTCACATAACACCGCCGTAAAGTGAGTGTTGCGTTTCGTGCCGTTTGTGATTAGCCACTGTCCCATTGTGGAGGGGCTAGGTCGGCATAGTAATTATGTGGATATTCATGGGCATCGATAGTCGCAAAAAGGCTCCGATTGCTCGTTTGCCCTCTTATCTATCCTACCTATCTATAAAAAAATATCAAGAAAAACCAACAGCTATAACAATAACATACTTTAAGTCTAGCATACAAATCATTAAGCCAATCAAAGGTTTCTTACAAATAGAAATATTACAAAAATAGGCGCTAAAACGCTAGAAATGAATGTATTATTATTATCTGCGGTGCCGTGGAGCAGTGGATAACTGAATCTCTATTCTATCCTATTGCTTCAAGGTTAGTGTTCCGCAGTGTGGCGCTTAAATACTGAATATTGACCGAAAACTTTTCTAATTTCTCTCAAGCGGGCTGGCATTGGCTCAAAGTCTAGGCCTCCTACGGACTTCCCCAGTCTTTCTCGAGATTAATTTGCGATTCGTGGCCTTTTGTGAAGTTATAACAAAATTAAACTGGATCGTTATAAAATTCAACGGGATTGCGTCCAAAAAACTATTCCCTATGGAATTATTTTATGGGTGTAATGAATCGTTTACTACAGGATAGGAGGGCGTATAAGCAATCCGAGCCTATTTAAGACCACCGACACCCACGAACATCCACACAACTATTACGCCGGAAGGAGGGTAACCTTCCTGAGGTGGAGAGCAAGGGGCCATCAGCTACTCACAAACCGCACTAAATGCGAAGCCCAAATTGTCACTTCACGCCGGTGTTACATGAGCGTGAGGTGCCGGACGTGCCGGTCCAATTCCGATGCAATGTAGCAATGGTTTCTAAGTAAAGTATCAACCCATAAGTGGTGTAGGATTGAGTTTTGGTTACGGTGGGACTGTCATAATCACCTCATGTGACAAAGGTCCCTAAATAAAAAGAGAGAAAAAGTATATTACTTCCAAAAATACTCCAACGTGTGTCTCGTGTGTGTACACGACGAGTGCAGATGGAAGATCTTCTAGGGTCATCATTACATTTGCACTAGAAGCACACAGCAGTTTTGCCCGCATAGCTCCGGTCGTATCTTATATAGCGTCATGGTATATACCAATAAACCTTCCGCATGATTGTCTATAAATTTTGTTTTTTTTAAACACAGCTCTTCAGTAAAGACTTACAATGCGTCAAAAGAAGTATAGCTTAAAAAAACAGTATCTTGAGCGCAATATAGACATTTATCTACAATTTGGCGGGAGTGCAACTTTCATGATTCATATTTCGAAAAATATTTTATATGTATAGTTCCATACATAAATCTGAACATACCGCAGGCGTCACTTTGGCGAGGGAATACCGCATGGGATACAGTTTGAAGCCAAACCGTCGCTGTCATGTTTTATATGTTTTTATATCATAGAAAAAGGAGCAGTCGGAGCCATTTCGTGTCAACCGACGTCCAATATTATACACATTCTAATGGGTTGCCCTCCTTCACCCTATCCCCTAATGATATACTAGCTACTCACAAATCGTAAGAAACGTGAGAGTGAAGCCATCACTTTTAAAGTAGTATGTGATCGAGCGGTGCCTGCCCGGCCGCGCCCGTACAATTCAGCTGCAATGAAGCATGGCACTATGGTAGAAATTTACAAGGTAAACAATAGTTTGACTCTTACTTTAGTAGGTATGTATCTATTTATTCATGTATGTATGTGTTCATGTACATATTTATGTATGTTTGTATGTTTGTATGCATGTGTATATGTAGACCCTGACCACTTGCACCACAACAAAAGTAACAGGAGGACAACGCATCTGCATGACAAAATGCGGATGTCATGGCATATCAGCAAGATATAATAAGTATTGTTCGCGTTAATCGGAACAACTCATTCCACCCGTGGCCATAGTTGCTGTAAAGCTTCTGATTCTTATTTCTCAGTATACATTGAGTGTGCTACTTCAAACAAATAATTGGCTCAAAAACGTGTTAAAATTGGAAACGAAAGGAAAATGAAGTGAAATATATTTTCGCCGTGAAATCCTTGAAGAAGACCCGTGGATATCAGGACTTGATTAAATTTCTGGACGTCCGCGTCGGCAAAAAGAACTCCTTGTTGCTCCGGACTGTAGTTAGTAGACATTGAAAAGCTCAGCTCATTTTACCGCTTATGCTATGCTATTCACGTCCAAACAGTTTCAGATGCAAGTGTCTGCGGAATGTCCCGTCATGATCACCGAAGCCAACCAGGCCGCAGTGGCAGCACAGACAAAAGTTACACTTCAGAACACTGTTGGAAACACCAGTTAAAGGAAAATATGAGACAGCTATAGGCCATCGAATGAAAAGGCACTTTGGTGGCATGAAAAACTATCGTAAATCTGTGTGAAGTTTATTAAAATGTCGGAAGTTTGTAAAATATGATTCATAAAAAGATATTGAACATAACATTAAAACTCAACTTTTACAATTGGTAGAAACCGCAAACAGGACCGTTTGTCGGTAGTCAATATAACCGATCAAGCGTAACCAGCGTAATACTGTACGGCGCTTGCGTTACATGTCATGTGCAACTTACCCGTTAGAATTATATTCACTACAATAAACTTCAGTCGCGTGCCGGAGCTCACAATTCACATTTAGTATTCAGGCTTTTGATGACTACCGACGCTCACGGACATTTGCATGTTACGCAGGTGCGTTGCCCTACAAATCGCACGAAACGCGACGGCGGAGCTATCACCTTCCGCCGGTATAAACTGCACGCGAGGCACTTCCCCTATCGTGGCGGCCCAATTCCGTTGCATAGGTGGATGTAGTGTTATGCACCATGCATGGCACTACCTCCTCCTATGCATCATGGCACTACCTCTTCCTATATTAATATCACTGAGGTACCGTTTTTGTAACCCTCTTAATACAATACGGGGCTAAAGTAATGTTTAACTGAATAGTGCCTACTCGTTCGTGAACCCAAAATCGAATACTAAGATCAACGCGGTCTTCTGTAACGTATAGGTGGACGAACAATCGCTTATATACGTTTGTTGGTTATGCTGATGTGTTTCCTTCAACTCCATCCCCCCAATGGACCAAAGATAACTCACAAAACACGATATCATAGCGAGCACTTTTAGGGCGGTATCATATAAGCGAGAAGTACCTATTCGGTGGTGTTGGTATGACTCTGAATGCAGCACGACACTCTTTGCTAAATGAACGTTTGTCTTTGCAATATTAAAACACTTGCCTTTACCGTTTGTCTTTGTAATATTAAAACATTTTCCTTTACCCAATATGGATGCCTGATACCCGGTGCACATAAATGAGAATTTATCGGTCATTTCGAAGCACAATTGCCGTCAATTTTCGTTGTGATTTATATCAATTTTACGAGAGTCCAAACAAAAATCGACGCTATAACATTTTAATATTCTCGACTGACGTTTTATAGCTATCTAACGAATTTGTAAAGCCTGGGAAATAAACTCAGGCCACATTATATATAATAAGTTGGTGAATATAACGCGTTTGGAAGTACGGATGCCCCATTATAGACATTGAGGATATATATATAATATATGCCCTATATTAGATCTGCATCATGTGAAGTGGCGAATAGTTATTTACTGACAGACTATTTATGCCCCAAGATATCGCCCACTTAAATCTACCTCAAAGCAACCCTTCACTTATTTTGGATATAAAATTGCGTAAATAAAATCAAGCATTTTCTTATAGAATAGGGGGCAAACTAGTAATGGGAGCCTTTTTACGACTACCGACGTCCATGAACATGCATATAATTACTATGCCGATGCGTTTCCCTTCTTACCCCCACCAATGGGCGACCGGAGCATACACATAAACTATCGTATTTATAGTATTAGCTAGCATCGCCCCGTGGATTTTCCCGGGTAGCTCCAGTCCTAGCAGTCGTCACGTCATGGTATATAGCATGTGACCATGCTCGATAAATTGACTAGTCGACACACAATCATTTTTTTAATTCGAGAGATTAGTGCGTACAAACGAACATATAAGCTGTTCAGCTTTACATTACTTCCTATATTATAATTATTATAACATTAATAGGATCACTTTTTACAAGACCTAGAAAGCTGAATAGTAAAAAAAACGAACAAAACAAAATGTAATCTGTCTCGAGTTATAAGAATTTTAATTATACCTGCTCCTGTTTTACGTTCCAATTACTCTGTACTTTTGTGAAACGTTTTCGTGGACCAAAGCGTTAGATAATGGCATTATAATTAAGATAGCATTTTGTGTAACAAATAAGCTCTTTAATCAATGAAGATAGAGCCTCTTGTAACGTGGCGTAAAAAGTTTTCCAATTACATTAGAAGCCATATGTCTATTTATATATTTAGTTGAAGACTGTAGAGTTAGCAGTTATTGACTGATTTATACTTCTTCATCCCAGCCTTATCCCGTTTCTATATCCCACTAATGTATTGAACGCGATAGTTTGTAAGTATGGATGGATGGTGGTTACTATTTCACATAAAAACTATGAATGGATTTGAATGAAACTCTTTTTTTTTAAAGTATAGGGAGCAAAAGAGCATTCGGAGCCTTTTTACAACTACCGACGCCTGTGAACACCCACATAATTACTATGCCGATGCGTTATGTTTAATTGGGTGCTATTCGTGCTGTTTAAGACAGTTTTCTGGCCCAGTGAACAGCTTTTTCGTTCTACTCTGAAACTCCACCTGGATTCCAAGGAGGCAAAAGTAAGCTCAACCTCCGTTTGGGAGAACATATATATGGGCGTTATCCGGAAAATATTCCGACTGTTAGTTTGTTCATGTTTTTTTTTTCTAATCCCGCAAATTGTTTGTTAATTTATTTAGTTAAACGTTGTTTTTAAACTCGCTGTTTTATACAACCAATTCTAATATGACTGTAGAGCAGCAATTGATAAACAAAAGGAAAAAAACTTTCGCAATGAAAAATGAAAAATTCAAGTTATTTTTGCCAATCCACCGCAAGTTGTTTCGATAATATCAGTTCTATTGTAGTTCTGTCTCTGGCAGTTCTATTCATTACCGGGTCATTCCGCTCATTCAGGTCAATTAAGTTCTGTATATTCACGAAACTTTCTACAAATATTATATTGTAAATAGGAGGACATACGAATAAAATCGGAGCCAATCCAATGGGCCACAGGCTACTCATTAACCGCACGAACAGCGAGACCATTGCACTATCTAGTATAAAGTTTTTAATAAACAGTAAAATATGTTTAGTATTGTAAGCAGTGCCGCGTGGGGGCGGCCTAAGTATATCCTCACCCTCAATCCAAGCCCAGGGTGACGTAAGAGTCGTCAAAGGGCACTAATCTCTTAACAACAACCGTCTGTTTCATAGTGACAGAAAAATAGACGGGAGAAACGGACGGCGCTCGCGCCGAGTGATGGCGGTGCCATCAAAATCGGCGACAGGTAGTAGTGGCGCCGGTCCGAAACCTAATCTCCGATTGCCAATCCGCCCGCTCAGCGTGACAATTATGAGTGTTAACCGCAAATGGACGACAGCAGTAGAATTCGTCCCCTAGTTCGTGGTAGTTCCACTAGTCCTGGGCAAGGTAGCGGCCACGGTAACGGTGGAACAAGGGGCGCTAAGAATCTCAGGGCTACGGATCACTACCACCGATTTGATCTAGCTATGTATAACGGATGAACTCTCAGAATAGATAACCACTTGGTTGAGCTGAAGGTGGAACTGGGAAAAATCCGGCGGCACGTTCTGGAGCTATGTGAAGTCCGAGGACAAGGCGAGTACAACATAACTCTACCATTGGGCCACCAGTTCCACTTCAGGGAAGGCGACACTCTATCACAAGGCGGCATGGGATTCCTCGTGAATAGGTCCCTCGTAGACAGCATAGTCGAAACTCTATTGTGTCGGGTAGGCTGGCGTGTCTCATACTTAAACTCAATAAGAAGTATATGTATAATGTGTCGAGGTTGATGCGTATACTTGTATCACGTTAAGGCTGTAGCCAACCTCGACACATTCTGATGACGACGTGGAGACAACCTATGAGGATGTCTAAAAGCTAACCTAACCTAACACCTGTAAGGCCCACTTTAATGTTGGTATGGGGGAATTTAATGCCAAAGTAGGACTATGAAACGGTGTCGAATCGAGTCGGGGACCACATGGAGTCGGAAGTCGAAATCGCCAGGGGCAAATGCTGATAAACTTCCTCGAGAAGGAGGGCCTCTTCTTAATGAATTCCTATTATAAGAAGAAGCCCCATAGGCACATACGGCAGAGCCCCAATACTGTGACAAGGAACGAGATTGACTTTATTATGAGGAACTGTAATCAAATGTTTAGGGATGTATCCGAGATAAACAGGTTTAAAACGGGAAGTATCACCATTTAAAACGGGAAGTAACATCATTGGTTAGAGGCTCTCTGAATATAGACTTTCGACACGAGCGTGTCCGATTAGTACACTTCGACCTAACTTCCGACTAAACATAGTAGTTTCCGAAGAATTCCAACTGGAATTGAAAAACCGGTTCGATGCCGTAGATATACGGAAACTACAATGGAAGTTGACGAGACCATGAGTGTGAATTTCATCTGAGATCGAAGCTTTCTATAGCAAATTGTATACGTCGCACGCTCCTCATGTCGACATCCTAAACAACGATTCGCGTGTAAGCCTAACACTACATTTGTCAGATGATCTGCTGGACGTCAGCTTGAGTGATATTAGTCTGACTCTTGCGAAGCTTAAAGGGGAAAAAGCTCCGGTGAAGGACGGAATTACAGTCGAGCTTTTTAGAGCTCGACGCGAACCTGTATGAAGAAAGCTAAATTTTTTTTTATTTTGTCCTTCAGCGGAGCGTACCTGTTTACGTTGTCTTATTTTGTAAGAAGGATGACAAAATTACAGACCAATTTCACTTCTCGGCCATATTTACAAGTTATTCTAAAGAATATTGACGAATCGTCTTATCACAAATTCCAGATACCGGAAAAGGCTGGGTTTCGCAGAGGATTTAGCACCATATACCACATTTTCACAACAAGGCAAGTTGTACAAAAGACATATGAGTACAATCAGCCGCTGGAGGACGTCCTTAAGACTTTAAACTGGGCAGAATGCGGCATAAATATTAACGGCGAGTATCTCTCACATCTTCGTTTCGCCGACGAATTCGTTGTGTTGGCCGAATCGCTGGAGAACTTGCAGGAAATGTTGCACAGCCGAAATGAATCCTCCCGACGTACTGATGTTAGGATGAACTTGGACAAGACAAAGGTCATGTTCAAAGAGTACGTTCTCCCTAGGCCGGTCAACGTCGATGGTGCTATACTCGAAGTCGTAGACGCATACGTCTACCTCGAGCAACTATTGCAATTAGGTAGAGAACTTCGAGAAGGAAGCTGATAGAAGGATTTGGTTGGGTTGGGCAGCATTTCAGAAGCTTCGTCATATTCTCACGTCACCCATACCGTGCCGCTTGAGGACGAAAGCTTCAACCAATTCGTTCTCCCCGTGATGACCTACGGGGCTGAAACATAGCCTCTTAATTTAGGCACTGGTCCGCAAATTCGTGGTAGCTCAACGGGCTATTGAACGTGCAATGGTGTTTCTCTGTCCGACAGAATTTTTGACGACGTCATAAGGCAGAGAAATAAAGTATCCAATACCACGCGACGAATAGGCTCGCTGAAGTGGCAATGGGCTGGTCACACACTTAGAAGAACAGATGGCGGATAGGCCAGTAATGTTCTGGAGCGGAGGCCGCGTTTAGAAAAAGGAAGTGGGATGGATGCGAATAGCAGGAGATCGGTCGTTTTGGCGTTCATTGAGAGATGCGTATGTCTAGCAGTGGACCGATAAGGGCTGATAATGATGATGATTGAATGCAGGCATAAACAATTATAGACTCTCTAACAACAAGGGACCACAGACAAATGTAGTTCTTGAGAGTAGCGACTATTCAAACAATGTGCTTTTGCAAAACGCTGTGCGATGCTACATTGCATACGAAGGGGCCCAGCACAACTTCTCTCCCACGTGGTACCGTCGCAGAGAGATGATGCTAGTTATACTGTCGCGTTTCGTGTGGTTTGTCACTTTTGTGTCTCATAGGAATTTAATATATTAGATCCCATATCTATATATTCGTTTATGTATAGAAAGCTAATTTTTAGAAGGAGGTAGGGCCATTCTGCATAGAAGGAGGTAGTGACATGCATGGTGCATCACACTACATCCTCCTATGCAACGGAATTGGCCCGGCACGACCGGGACCTCTGGCTTACAATACGGCCGTAAAGTCGCGTTTCGTGCGGTTTCGGAGTGGCCCATTGGGGGGAAGGAGGGTAACGCATTGGCATAATAATTATGTGGATGTTCATGGGTGTCAGTAGTCGTAAAATAGGCTCGGATTGCTCTACACCCCTATTCTTCAAGAAAACCTGGACGACTTATATGTCGACGCACAGCCGAACCTACTGTACATAGAAACTTGAAACTTGGTAGACGGGTTCCGTTCATGAAGATAAGTAGGAATAGATTTTCAGAAATTCAACCCCCAAGGTGGTGAAATAGGGGGGTGAAGTTTATGTGGAATTTCCTCATTTGTGGATGTAGAAGTATGAAGATTGGATACTAAGTTCTTGAGTACAATTAAAAATGATCTGTGCAGAACATGGTACATCTATTTCCTATTCTAAGTGCAATATCAAGAGCGTTGATAAGACGCGGGACAGAGCTAGTAAATAATAAATAGTTGTCTATGGCCATCGGTACTAGTCATCAAAAGGTACCGACCGTATTTTTTTTATAGAATAGGGGGGCAAACAAGCATTCGGAGGCTTTTATGACTATGAACATACACAGAACAGGCAAAATTACTGATGGCCAATTAAACACTCATCGTCAGTGTTTTCTAACGCCGCACTACGAGACTAACAGGAAAACTGGAAAATTACAAAGTCATGGGTTTAATTGAGCGGTAATTATGTCTCGCTTGTAACTTAATTCTTAGCAAAGGCAATTGTGAGCCATTATATCACCGGTAGCGGTGTGTTACTATTCTTTACCCAAATTGGTAGGCCATGATCGGGGAGATAACTCCCCACACGATACCACGACAAAGTGACGGTCGTGCTCCATTGGAGAGGAGGCGGGAATGAGGGCGACACGTCTACATGATAATTTTGGTTTCAGCTGCTCGACTAAGACTAAACAAATAAACCACTAGCATAGTGTATATATATATATATTCAGGGCGCCAGAAGTCATAGACTTTCTGTGACTCCTGGCGCTCAAGGACGTCAGCATAACGATTGTGCAAATCGGTTGCCATATTTCCCTCCGATGGGAATCGTACAATCCGAACGAAACGTGACAGCACTTCTTTCACTTCAAGGCGGTTGCATGCGAGCTAGAAGCAGCCACTGATCAGGCTGAGAGCTGATATTTTCTCTAATGTAAGAGGTAGTGCTGGATGTATTTATACAACTAGCACTAACTTTTACTACGTGTTTATAAATGGTATTTCACTATGTGCTTTCAGACGCAGGGAACGTCTAATCTAACTTCGAACTGTCGTGTGTAAACTTGTTATATTTTCATAGCAATCCGACTAACTTTAAGTTCGCATTTTTAAGTAAAAATGTTAAAATTCGCAAATATGTGATGCGTTATAAATTTTACAAATAATTGAAAAATCATTTGGTGCGAGTTTTATTCACTCCCAACATTACAATGGTAACTAAAGTATAGAAATATATGCATAGCTGTCGTGGAGTGAAAAGAGAAAAAACTTTTTTTTATGTTAAAGTATAACTCCAAATCGAGAAATCTTTTTTACGTCTCCATAATACCGCATCCGAATAATTTCTGTGTTGGCCCATTGGAGGAGTGGCAACGCACCGGGTGTTGCCACTCCTCCAATGGGCCAACGACTACTCACAAACCGCACGAAATGCGACACCAAAGTTACCTTATGACCGTATCATTTACCTCGATCGTGCCGTGTGTGTACTGCAGCCTGGCACTACTTCTTACTTTAAAACAAGTAAGCTAGATAGGGACGGATTGTTACCTGTGTCGTTGTTGAATTTGCTAACAACTTATTCCTAAAACCTCCATCCGAAATAGCTCAATCCATTGGCAAAGTCCGCGTGAGTATCCGTTCAGTAGACTTTGAGAAAATACATTACAGACAGATCACCCGAATGTTATCTTCTCCATGAGCCAAACATTCTCGTCAGATATAAATAAAAAAGATCACATACAGACAGCTTTTGGTGGCTTTGTTTTCTTAAGATATTAAGTAGATATTAACATAACGAGTGATCAAGGTCTTTAGCAACTGCCGACGCCCATTAACATCTGCACATACAGTTGCGCTGCCCGCCTTGCCTGTCGCCCGAAAACAGAATAGGTTTAGTTTTAATAATTTGGCTTTTGGACGTCCGCAAAAAATGTACCACCAGTTCAACCCTAGGCCTGTGCTGAGTAGAAACGGCGAAATAAAATAAAGGGTCTCTCATCAAGTATATTTTTTGAGTTTTGTACCTACAGGGTAAAACAGGAGCCTTATAGTAAGATTTGGCTGCCCTGTTACGGAGAACAGAGGGAGGTAATATATTCACAGCCAAAGTTATTGAGATGCGCCGTCTTACCCTTAAGGAGGACCTTCTCTTCCAACAATATTTATATCAACATTACAATTGCTAACTGCTCCGTTCTGGGCCACTATATCGTACTCGCCCATACCTTAGTACGGGACTGAGTATAAAATTATGTTTTCTCGAAACCTAATCACGCGGACGTGCTGTATTTATTATAGCTTGGGGCGGGGCAACGGTTGCTTTCAGGGGAAGCTTCAAATGTAATACAGCCAAGTGAAAATACATATCATCTCCCCACCCAATGGGCCACTCGCTACTCACAAGACGCACGAAGCGCGACAGCGACTTCATGTAATATGAAACGGTAAAGAAGGATATAGTGTCATGCACCATGCATGGGACTATCTCTTCCAATGCAGCATGGCACTACCTCTTCCTAAAAAGAATTTAAAGTAACGCTATGGTCCCATCCGAAACTCAAACCCAGGACTGTGGCTGAAAGGCTGTTATATTAGATAAAAGTTTGACCTAATTAACTTTTCTTAATTAAAACCAAACAACAAGGAATGATGATTATGAAAGAATTACGTACAGAGGAAATTACCGGAGATCTCATCGCTGCAAGCGATGCCTGCAGATAATACTTGTGCTTTCAACCTCATTTATGTCGGAAACATAAAGAGAAAATTGGAAACAGAAAAGATAGCAAAATACAAAAGCTATGTGTAATGATGGGAAAGCTAATTATTGATTACTTTCTTTTATACAAACTGGGGCCGGATTAGTTATAGTAAATTAAACATTTAAACCTTGCCCGGGAATCGCCATATCCATGGGTGAAAATCGCATGCAAATCCGGTCAGTAGAGTTTGAGATAATCAAAGAGACAATCACATAGATGTCGGGGACTTTGTTTAATAACACCTATCTATGGCTAGAAATATTTCTCTAGTTTACGCGAAAGGTACAAGTTAAATAAAACTGCTACAACAGATTTTATTGTATTTTACAATCCCGACGTTTCAGAAGCCATACCATGATCATGTGTGGACTTAGATGCCAGATGTGATAACTTTAAATTATTTTGTTGTTTCGCTTAACGCACAGTGTTTATTGTATCTTGCAACAGTTTTTATTTTCCTTTCCTTTTAATTTTGATTTGATAATGTTTATAACTGGGAAAAATAAAACTTAAAATTATACGTCTGGTTTGTAAAATACTTAAACAAACCGCGATGAAATCCGTTAAAGTTGTTGTATTAGAAACCAGGTATTTTGACCGCTCGATGGCGCCCGCGGTGGTTTTTGTGAGTATTCGGTACTATGATGTGCCGCGAGCACCACACACCACTGGAACCCACCCAGGGCCAGTGAAGTCGTTTAATTGCGTTTCCCCACGTCAGCAAAAAAGAAAAAAAGGTATTTTGAGCACCAAACATAAATTGCTGTAGATTATTATTAATTGCATTGTAACGAATGGCTTCTTATAATTCACCTAAATGCGAAAGTTTATTTATATGTTCTTTAATCTTTCACGTAGAAGCTAATAAATGGATAGGCTGAGATTTGATCGTATGTTATATAATTATAATTTAAGTAAGTTTTTATCCCCAAAAGGGATTTATTAGCATAAGGCGGACGAACCAGTAATTGGTGCCATATGGTTACTTCTGACGCCATTTAATTATACATTTGTAACATTAAGGAAGAGATAGTGCCATGCTCCATAGGAGTAGTTTATGGCACATTGGGGGGATGATAGGAGGCAACACATCTGCAACAATCATGCGAATGTCCATGGGCGTCGTTAGTCATTATAAGGCGATTTTTCGTTTGCCCCATTACGCTATAAAAAAGTAATATCCCCACGTGCCGTGCCTATTATCTGTCTTGCTTCTCGCTCTCCCGTGTATCCTCTGTGTCACGTTTTGTAAGATTTGTTCAAAACCGGTGGTCTGCTGCGGAAAGGGCATCACATTAGCATCGACGGCCGGCTGGCTCAGTTGGTGACGTGGCGGTTCGTCCGCGTGTTAAGCCAGAGGTCGCAGGTTCGAATCCCTATTTCAACCCTTAATGGTTAAATGGCTAAAATCCTTTCTTACTGCTAACTCACCTGCTAACTAGCGTCAAAAAAGGGATGTCTGTACCAAATTTCAAGTTTCTATGTACAGTACTTTTGGCTGTGCGTTGTCTGTCATTTAATCAATCAGGCACTCAGAAACGGAAGAGTATTCTATACATATTTTTTTAAACTTTTACTAAAGTATCGAAACTATAAACACTTAACAAGTAATTTATTAAACTTATAAATTTACAGTAATTAAACCCAATCAAATGTACCGACATTGATTATTAAGTACGAGAGAAATAACCGTACAGAGAGCGAGTTCCAGAAAGGAGGTTGGAGCATACGTCTCTTCCTCTTCTATAGGTATGAAAACGGGGCAAGCTTAAGAGAATCGGAGTTCTATTGTCAAATGGAAATAGAACAGCTATGGTTTCACGCTACTTTCACAACCAGAAGTCTTGTTTTATTATATATACTACGAGTCGGTAAGTAATTAATAATTCATAATTAGTACGGTAGTAATCGGTTATCATTAGGTGTTAGCTCGTTTACCGCAGACGTAACAAAGAATTCCGAAAGAAAAATCTGGAAAAGTAACTAATGCGGGTTTCTCGTGTCTGCAATAATTCAAGAAAAACGCTACGTAATAGGTCGGTGAGAGCTACACGACTCCTTTAACTTATTGGACATGAATAAGGCACGAGCTGCGCTTCCCTCGGACTGTGTACGCAATTTGTGGCATAGGCTGTGTCATCATCAGAAATTCTTATCTGCTTAGTGCTTAAATTGTTATTTACTCTGTTTACTTGGATGGAAAGAACATCCGCTATAGACAGATTTGTGATAGCCATAGTACAAATGTTTTGACTACAATTTCATTTCTATCTCAATAATGACAATATTAAGATCTGGTGTACTGTATTTTTACTATCGATATTTTTCATCGCATCATGGCATCTTTAGAGCCAGATTAAAGGTTAAGAAATTATGTGCAATAAAACGCCCCTATTCTAGTTTTTGATGGAAGAAAACAACCGTAGATGTTATATTTGTCTCATTTTCATGAGATTTTTATATATCAAGTAAATTCGATATAATTTGTCTATTATGGTTATTGCATAACTTGTAAGTTAAGTGGTGTCGAAATCTCCATTTGCTCAAAATATATTTTTTGTCTTTATTATAGTTTCATTTAATACATTGTAAACTATTTACCATTTACTTGTTTTAAACAAATACAAAACTTTTTTGACTATTGCTTACACTGGATAATAAATGCGTGCATAGCGGTCGGTATTTTAATGCATTGCATATAAAATGTTCACAAAAACCACCACGAGTGTCACCAGTGCCGCCTTTGGTGAGGTGCCCCGGAACAGAAAATCATCAGGGCACCACGACGGCAATTCAGCCCCCGAAGGGACCGACGCCACCTCCACATATGGGTTGCCCCGCACCACATGACAACCCCACCGAGTTTGGGACAGTGCAATGGGGTGAGGTACTCATCCTGGCCCCTTGCTCCATGCGCAAAAGCGCCGCCAATTTTTACTATTTTGCTCCCTCTTCTTTTAAGAGGGGGTACTAAGAGCCGTCACCTCCTCGGTTCAATCGGCTGCGCACAAGGTGTCACGGATCACCCCAGGCTACTGAGCCTCACCGCCACGACGAGGCTTGAACCATGGCGGGGAACATGTTATACCTATAACAATATCGCGCAAATGATGAGGGAACTGTTACTGGGGTGCTACACGAGATATGGCAAACATTAATTGATTTACAAAAAAATATAAAAATTCTTAATTCAAATTTCGACCTCGTAAATATTATACGCTACCATCGCATCAAATTCTATTTCTGGCAGAACAACGTCTGTCGGGACAGCTAGCCGTCAATAATTTCTTGCATAGATCTACTGGGATACTCTTAACACCTTTGGTTACACTACCTAAATTGTCGTAATTATCTATATTATTTTATAGAATATTATGTAGCCCATGTTCACATAGAATTCTAATTGTAAAAAATTTGACAAATCGGTTAATTAGTTTCGGAACCTACTCAATACAAATAAACAACCATTTTTCTTTCAATGTAATATTAGTTTAGACCACGATACCATTAATGCAATGCAGCTAAAGCACAGATATGCCTCACTAGTACATAATACACATAATATATTTCAAGTTCAATGTCGTATATCAGAGTTTAGCTTAGACTTAAGATACGGCCTGGCTGGCATCGTGCCTCATCGTAGGAGCCTATAAATTATAATAGCCTTAGTAATTACGATGTTAGTGTGACCTCCTTGGTCTCCTATCAGTTCCCATATTAAACTTGTATCGAACAGACGAAGAATGATATACGGCTATTAACGGGAACAATTTCCAAGTCATTTGCTAATAGTAGTGAAACGGTAGTCGTAGAAAAGCACTTAATTATCTTCTCCCCCCCCCCCAATCCAAAAAATAATAATTTACTGTTACCAATAGAAAGAGAAAATAAAAAAAGACTTTTTACTTATCCCTCTCACAATTAATAATAATCTTATCATCACATGCCTTGCCATGTGCTCTATTTATACACACATAAGTCTTCACGTCGGCTCCCTAATGGGGTCGTCAGAGAGAACGAAATGTCATACATCACGATCCTTGCATACCTGCCTTGCCTCTTCCACACTCATTAGTCTCTTCATACAGACACGCCGGTTGCGACGACTCTCGACACAACCTTCGGACAGTGCCCGGTCAATCTGATTCATGTCTGTCTTGGTCTTCCTCGGTAGCTACATCCTTATATAATTATCATTATTCTGCTTTATTTATGTACAAACATATTGCACATGACCTAGAAGTTTATAGCAACACACGGAAATATGCAGTCGCTTTTGCTCTACAAATCCCTGCAATTACCACTCAGCATTTGTACTTACACAATACCACTTGGTAGTTCCATGCTGCATCGCAGTCAAATTAACTAAGTTACTCTCGTTCTAGAGATACTGCTCCAAAACTCACGATATAGCATGCTGATGGTGGTTACCAAATGGCTCCGATTTTCCTTCTACAAAAGAAGGAAGTCACGGTCAAATTACTTGTCTATGACGTAACTTATCAACGTGAGTATATTTGAGCCGAACAGGGTTGTATCGGTGCTGTTTTATATCGATAACCTAAAGTCTCGACGTAGATTTACGGCGAGCCAATTTTCACGGTCAATAACGTGACGGAATTCCGAGTCTGTCCCCGTTGTGTATGCCCTTGTGATCTACGCACTAGAAATTTAAGTTTATTTATTGTGATCGTCCGTTCGTCTATTACAATCTAGCAGTACTGTGATTTTATCTATTTTATTTGTCTTCATTTTCTTCTTTTTTTTTATATAGTATATTGTTAAAGGTTTTATGAAATAATTTAATATTGGATGGCGGTGTCACGTTTTGTGTGTAACCGATAGCCCATTTGGGGGGGGGGGATTGAAAAGGAGGGCAACTCATCGGCATAGTATCATGGGCGTCGGTAGTCCTAAATTACCCTGATTTCTCATTTGTCCTCCTGTACTGTAAAAAAATGAAGAGGAAGAGGTAGTGCCATGTTGCATAGGAGAAGGTAGCGCCATGAATAGTGCATGACACTTACATCCTCCTATGCAAAGGAATTGGACCGGCAGGTGCGGGAAGGGACCTCTTAAAAAGTGACATGTCCAGTGTCGTGTCGCGGCTTATGAGGAGCCGGTGGCCCATGGTTGGGGGGAGGGAAGAAGGGCAACGCATCGGCATAGTAGTTATGTGAATGTTCATCAAAAATTTAATAATATCCTCCTGTAAGTCCTAACTGTATTTTGGGTACTATCCAACTGCGTGTATCCAAATTTTGGTAGTTGTCCCTACAACTACCAAAACTTTTCTCATTCCCCTATTCCGATAGGGTGGCGGTGCGGCATGGTCAGGGAGAAATCAGACGCAGGACTGACTTAATGTAGTACGGCGGTGCGACACCACCAACTGCCCTACTTCGAAGTCTTGAAGCTCTCTTGAAAAAGAATGGAATATTACTATGTGGCCTAGGCCAAGACTTACTTCAATATCATTCCGACGACAAAAATGATGAATGGTAGTCAAATTTGAAAGTACCTACACCATTTTAAAAATTAAATACTGAAACCCCATATTTCTCAAATTATCTCAACAATCCTCAAATTAATGAAGCGACGACCGAGGAGGTATTCTATCAAAAGCGTTATGGTGCTTTCAAAAGCACTTGACTAATAAAGCCAAATATCCAAGTTGAGTTGTGGAGGTAGGTATGTAAGGATAGTGATAATTGTGGAGGTAGGTATGTATGGATGGCGCTACGTTCACTCTGCATTTTTTTTTTTGACGCGGGGAAAAGCATTTGCACGCCTTCACCGGTCCTGGTGTGTGGGGCTCGCGGCACATTACAGTGCCGAATATCCACAAAAATCCCCGCGAGTGCCATCAGTGCCGCTTTTGGTTAAGTGCCAATGAACAACAAATCAACAAGGCACCTCGACGGCAAGTCAGCTCACTAAGGGACTGAGGCCACCTTGACATTTTTCCCACTTGCTTCATCCCTACCTTTCCTAAAGCATTTGGCTATAGACGGGTAAGGCTATTTCCGTGCTTAAAATGGCTGGTAAAAGTACTCGTATATCTATTTTCAGAAAACATGTATTTTGTAAGTGTCGCTTATCTTAATGGATCCTACCGCTTAGATGTGTCCTTTTCACGTAACTTTATACAATGTTTCTTTTATTATCACTTGACACGTTGCTATTTTCATAAAAATGTTTTGCAAAGTAAAAGGTAGTGCCAAGCTGCAACGTAGTGAACTGAGCTAGCACAACCGGACAGGTACACCGCTGTATTCTTTTAGTAATGTTGTTCCGATTGTGTTTGTGCTGATTGTGTGTAGCCGGTGGCCCATTATAGGGAAGTAGGGCCTTTTCCTCGACGCATTTGTATGACAATTATCTAGATGTCAATGAACATCGGTAGTCGTCAAAGGGTCAAATTTATATACAAAAAGGTACACTAAAATGATTAAATATATTGCGAATTAATGTATATGTCACGCCACAATTATGTATCGGCGAACGGTTATTGCGTTGGTGCAGCTTGTCCTCCTCTAAAGATTTCCATGTTGTTCTATCTTTCGATGGATCCACAATTTTCTTAAAATCATCTTCCCATCTTTTATTCTGTCTTCCCTTGTCTCTTTTTGTCTCTCTTGGATGCCATTCTGTTAATATTCTAGTCCACTTACCTTTTCTCTCTCATCATATGATCTGCCTATCTCTATATTAATTGCTTGTAAGTTGTGTTGTATGCACATTTAAATTTTGATTTATTTTTGATATTTTCTTTTTTATTCGTTCGATTATTTTTTTTACTTCTATTGCGCTTCTCTCTATTCTGTTTTAACAAATTTTTATTTTGTTACCCGGTTTCTCTGTCAGTGCCCACTTTTGGCATCCACGCAATAAGCAAGGCTGAATGCATGTGTTATACACTCTGCTTTTCTCTTTCATTGGTATTTCTTTGCTTTTCAGAATTTCGCTAAATGACCAAAATCCTTTCCATGTATTAGCGATTCTTCTTTCCGCTTCTTTTTTCATACCCTCTTGAGCATATATTAACTGGCTCGGAAAAATATACACGTTTACATTTTCTATTTGTTCATAATTTCTTTAATGATGTCTGTTTGTTAAGAATTCGACAACTAATCTAAAACAAAAAATATGACGAATTCTCCGCTCTTTCACTGTCTAGTTGTTGCAACATCATTTGCAGACTTTTTGCATTTTCTGATAATAGAATTAGGTCGTCTGCAAAGCGTAGGTTGTTCAGGTACTCGCCATTTATATTTAGTCTCATTTTTGTCCGTTCGAGGTTCTTGAATATAATTTCTAGGACGGCTGAAAATAATTTTGGTGAAATCGGGTCCCCTTGGTGTACACGTCGTTTAATAGGAAACTCTTCACCAGCAGACTCTAGTCTGACTTGTGCTGTACCCTTTGCGTATATATTTTGTAGTATGCGTATATATGTTTGTATTGTAAACGGCTGGCTCATTTGGTAACGTGGCGCGTTTTACGCCAGAGGTCGGGGGTTCGAATCCCGCCTAGGTCATGGATGTTTATATATCTTTTATATATATATTTCTATAATAAAAATCTTAAACATATAAAAATTTCTTAAGTTTATAAAACATATTATATATATTTCCGTTGTCTAGTACCTGTAACACAAGTCCTTACGGTACTTAGCATAGGGCTAGGCTAACGTGATGTGTTAAGACCACAGATATTATAATTATTATTTAGTTTGTACGCCTTGTTTGTGTATTGCCTCCCAGATAATGCATGTTCTAATGTATCGAATGCTTTCTTGAAATCAATTAACCCCAAGTTACTACTTGGTGTTTATTGATTTCATAATATAGATTTCTTAATATAAAATTCAATATAAAGAATACAATAAAACTTACAAGTTTTATTGTATTCTCTGTATTGAATTTTTTAAGATTTGTTTAAGCGCGTGAATGTAGTCTATTTTTGAGAGGTTCTTTAGGCTGATTTTCTTCCAGAGTATTAGCAATTCTGAGTAATATTATTTTCGAGAATATTTTGTATACATTGGACATTATGCTAATGGGTCTATAACTAGTTATGTCTCCCTTATCGCCTCTTTTGTGTAAAAGTATTATTGTTGATCTACGCCAATCATCTGGAATTTTTTCCGTATGAATAATTTCGTTAAATATATCTGTAAGCTTTTGAGCAATTACTGGTTCTGTAGCTTTTAATAATTTATTTGTAATAAGATCTAATCCAGGCGATCTTCTTCTTCTTCTTAATGGATCTTACAGTTTCTTCTTTTAATATTCTTGGGATAGGGTCTTCGTCTACTTGGGCATGGTAATCTTTTCTAGCGTCTCCCTTTTGACTATCATACAAATTCCAATAAAATGTGTAGCTATTTTTAAAATCTCCCTACCTGTGGTATTTCCTTCTTCGTTTTTCATACTTTATATTAATTCTTTTTTGTTATTTAGTTTCTTCAATGCCTTTTATATTCCTCCTGGTCTTTTTTTCTATGTATTTTTTCATAGTATTAATTCTTCTTTTTCTTTTTTCTTTCCTCTGTTCTTCGCTAATTTTTTGCTTAATTTTTCAACTTTTAGACGGAAAAGAGAACTTTTCTTTTGTTTTGTCGCAGAAGTTCCTTTCCTTCTTGTAGTAATCGTTTTAATTTGGGTGAGATTTCTTTGTTACTATTTGTATTTGTTTCCCTTGTCATTACTCTAAGTTGATCCAGGAACTTGTTATATTTTTCCTGTACAGAGATAGCGTCTTTTTTCTCACTATCCATTGTCTCCATTGATAGTTGAATGTTCTTAAGTATTAAATCATTGTTGCCTGTGTATTGAATAGTTACGCATTTGTTGTGAAAAGGTCTTGTTTTCTTAGGACGTGTTCCAAAGAGCGTAGCTCGGGTCAAGCTGTGGTCTATGTTAAAATTTTGATTATTTACAATAGAAACATCTTTAAACGCTTTTCTATTGTTTGACATTATGTAGTCTATTTCATTCTTCCATAGTCCATGTCCGTTATGTATTTTATAAATACTGAGGAAGTAATCAAAATTTGTGCTAATCTTAACAACACTAACAGTGTAAGACGGACTTCATACAAAAATGTTAAAGCATGTGATTTACGTTAAAGCTCCAGTTCTAATTAATCTTATTAACCTAAGTATAGAGACATGCATTTTCCCTGATAGTCTAAAAGCATGGTTAATTATCCCAATATTTAAAAAGGAGAAACGAAATGACATGAAGTGCTATATGCTATGAAGTGGTATATGCTATGAAGTGCTAGTAGCTCTTAGACCCATATTATCAAAGTTATTTGAAAAAGTAATACAATATACTAGTACTGGACCAATACTGGTCCTAAACAGGAAAAAAATTAATGATGCTAAATTTAATTTTCTTTTTGACTTATATACTAATATTGACAAACAAAATACTGTTGTAGCTCTGTAGATGGATATGTCAAGAGCATTTGGTCGTGTAGAACATACAATTCTTCTTCAAAAATTATATTCGTATGTAATAAGTGATAATACTATGTATATATGGTAGTGGTATAATTTATATGTGAATGCGCAGTTTTCATAAAAGAAAACTTATGACGGTATGAAACTTGCTCTTCTATCCGTCACAAAAATAAACTGCGAACTATGACCGCTAATTCTCAAATGATGGGAAAAAAAGATTTCTTTTTAGCTCCTAAGATATATAACAAGCTGTCTGAAGAAATCAGAGCTATCAATGTATTGCAGCCATTAAAAGAAAATTAAAGAAACATTTAATTGAAAGATGTTATTAAAATTTAAAGGAATATCTGAAAGAAAAAAGTCCTTAAGATTAAAAGACAATGAATATCCTGAATGATAATTATAGACCATTTGTTATAAATTGTAGCTTTTCTGACGTATATGTAGTTATACATTTCTTCTAACTTAATGTAGATTAACTCATCAAATGAGGACACCCTGGGCGTGTACCTCCAGAGACGTGTAATAGCTTGCAATCGTACACGTAATACTCCTGACCTAGAGTCCATCTCTGAGGATGGTCACACAACCCTCCAAACGTCATCCTGATGTAACGCATCAACACATATAAGTATATAGCAAACATCAATAATAATTATCGTCATAAATTTAACACAGCGCAGTAATGTATCTCTATCCGCGTCTATAATTTAATTAAACTCATTCAATTGTGTTACAGTAATCAACAGATTCGCACAATGATCTGATGTTAATTGGTATGCGCGCAATTATTAGTGGAACATACGCTTCACATAATACGGGCGACAGCGACGTCGAGTAAAGGATCTACATGAATATGATACAATTAATTTGCGTCAATCAACGCTTGAATAAATAATTAAACTTTTGTTTGTATATTTTATTGACGAGGACCTACTTCTTATAAGAGGGGTACAAAGATCAACCCCCCTCGGACCAATTGACCTTAAGCGAAACGCCAAGGTGTCAGACAAGGCTTGAACCACGCTGCGGAGTGTAAATAGTAAATAATGGTGTAGCAAATAAAAACATGATGTTTCGGCACATTTTCAGGTAAAATACTTTAGAGATGTTCGTAAAAAGCGTGTGAAACGACGTGAAAACTGATGCAGAGGTAACTGTGGACTCATTTCTAACGCCGTCCGCGGTTATTGTAAAAACACTGGTACGTCCTCACAAAAACACCCCGCGTCTCATCGTATTTTAGATATTTTATTCTTAAATTTAGCTCAAGTGTTGTGCTCTTGAGTGATGTGATGTGGTATATCGATGAATGAATTTATTTATTATTTTTAATCTACAAACGACTTATTAGTTATATTTTTGAAAAGCAAGGTCTTGCAAGCAAAAATAAATAAATCTAGTAATAAATCAGGGTGAAGTAGGGTCATGCTGCAAAGGAGGATATGCCATGCATAGCGCATTACACTACCTACATCTTCCTATGCAACGGATAGGGCCGGCACGACCTGGGAGGTACCTCTCGCTCACATAGTACCGCCGAAACGTGACATCTTCAGTGTCACGTTTCCTGTGGTTTGTAAGTAGCCGGTGGCCCATTGGGTGGGGGAATGAGGGCAACGCGTCGGCACGGTATTTATGTGGATGTTCTTGGTTGTCGGTAGTCGTAAAAAAGGCTCCGATTTCCCGTTGGCCCCGTATTTTATATAAAAGAAATCCCTAGTTACATATTATATTGTTTACTATAAATTGTATAAAATATATTTTAATGAAGACAAAGTCATCAATAAATAAATATTTGTGGATTTATCACAATATGATAGTCCAGCCCCGTGCTAAGTAACGCAAGAACTAACGGTGTTCTTGAGTTACGAGTACTAGACAATAGAAATATATTTACATACGCACCACATTACCTTCCTAGCCCCGCTTATTATAAAGTAGTATTTCTGCAATGTAGGTGATTAGGTCTCGCATGCGCAAAGTTACCTGGTACCACCCCGGTCGTGCCGACCAAATTCGACTACAATGTATCATATCACTGCATCCTGCACCTATGGTTCACTAATTAATCACCACGAGCAATGTTGAACTAGAAAACTATTCATGGAATTGACACGCATTCATCACACATGAATTTTGGATGGAAAAGTTAACTGGAATATGCTAAAAATGTAAAGTTTGATCTTTATATTGATGGAATTCATAAACAGATTTTACGTGGTTTAGTTTTGGATTAGTGTCACTACTAGCTGCCCCACCCGGCTCCGATTGGTACTTAGTGATATATAATTTCCTGCACTACCGTATGGATTTGTGTTGCAGACAGGGCCTTTGGTGGAAACCGAATAAAAACGTTTTTTTATTGCAACAGAAAAAAGTGAAACACTTTAATCTGTATTCAAAAATAACTGTTTATAAACGTTAATGCCTGTTATGGCCACTAATGTATAGATTGGAATAAAAATACGCATCAAGTCTGCCGTCTCTTTTCCTCTAGATTTGTCAGAATTGCAGGAGCGAACTAAACGTACGCCTCTAAAACTGTGGAAACAGGTTTGAACTGGTACGAACGGAAACGTTGTCAGTGTAACAGATTAAATGTCTAACACTTACGAACGAAAGAATTATATACTAGCATCACCCCGCGTTTTCACCCGCATCACTCCGGCGCTATGAGTCGTAGTGTCATGGTTCACAGCCTGTAAGCCCTCCTTGATAAATGAGAACATTCAACACAATAATATTTTTTCAATTCAGGCCAACAGTATCCAAGATTAGCGCGTCGAAACAAACCAACAAAATCTTCAGCTTTTTATTAGTAATATTTCAATTGAAAATACTAATACAATATTTTTTATTCAATTGTAGCAATAGTATAAAAAAAATTGTATTTGTATATTATATTATTATTAATCAAATAATTATCAAAGGGCACTTATCTCTTAACAACTGAGAGGCTTCAGCGAGCTTCTTGTTTGGTGTCCCGTCTGTTTCATAGTGGCAGTGAAATAGACGGGAGCATCGGACGGCGCTCGCTACGAGTGATGGCGGTACCATCAATCGGATCGGCGACAGGCAGCAGTGGCGCCGATCCGAAACCTAATGCGATTGCCAATCCGCCTGCTCAGCGGGGTAATTATGTAACCTTATATGAACGTCAACAGCAGAAGTCGGCCACTAGTTCCCGGTAGTAGTGTGGCGTATCTCGTACTCAATTTCACTAAGAGGTAGCCTCAAAGTATACGAACCGACTTCGACACATACCGATGACGACGCTGAGGCAACTTATGAGGATGTCCCAGAGGCCCTACATAACACCTGTAAGGCCCACTTCAATGTTATTATGGGGGACATTAATGCCAAGGTGGGAGTACCAAGTGGTGTCGAATCGCGTCTGGGAATACATGGCTATTTTAAGAAGGTCAAAGTCCTATTTTAAGAAGATCAAAGTCCTATTTCAAGAAGATCAAAGTCCTATTTTAAGAAGAAGCCCTATAGGAAGTCGACATGGCGGAGTTCCGATACTGTGACAAGGAACGAGCTTGTCTTTATTAGGACCGAAAGCTTATATTTAGGGATGTCTCTGTGATCAAAAAGTTGAAAACCGGTAGTGATCGCTAAAAGTTTTGACGTTATAGGCTTTGGAAGCGAGCGTATCTGATAGGTACAGTCAAGACTCCGACCTAACTTTCGACGAACCATGGCAGGTTCCGGAAAATTTGAACTGGAATTAAAAAAACCGGTTCAACGCCCTAGATATGTCAGCAAGTACAATGGCAATTGATGAGGCTATGAGTGAGGTGATTGGTTGCATGCATTCTGGAGTGGAGGCCGCGTTTAGGAAAACGAAGTGTTGCTCGACCGTGCACCAGGTGTGAAGACGATCTCCATGCAGTAGCCGGTCCGGGATGGATGTGAGTAGCAGGAGATCGGTCGTCTTGGCGTTCATTGAAGGAGGCCTATGTCCAGCATTAGACCGATTAGACATATACTAATATTATACAGAGGAAACATTTGATTGCTTCTTTGTTTGTTTGCATTGAATAGGCTCCGAAAATACGAGACCTTTTAGAAAAAAAATCCATTACAATTCAACGCTATTTGTGATTAACATAGACTATACGTTTTCTAATTCTTAAATCATTCTGAAACTTTGATTGCGTAACCAAATTTGTGAATAAATATCAAAGTAAATCCTTATGTCGCAGCTGCAGAAATTATTGACAACTAAATGTTAATTTTTCTATTTCTGTTAAGTCAATGATTTCTTGACATATTTAGTGAAATATCCGTGTGACGCCGGGACGGATTGTAGTTGACTGACTTAGTTTAATATAAAATTAAAGAATAAAATAACAACCTACAAGAAGAACAATATAGGACTGTACTCTTTTATATTGAAAGTGTTGAAAGCAATTCATTTATGTTATTGCAGAACAAGTTCTCGAAGTTCCTGCAACTGACAAAGAGCTCTTCAATTATTGCGTCGTTAAAAGGACCTTCTTCGGTTTACTCGCTGATTTGTTTCGCGCTTCTACTCGGTTTGGTATCGTGTTGTAAATTAACTGGCTGTGTCACGCGCCAGTAATAACATGACAATCATCATCATTATGGGCCCATATCGGTCCACTGCTGGACATAGGCCTCTTTCAATGAATGCCAAGACGCTGCTACTCGCATCCACATCGGGAAAATAAAAATAGTGTATGCGTGTGTGTGTGTGCGTGTGTGTGTGTGTGTGTGTGTGTGTGTGTGTGCGTGCATGCGTGCATGTGTGTGCGTGTGCGTGCATGCGTGCATTCGTGC